>CM064580.1:52723267-52865069 GCA_032716605.1 Paralithodes platypus
TTCTTTTGAGTCTTGTTATTTGAGTATATTGAATATTAGTGAAATTATGCAGAGCCTACTTTTTCTGGGTTTAAAATTATATTGACTTAAATAAAATGATGCATACGTAAATTGCAAATGTTGCTGTGGTCAATAGACATACCGGTATGTAAACGGTATATATGTCTACGCAAATATATATATACCGGTATATACATATACAGTATATGTTTATATTCTATGTCTCAGTAACCTGTAACTCTTGTGAGGCCCAGAGATTATTGATTGAAGCTTCAAGATGTTGGGTGCTTCATTTGTGTCGCACTAGGATAGGCCTATTGTGGTATCAATGGAGCTTCAAGATGTTGGTTGCTTCCTCTCTGCCGCACTAGATGACGACACCTCATTTATACACGTCACTGCCTGCCAATAATCGAATAGTATTAACAAACACCCAATAATAATAAGCAAACAAATACTCGGGTTGAAAAGCGCTTGGCCTACGTGATGTAAACCAGCAACAGTTCAGTCTTGTGTATAAATAGTTTGGAAACTGAGGCAAGTGACCCTCCCCTTGTTGTGGGTGGAGGCACGTAGACGGGGTTTCTTTGATCGGTCCTCAATTTTTTTACGTTTAACCCCTTCAGCACGATTACGTAATTTTCATCATATTCTGATTACTATCAGACGATTTTCTTTAGCTTATAATGATATAATCTACCTCTAGGACTCAATGGGGTAAATACGATCTCAAACCCTCTGCATAACACAGGTTCTTCGAAAACTGCATAAAATCATTTAACTTTATAGCCAGACTCCAAGCTAGAGAGACGTCATGGTGCTGAAGGGGTTAACCTGTATACTAGAGTTGCCCTTGCATTACCTGGTTCACTTTTTGGTCGATTTCGTATGTATTCATTATTTTTTCTAGTTTTCTCCCTTGACCTCCATCAAACATAAAATATAACATCCATTAGCTCCCCTTCTAGATTAATTTGTATGGTACATTTTTTCGGTAGAAAAATTTCCCCTTCCATAATTACAGGCTCACTATCGTTCGCCAGGAAAAAAAATCGACACCTAAATAGCACGAACGGTCTTAATATTGGCAAGGAAATGGTGCGGAAGGTCTTATAATCGACAAACTAATGGGGCAAACATCTTAAATTCTGAAAACTAATGGGGCTAAACACGAGGGAGAAGGGGGTCTAGAAAAATTACCCATCTCTCCTTAAACTCGCCGCTGCATTAATGTCGCCACCTTACATAATATTAACCCTATTTGGACCGAGGGGGGGGATTTTTGTTGGACCTCACCTGTTTTGCTCCATTAGTTTCGAGATTTTAAGACGTTTCATCCCATTAGTTTGGCGATAATAAGACGCTTCACTCCATTCAGGTGTCGATTTTTTTTCTTCTGGGTGAGCGATAGCAGGCCTGTAACTTAAAAACAATGGGCATTTGGCCGAGGCATATTTCTATCGAACAATTTACAAATTAAACTTGAAGGAGGTCTGGTGTGCATTTTTTTAATCTGAAAGAAACCTGGGAAGCCGGTTTATTTATTTGTTTATTTATATTTTATTTATTTGTTTAGCTTAGGTTACACATTAATTAATAAACTGCTCGAAAATGGTAAAAACAAGCAAAAATCCTCAATGACAAATAAACAAAATATAATAACCCACAAAACGTCGGATCAGAGGGTTTTAAAGCCAAGTTCTGAAGCTTGAAATTGGCGAAGAAATGTCTCGCCAAACTAACGTCTTGAAATATCAAAACTAATTCGGCTACACATGAGGAAGAAGGGGTCAAATTTTTGTTTTTAAATGTTCCCTTTAGCTGTAGCCTATATTAGACGATTTGTTTGCAGCTTAAAAAGAACCTATGTTATTGAGAGGGTTTCCTGAGATCGTATTTACACCCATTTGAGTCGTATAGGTATAGATTACAAACAACAGAAAGTCGTCTAATGGTAACCTGAATATGATGAAGATTACGTAATGGTGGTGGTGAAGGGGTTAACGACTGTAAAGCCGGTATCACACGAGCGCTTTTTCCCTCTACATTTATCCTTAACACTGGTCAGGCAGCTTATGAGGTCAACTTTTAAGATAGTTCGGTTACCTAAATTCATCTATCATCAGTCTAGTTTCCGATACCAGTGCAAAATACTCCAGAAATGTTGCCAGAAAAATATTGATCATCGAATGTTGACTATAAAAGCTCTCGTGTGATACCGGCTTAAGGGTGCGAGAGGGGTAAGGGGGATAGATGGGGCGTTTTTATGGTCCCCCTTCTTCCTCATATTTAGCCCCATTAGTGTTTAGATTATATGCCGTTCGGCTCATTTGTTTGGCGATCTTAAGACCTTTTGCCCCTTTTCATTGTTAATATCAAGACTTTTCGTGTCATTTAGGTGTCGATTTGTTTCCTGGCGAGCGATAACGAGCCTGTAATTTAAGAGGAAACGGCCTACTATCGATTTTTTTTTACAAATTTATCTTGAAGAAGGGTCTTGTGGGGGGGGGGGAGTTAAGCTTGACGGAGGTATAGGGAAGAAACTTAAAACAAATATAAACAAGATATACAAATAAGCAAATAAATCTGTCTATCTCCCCTTAATGACTATAAGGGTGCGATAGGGTTAAGGAAAGATCGGTCTAGCGGTGATAAGAGAGAGTATGTATAGAGAGTGACGTGTGGAGTGGTGGTGGTGCTATCTCTCTCTCTCTCTCGCTCTCTAAGTTCATTGTTATATCATGACCGAGGCGTTGTTCTCCAGTGTGTGTGTGATAAGCTTCGGTGTCAATAACTTCTCATGACACACACACACTGACACACACACACACACACACACACACACACACACACACACACACACACACACACACACACACACACACACACACACACACACACATACACATACATACACACACACACACACACACGAGCAAGAAGTGGAACATGGAATTCAACACAAATAAATGTCATATAGTGGAAATGGGAGTAAGTAAAAGAAGGCCTCATGGAATATAAGTTGGGAGAAAACACTATTAACCCATCAGAGAAAGAAAAGGACTTAGGGATAACTGTTAGGGGTGATCTTTCACCTGAGAATCATATTGATAAGATACCGGTAGTGGGAGAAACATATGGACTGCTAAACAGAATAAAAATAGCCTTTAACTATATAAACGAAGAGATGCTGGAGAAAATAATAAAAACATTGGTGAGACCAAGACTGGAGTATGCGGCAGTGGTGTGGGCACCACATCTAAAAAAAGCATATAAAGAAGCTGGAAAAGGTTCAGAGAGCTGCAACTAGGATGATACCAGAACTGAGAGAATTACCATATGAGGAGAGATAAAAAAAATAGATTTACCATCTCTAATGGATAGGAGGGAGAGAGGCGATATGATTATGATGTACAAATGTGTGAGAGGACTCGAGAAGGTGGACAAGAAGGGTTATATTGTGAAAGATAATGGTAGAACTAGGGGGCATAGATATAAGCTAATGAAAGGGAGATGTGAGAAAGTATAGTTTCCCTTACAGAAGTATAAGTAAATGGAATCAGTTAGAAGAGGAAGTGGTGTGTGCAAAAAACATTCATATTTTTAAGGCAAAGTTAGATAATTGTAACTCAGGAAGCGGGACAATACGAGCCTAAAAAGCTCAACTCCTGTATACTACAAATAGGTAAATACGCACACACATAACACACGCACGCACGCACACACACACACACACACACACACACATGAAGGATCTGTGGTAGCTAAAATTGTTGATCGAGATAGTTCGAAGCTTAATAATGGCTAGATATCCTTCCTAAACTGAATAAAATCGTCTAAATATTGCAAGAATAAAATATAAAAGACGTTGCCGGTACAGAGACCATCACATAATAATATCCGCACACTTCGGTTGGCGGAGATAATGACAGGCGTGTTGGCATAGCAAGGGTTGGACTAAGGGGCGTGTTTTTTTTTGTTTTTTTTTTCCCCCATGTCTTTCATGGTTAGCCCCTTTAGTTTTGCGATTTTACAGACGTTCGCCCCGTTAGCTTGACGACATTAGCCTAATATCACTCTGTGTGTGTGTATTTACCTATTTGTAGTTTACAGGAATTGAGCAGCGCTCGTGTTGTCCTGTCTTAGTTACTTTATAATCAATCCATTTTACTTAGACAAGTATCGTAATGGATATTCCCAGTTCCCAGTATTTTGGACTAACATATCATAGCTTATGTTGTCCTATTTCCATATTTACTTTTATCCAACCTAGATTTGAACATGTTAATGTTCTTCGCTCCCACCACCTCCTCCTCCAAGTTGTTCCAAGTCTCTATACTTCTATATGGGAAGCTGAATTTTGTTGTGTCCTTACGACATCTGCCCTTCCTCAGTTTAAACTCGTGTCCTCTTGTCCTTCCATTATCCCTCACGAATAGATCTTTCCTATCTACTCGTTCCAAACTTTTTACTCCCTTGAACATCGTTATTAAGTCGCCTCGTTCCCTTCTCTCTTTCAAGGTAGGCAGTTGTAGTGTCTTAAGTCTTTCCTCATATGTCAACTCCTTCAATCTTGGGATCATCTTCGTTGCTATCCTTTGAACTTTCTCTAATTTGTTTATATGTGTTTTCAAATGTGGTGACCATATCACTGCTGCATATTCTAATCTTGGTCTTATCATAGTCATTATAAGTTTTCTTAACATTTCTTCATCCAAATAGTTAAATGCCACTCTCATATTGGTTATTATTCCATATGCTCCTCCAATGATCATGTTAATATGCTTCTCCGGGGATAGATCATCTTGTATTATCACTCCAAGGTCCTTCTCATGCCGTGTTTTGCCGATTATTTCAATTCCTAATTTGTACTCCCAGCTTGGCCTTATCTCACTTGTTCCCACTTCCACTTGTGTGTGTGTGTGTGTGTGTGTGTGTGTGTGTGTGTGTGTGTGTGTGTGTTGTATTTTTGTGTTTAGCTTGATAGAGGTCTATTTTTTTGTTAACTTCATAAAGGTCTAGGGAGCAAACTAAAAAAAAAAAAAAATCAAAGGTGAAACTCAGGTAGGCACTCTGGCTTAGGTAGTGTTCTGGTTGCTATGGTGACAGTCCCCCTTCAACTACCTACTGGTATTTTATCTCGAAGTTCGGATGATTCTCTCTCTCTCTCTCTCTCTCTCTCTCTCTCTCTCTCTCTCTCTCTCTCTCTCTCTCTCTCTCTCTCTCTCTCTCTCTCTCTCTCTCTCTCTCTCTCTCTCTCTCTCTCTCTCTCTCTCTCTCTCTCTCTCTCTCTCTCTCTCTCTCTCTCTCTCTCTCTCTCTCTCTCTCTCTCTCTCTCTCTCTCTCCCACACACTCACTTTCATACTCTTTATCTATCTATCTATCTATCTATAGAATATATACAAAGATTGATACGTTATTATCGTAGTCGTACCGTAATTATCAGACCAAATAATTTAAATAATTATGCTATATACCAGTATCGATAAACGATTAAATATTTGTGTGATAAAATGTAAATACAAGATAGCTAAAGAGTGTTACAAGGGGAAACGAATTAAAACTAATTGGCAGGAGAGCAAACATTGACACAATAAACAAAAATTCACCTATAGCATTAACCCTTTGAAGCTCTGATGCGTTTTAGCAGTTTATTTTGGCTATCATTAGACGATTGCATGCAGCTTAGGAAGTATCTGTGGGTATTAAAAGGGTAAATACTATCTCAATCAACCCGTTGCCTTCCATGTACCGTTACTAATCTGAATAAAATCGTCTAATAGTAGCCAGAAACAGAACAGAAACGCGTATTGGAGCTTGAAAGGGTTGATAAAAAAATAGTATATACCGGTTTCCCTATAGACAGCTGCTCACTTAACCCCTTCAGCACCATGACGTAATTGTCCTCATAGTCTGGTTACCATTAGACGTTTTTATTTAACTTATTATCTACCTCTAGGACTGAAAAGGCTAAAGACGATCTCAATAAACCCTTAGAATAGCATAGGTCCTTCATACAATCGTCTCATTTTAGCCAGACTATAAGATTAAACAAAAAATCCTGATCCTGAAGGGGTTAAGGTGATGGTGGTTATTTTGAGGGGTATATTTATATATATATTAATTATTTTTGTTTAGTTTCCTCCCTAGACCTCCATCAAATTTAAATAAGCATCCATTAGATCCCCCTACGAGATTGGGCGGGTGCCCAACCCCGAAAGGAGTTGAAATAGGGGAGCTATCCCCCCGCCAAAGGCGGCTTTCTAGGGCCTTTCCTAGCTGATGCTGAGAGGATTGGGTTCTAGTCATGTGGTGATGGGCTGGTCTATCCGAGTGAGAACTGAGCGATCTCTGCCATACCCATAGCTTACTCTGACTGTTCCTTTTACTTATATATCTTCTAGATCTCAAGTGGCGGCGTCTTTTCCGTGGATTGACCTTCCTACTGCCAACCTAGAAGTTGGCAGATTCGGAGCCAAAGCGTCACATTTTTCCCTTGCCCCTCAAATTTCCCTTCATAATTGCTGAGGGGCACAGGGCCTTGGGTGGGGCTTTGGCTTCCCAGGCGTTTCCGCACCTTCCTCAGCTCCCTGCCTTGGAGTGGCTTCGGTCACCCGGGCTTTGTTAGTGGTAAGCAGTGAGGATGTTGTGGGGGCGCTCGTTTATGGCCATGGCCTTGCTCGAGACTTTGGGGCTGTTCGGCCAGACAGCCTGGGGAACAACAACAACAACAACGAGATTAATTTGTACATTTATCATTAGGCGATTTTATTCAGCTTGGATTAACTTGTGGGAGCGAAAGAGTTAATTGAGATGGTATTTACCCCTTTGGTGCCTAGATAGCCTTCCTAAGTTGCATAAAATCGTCTAATGAGAACCATAATTAACTGTCAACACGCGGCATAATTCTCAAGGGGTTAATGGGGGATGGGCTGGTTTTTCTGGTCCCCCTTTTCCCTCGTGTTTAGCCCCATTGGTTTTTATATTTTAAGACGTTCGGCCCATTAGTTTGGCGATTTTAAGACTTTACGACTCATTTCTCTGTCAATATTAAGACCATTCGTGCCATTTAGGTGTCCATTTTTTCCCTGGCGAGTGATAGCGAGCCTGTAATTTTTAGAGTAAATGGCCTTCGGCCGGAACATTTTCCTACCGAAAAAAAATCAAATTTATCTTGAAGGGGGTCTAGGGGGTGTTTTTATAGGTGGTGGAGGTCTAGGGAGGAAACTAAAAAATAATAGAGATAAAACAATAAACAAATAACTACGCCCATCTCCCCTTAAAATGAGGTTGTAGTGCACAAATAAACACATAAACTAAATTCAGCAGACTGTCTATCTATATCAAACCCACACAGACGTACGGTATTTATAATCTTCTGTTCCATAATAATCGATGTGCACTGACCCTTGCCAGATACGATGATGCGTTTATTTTTTTTTATTTTTTTTTTTATTTTTTTATTTTTTTGTTTTGGGGGGGGGCATTGTTAGACGATTTTGTGCAGATTAGGTCGGGTATGTGGAAGTCGGAGGGTTGATTGTGATCGCTTTTACCCCTATGATTCCCACAGATCATTCCTAAGCTGTGTAAAATCGTCTCATGGTAGCCAGAATATACTGTCCAAATGCGCCTTGATCTTGAAGTTTACCCTTCTATATAATGCCCACAGATCCTTCCTAAGCTGTACAAAATCGTCTCATGGTAGCCAGAATATACTGTCCAAAGGTGTCACGATCTTGAAAGGGTTAAAACTCTCCCCACATCCTTCCTAATCTAGCGATCCAAGTATGCCCAGAATGAATCTAAGGGGAGATTTTCACTTAAGTTTTTTTGTTTTCCTGAACCCCCTTATCCCTCATGTTTAGCCCTATTAGTTTGTATATTTTAAGACGTTCGCTCCATTATTTTGGCGATTTTAAGACATTTCGCCACATTTATGTCTATTTTAAGACCTTTCGTGCCATTTTGGTGTCGATTTCTTTCCTGGCGAGTATGTAATTTAGGAGGAACCGGCCTTTGACCGGAACATTTGTCTACCGACAAATGTACAGAAGGGAGGTATTGGGGGTATTTTCTTTAAGCTTGATATAGATGTGTTGAGATCAAACTAAAAATCTCCCCTTAAAGATAAGAATTGTCCTCGTAAAATATGCCCAAACTAAAATTAACGACTACAAGTCGTCATCGCACTGTACTGAAAGGGTTAACCAATCCGTCCAGCCCCCTCCAGATTCAACCTTCATAAAAGAATAATAGTAAAATTAATGAATATATTTTATAAACCCCCTCCAGCATCCACCCTGAAAAAATATATAATAAAATAAAATAGAATACATAAATAAAACCACTTCAGCTTCCACCCTGAGAGAGAGAGAGAGAGAGAGAGAGAGAGAGAGAGCACAGTGAGAGGAGAGAGAGAGAGAGCACAGAGAGAGAGAGAGAGAGAGAGAGAGAGAGAGAGAGCAGAGAGAGAGAGAGCAGAGAGAGAGAGAGAGCAGAGAGAGAGAGAGAGAGAGAGAGAGAGAGAGAGAGAGAGAGAGAGAGAGAGAGAGAGAGAGAGAGAGAGAGAGAGAGAGAGAGAGAGAGAGAGAGAGAGAGAGAGAGAGAGAGAGAGAGAGAGAGAGAGAGAGAGAGAGAGAGAGAGAGTTACGTAAGCATCAGGGACCAAAGGGGTGAGTGGATGGAGTTGCATGAATCGATACCGGTACCAAACCCTTTTTTTATTCTCTCTCTCTCTCTCTCTCTCTCTCTCTCTCTCTCTCTCTCTCTCTCTCTCTCTCTCTCTCTCTCTCTCTCTCTCTCTCTCCTCTCTCTCTCCTCTCTCTCTCTCTCTCTCTCTCTCTCTCTCTCTCTCTCTCTCTCTCTCTCTCTCTCTCTCTCTCAGTATGGCTTCACACATAACCTAGCAGGTTTTACCATCTTGATAAATGTTTTCCTTTAATGGTTGAATTATTATAACATAAGCAGAGCCTTTGAATGTATGTAGCCTATATAAATGTTCACGAATCCTATTTGTAAAAGTACCTTACCATAGGATAATAGGAAGAGTAATCGTATTGAGGATCAGTACCGGTATGTAATTAAGAAATAATGGCTAGCATATAAGCAACAAAGGGTTATTATCAATGTTTTGTTTTTTTATTCTGAATTGAATTATGTATATACAGTCATAGACTACAGTAGATCTGGACTTGACACGAAAACGAACCCCCAAGTTCGAACCTCGAAACCTCGAAAATGTGATATTTTCGCGGGGTCGTAGCTCGAATTTGGGGGTTCGTTCTCTGATTTTGGGTCCCTTACTGCAAAGTTCCATTTTCGTCTCAAGTTCAGATCAACTGTAGTCTATGATACAGTATATATATATATATATATATATATATATATATATATATATATATATATATATATATATATATATATATATTGTACAGTACATACCAGTTATGTATACTGCATATCAATGATATTGGGCCTTTGGTGAGAGTATATTGATATCAACTCTATGGTCACTCACTACCACTCTTCAAGGTTCATGTGTCACCTTCTCTGGAGCCTTTCCTTTACTTTTTCTAAGATTAATCTTTCTATCTTAAAAAACTAGCCGTGCGCAAGAAACAGACACACATACACTGAAATATTATATTTAGATTGTGTTCCAGACAAATAATTACTTTGTCAGTTTGCCTGTCTCAATGAAGCACATCTCAAATATTTTGTAAAAGCTTGACGTTATAAATAATGCTAATGGTCTCTTTGTTATATTGCAGGGCCGGGTCAACGTGGGGATCGGTTCAGCAGATAAGAGGCTCCATGGTCACCAACAGCAACAACACGACCACCATGGGCCCCCTGGTGGTGGTAGGGGGTGGTGGGGGTAGTTGTGGCCACGGTATCCCCCCAACTGGTGGTCGTCCCCCCCTTGTCCCCCTACCCTACACCCACCCAGCACAACTACTGTCTCTGGCGGACCTGCTCCACCCCTGTGCCCGCCCGGACCCTTTCATGCATCAAGGTCAGTCTATAGAGGGTTGTTGTAGTTCCCCTGACAGTCAGGCCGAACAGTCTCGAGTCCGGTAGACTGAAGCCGCTCCAGATGCTAAGGCCCCACAAGGGGCCAGGGTGAGATGAGGTCTGTCTTCGAGAGGGCAGCGGGGGAGGGATCATCAGCCAATGGGCCTGCACCCCCAGGCCAATTCCCCCCTTGCAGTGCCACCCAATCAGGCGATCTCGCCAGCACCTAAAAGGAAAAGAGTAGATAGAAACGGCTAAGGTTGGGTAGAGAATGTCAAACCTCACTCTGGATAGGACCAGCCCTCACCCTCTATAGAGGGTTTACAGATTGGGTCGTACAGTGGGGAGTTTTGTATTTATTTGTTCTTTCATTTATTTATTATTTTTAGTTTCCTCCCATTACCTCCAAGCTTTAAAAAATATCCCTAAGATCCCCCTTTGAGATAAATGTGTATTTTTTTTTAGCAAGAGCCCTCCCCGGCAGACCGATTATTTATTTGAATGGAGTGTATAGTCTGTACACTATCTTAGGGCCAAAAGTCTTAACCCTAAACTCTTGCAACTCAGGAAGGGCTGGATCAAACTGGTTGTCAATTCCCACACCAGTATACTGGTGGTTGACTCTTTCCAAGTGGTAGAAATAATAGCCCAATTACTGAAGTCCTTTTTGAGTTATGAGAGGTTGGGATTGGGATGGCCCTACCTATAATGAACTGAGTCTAGTGAAAAGTAGCCTCCTTATCAGACAACTTCTGTAGCTTTACGTTTAATTAAGGGCTGGTTAAGGGGAGGCTCCACCTTGGTGGGCTAACTCAGCTTGTGAATCCAGCATTGTGTTGTTGTTGTTCCCCAGGCTTCCTGGCCGAACAGCCCCAAGGCCCCGAGCAAGGCCAAGGCCATAACCGAGCGCCCCCACAGAACCCTCCCTGCCTACCACAATAAAGCCTGGGTGACCGAAGTCGCTCACAGGCGAGGAGCCGAGGAGGGGGTGGAAACACCCGGGATACCAAAGCGCCATCCAAGGCCCTGTGCCCCTCAGCAATTATGAAGGGAAAGCTGAGGGGCAAAGGAAAAATATGACGCTTTGGCTCCCAGTCTGCCAACCTCGAGAGTTGGCAGTAGGGAGGTTAATCCACAGAAGAGATGCCGCCACTTGAGATCTAGGAAATATATAAGTAAAAGGAACAGTTAGAATAAGCTATGGGTATGTCAGAGAACGCTCAGCACTCACTCTGATAGACCAGCCCATCACCACATGACTAGAACTCAATCCTCTCAGCTTTAGCTAAGAAAGGTCCTAGAAAGCTCCCTTTGGTGGGGGGATAGCTCCCCTATTTCAACTCCTTTCAGGGTTGGGCACCCACCATCCAGCATTGTGTTAACGTTTATAGTGGTTGATGTCAATGGTACAAGGAATATCTGGTGCAATTTTCGTCACCCTATGCACTTTAGTTAGCCATACAAAATGTAAAAAATTGCGTTCTCTCTCATTACAGCACTGAAAGAAAACGGGATCCCAGGAATTTCTGTAGAACTTATCTATTTAGTGTTGGTTCTGAATACAGTATATTTGGGGAGGAGGGAGGGAGGGTGAGTGGGGTTTATGGTTGTCAGATGTGTATATTTATTGTTTAGCTTTGTTTTAGTGTTGTCTGGGAAGGAATTTATAGCCTAAAAATGAATAAATATATAAAGGTTCAGTGGTTCATTAAATGGGGAGGGGGTGGTTTTGGAGATGGTGGATAGTGTTTTTTCCTCTTCCCTTACACCATAGGAAGGATTTTAGCCCCCCCCCCAACAAAAAATACATGATCAGAAAGTTTCAGGGCCCCCCCCCCCCCCCCCAAGGTAGAGCCTCTCCTTATTCAAGCAACCTTTCACGACAATATTCGCACGCTCGCAGTCATGACTGCTAAGTGTCCAAATTGACAGTTTTTTTCCAAAATTATCCCACGGCCAGCTGTTATTTGCCCCCTGCTGGCAATATATAAAGTATAATGATGACAATTAACCCAAAAGGGATCAAATTAGAAGCGAACGGAACGGTCATGACCCAAAGTGTGCGAATTGCTGTGGGAGGTTGCTTAAATAATAACTATGGGCCTTCTTGAGACAGTTATTCCACTAAATTACAAATGCATTTGACACCATTGACAGATCTTTGTTTCTCCTCAGATGTGAAGGTGAAGAGTGTGTCCAAGTGTCGGGGTTGTGACACCTTTACTCTCTGTGGCTTACTTTTTGGCTACGAGGAACAGGAGAACACTATAGATATCGAGGTATGTAAACACTATGGATATCGAGGTATGTAAACACTATAGATATCAAGGTATGTAAACACCATAGATATTGAGGTATGTACACGCAACACGATATCGAGGTATGTATACACCACATATTTTTTTATCACAATACCAAGATGGACAGTCTGTCACCTTTTACTCTTCAACTTCCTTAGAACTTCCTTTCTACACTTTGCTTCCCTGTACCCTTTAAGAACACTTTCTTTAATCTGTCTGTCCTATACAGTATGTAAGGCGAGTGATATAATTTGCCTTTCATAAGTCATAACATATCCTGTTATATCAACAAGAGGCTCAGCCAAGGCTTTTATCCAGTCTCATAATAAAAGTATTTGAATTGTTTGTGTTCATATTTAATTATACTACTCAATATTAAGAGGTACAATATTTAAACTACAATCATAATGTAACGTCAATTGTTTTATATAACATTTTGCTTTAAAGTTATTTTGACACCGAGGATATTCGCCTCTTAATCTATTTGTGATTCAGGTTTAATCCCGTTTGTCTGGGGTTCGATACAAAGCGTGGTTAAGAGTATAATTTCACTGGACACCATTTTTGTATGTAGTGTAGAATGAACCGTTTATATGTATATATAATATGCATAGGGGTCACTTGAGGCATGCTATGTTTACAGGTACCTACCCGATAGCACTATCGTTAGTGAGTGCTGTACTGTATTTTATATATTATTTTGTAATAGTATAGATATCTTATCAATATTTGTATTTTTTACTATTGTTAATGTCTTGTCATGTTGCAAATTTGATTTTTAAATAATATTTTGACATTTAACATGTAGTTTCTTTATTCATGCAGAGTTTAGTAAAATTTGCCAGAACGTCCCGGACTTCCCAAACTTGACTACTTCCTTTAACGTGACGATAGTGCGTTGTTATATGTGCGATTGGTTTGCTTGGGAAACAGATTAACTTGCTCATGTAGTGATGTACACCCTATGTGGTGGATTGTGTTCTTTTATTTAATAATTTTCATTTTAGTAAGCGTTGTTTCCACATAGCGATTTTGATAATTTAATTTGACTTTATATTGTCCTTGTCCCAATTTTGGTTTGTTTAGTTTGCAAGTTTTACATTTTAATTAATATGTTACCAATCACATAATTATAATGCCATTCAATATTTAGCTTGCCTACCTTTCCATACCGTTTACCAGATAATACTGTCTACAGTATATGTTTTTTCATTGGCATCTCTCTACTTTTCTTCTACACAGTACATGTTTCTTGAATTAAACCTTTTTAGTATAATGAGGCCTTTCTACCTCTTATTCTGGCTAATTTATCTTTTGTGTATTTTTCAGAAGCTGACGCCAACTGCCTTACACGTGGCGTGCTTGTTGCCCCAGCCCGGCCCCCTGGTAGCCAGACTAGTAACCTCTGGGTCCTCTGGTGGTGCTCCTCTCAATGAACCAAACCTCCTGGGACAGACCCCTCTACATGCACTTCTTCTTGGTCAGTGTATCATCATTCTAAAGTATGTTTAAGCTACAGTGTATTATATTATTTGCTTCTAATATTTCAAAAAAGACCAAAAAGAAAGGTATAAAGTATAGTAAGTTATGACTAAAGTATATTCAAGCTAACCTGGCAGAAATAGGTAATGTAGCCTTTCAGGTCTTGCTATGCTGGTTTTTTTAACTGCTCGTATTTAATATTGGCTATATATATATATAGAAAGACAGCGTTTCCAATTTCTGCCAGGCTAGCTTGAATACACTTTAGTCATAACTTACTGTACTTTATGCACTTGATTTTTTTTTTTTTTTAAATATTAGAAACAAATGATATGCTAGGATCCACTCAGTTCAATTTTTTTTATTTGGGGACCTACCGATGGTTCTTCTCGCTCAGTATGGTATGAGGACATTGTGTGAGAAAGATAAGGGTAGAATAAAGAGATGTTCACAGAAGCTTCGTGTCCGACATATTTTGTCCAACTAGTTTGATTGTTGTCTAGATACAGGCCATTGTGACCATTCAAAATCATACCAGGGCCATTCAAAGTCGTTGAAGGGGAGATGGGTGTACTATATAATTATATTTGCTTATTATTTTGATATTTTTTATTATATTTTAATTTCCCTCCTAGACCTCCATCAAACTTACAAAATAATTAATTAGATCCCCCTTTTAGATTAATTTGTACATTTTTCGGTAGAAAAATGTTCCGGCCAAAAGGCCGGTTCTTCCAAAATTACAGGCTCACTATCGTTCACCAGGAATAAAAATCGATACCTAACTAGCACGAATGGTCTTATTATTGACAAAGAAATGTGGCAAAAGGTCTTAAAATCGATAAACTAATGGGGCAAGCATCTTAAAATTTGAAAACTAATGGGGCTAAACACGAAGGAGAAGGGGAGCCAGAAAAACCAGCCCATCTCCCCTTAAAATCATCACTGGTTTTACTTGTTGATCTTGGATGGCCTTGTGATGAAATGTAAACTTTTGGATGGTCTTGATAAGCACCTGTGCTTCACATCAAACCATGACTATAGGTAGCACTAACGAACTTTAAAATAATCTTGATCCCTGACCTCCCTGTAACTCAAAAAGGCCTATATAGCAAACTGGCTGTAAATATCCACACCTATAGAAATGTCAGCCTGATTGCTTTCATTTATTTTAAGTTATAAGAAGTTAAGGGGTCAAGATTATTTTCAAGTTCGCTGGTGCTACCTATAACAACATATCCACATCTGTGAATGTGCCTAATGGAAGAGTTAGAGTTAGTAATACATACCTATTGATGTCAAAGCTTATTAGACTTGTGAGGAGCAATAGTTTAGGAAAGGAACAATACTGAGTTGTAACTATACCTATAGCCTACAGTGTTTTAGAAAGACAGTGTTATAATCATGTTTCAATATTATTATTATTTTTTTTTAAATGTATGTAAACCATGTTGCAGTGTTGTACATATATACATACAAGTTTCAAGACCGCTCCATCCACAGAGAGCGTGGTTTCAGTCTCTTTACTGTAGTACCGGTATAGTACAATAAAGTCTTGCCACAACACAGCCCCATCATGTCATCACAGTGGCCGGTGTTATAGATACTTAAATGTATGTATGTATGTATATACACAGGCACATACCCCATAGCTGGGGGTGGCCGACTTGAGACAGAGCCCGAACAGGGACATCACAACACAACATAAAAAAAAACAAAATATATATTCACACACATCTACAGTAGGTCGCCCAGGATAAAACCCAGAGACCCAGGGACCCAGGACTCCGGCCCCAGACTTCCTGGAGAGCAGGCAGACACGCAGCGGAGCACACCACAATGCCTGCCCACCTCACATCCAGGCATGACCCCATCATATATACCAGCTCCCCGGGCCAGGCGCCTGACGGACTATTATTTAGTCCAACTTGTGCTCGACTCCCTCTCCCCAACGATTGCGTTATCACTCGTCTATTCACAAGCATTCTCCATTCATTTTTATTTATTACCACTTCTCTTGACTGTTCTACAGTCATCTCTCTATCTTCCAACGCTTGTACTACACAATCTCTCCATCTCATCGGAGGTCTTCCTAACCCTCTACCTCCCCTTGTATCTGACTTAAATACTCTTTGTAAGCCTTTCATCTCCCATTTGCTCAACATGACCATACCAGCACAGCACCCTTCTGTCCACTCTGGCCAACAACGGTTCCTGCTGTCCCACTCTCCTACATACCTCTTCATTCCTCAATATGTCTTTACGAGTCACTCCACATATACTCTTCAAGCAGCTTATCTCCATCACATCCAGCTTTTTCTCTCTTTTACCTTCAGAGCCCATGTCTCAGCCCCATACATCACTGTTGGTACAACTATCCCTTGATACATTGCACTTTTAGCTTTCCCTCCAAGATTTCTCACCTTCCACATACAATACTGTACTTAAATAGTGTTATAATTTTATACTTACTGTATAAGGACCAAAATTAACTATGTTATCATTCTACCAACAGGTGATGTGAGGAGCAGTAGTAATCTAGAAGCTCTACGGACGCTGCTGTCACATGGGGCTGATGTTAGTGCCAAGGACAACTCCGGAGAGACGCCGCTGCACCTAGTGAGGAATCTACTGCGGCAGGGACTACACCAGAGGGCAGCACAGGTTGCTCGAGCACTATTACAAGCAGGGGCACAAGTTGATGCAGCTAATAATGAGGTAAAATGAATGTTAAATAGAGTACTTTTGTTTATTGTTTGGTGTAAAGGGTCATATTCCTAAACCTTACAAAGTGATATCCTAAACTTTACCTAATGATATGAGTAGGCTATATATATACAGTAAAAGTCCTTTAATCCGACGACCGATGATTCGAATCTCCCAATAGTCCGAATTTTTCAATTTGAGGCCAAATCCGAATTCACCCGATGGTCCGAATTTCAAGAAGTCCCAAAGTCCCCTTTTTGAGGCATTAGTCCACTCAAATGACACATAATGGAGCACACACATATCATATGTTCATGAATTCACTTTAAAAGTTTACCATTGTCATTGTAGCCTATTACCTACTTCAAAACATTCAGATTAATGGTCAAAGGAAGCTACTGATATAAACGTAAACACCACATCGTCTGCTAGAGAGTTTGTTTTGCTCTTGAACGCATCCTTGGGACGCTCCAATGCGCTACTGGCTTGCACCGCATTTTCTGCAAGCGCATTCAGTCTTGAGCTTGAAAACGCACCTTTGGACGTTACGATACGCTACTATTTATAGTTCAGTGATCGGAGCGTCCCAAGGGTGCTTTCAAGACAACAAGACAAGGGTGCTTTCAATACAATATAATATAACAGAGCAAGTCACAAAAGGAAAATCACAAAAGGAAAATTACAAGAACCTCTCAGGGAAGTGCCGTTGTTAAGGCATTACTTCCCGAACCACATCTGATCTGATCTTCAAGAGCAAGACAAACTCGCTAGTAGACGATG
This sequence comes from Paralithodes platypus, assembly GCA_032716605.1. Taxonomy (NCBI): domain Eukaryota; kingdom Metazoa; phylum Arthropoda; class Malacostraca; order Decapoda; family Lithodidae; genus Paralithodes; species Paralithodes platypus. The sequence continues at coordinate 52,740,554 of CM064580.1, forward strand.
CGGACATATGGTGTTTACGTTTATATCAGCAGATTCCTTTGACCATTAATCTGAATGTTTTGAAGTAGGTAATAGGCTACAATGACAATGGTAAACTTTTGAAGTGATTTCATGAACATATGATATGTGTGTGTGTCATTTGGGTGGCCTAATGCCTCAATGTTTTCGTCAGGCCATTAATACACAGGTTCATAGGGGTAAAGTCCGATAATCTGAAAAATCCACTAATCCGAACGAGGGCCGGTCCGCTGCCCTTCGGATTAACGGAAGTTTACTGTATATATATATATTACTATCTCTTAGAAACTAGTTGATATCCATTGCTCTTTCACAAATCCTCAATCTATTCCTTAGTCGTCATTCAATGTGGGATAGACAACACCCATTCCATGTGTATACCCGGTATGGTGTAACAATAATTAACACATAGGCCAATAGTAATCCCTTGGGTAGTGTTCCTTTAGCGACTACTGTACATCTATGATAGTTGTCCTGGGTCCTGGGGGCAGAGTCACTACTCTCAAGGATATTGTCATCTCTATCTATCTATCTATCTATTTATATACTCAGGCCCTATTCCCACTTTTCCTTTTTTTTTTTTTTTTTTTTTTTTTTTTTTTTTTTTTTTTTTTTTTTTTTTTCCCCCCCCACTCAGGAATAGGGAATGTTCATGGCCGGATGCCTTTCCTTGTCAACCATCGTGCAGAGATTGGCATGCTAGGGAATAGATTTTGCTCAGGATGTATTTCCTTCCCCTAGATGGGTTGTGTGCTGGGACTAAGTGAGGCTGGCCATCAGCCCCTTTCAGTTAACTCCTTCAATAAGCAAGAGTTACATTAAAAATAGACCTATATTTATTCATCTGTTATTGATTAGTTATTAGTTATTTTGTCTTTTTACTGTGTTCGTATATGTTTTGGTTTGTTTATTTTGCAAGTTTTAAATTATAATTTGAGGCCCCTTTTACCCTTTTCTCTCTTAGCACTGCTTCACACAGGCACCGCCTTCTTTAGTTTATAATATTTGGCAGGGCTATTCATTGCTGATGTAACCTTTAAATATGCTTGAAATCCTTTAACTTTATTATTTTTTGTATTTAGAAATATATAGTCACCAACAATACACAACTAAACTTTGGGATAGAAGGTTGCTTATGTAAAGTATAGTATGAATATTAATTCATTTGTATAGAATATACATTTTTTTTATAGAAAAATGTCCTGGACGAAGGCCGGTTCCTCTTAAATTACCGGCTCGCTATTGCTCACCAGTATAAAATTGACACTTAAATTGCATGAAAGGTCATAGTATTAGCATAAAAATGTGGCGAAAGATCTTAAAATTGCCGAACTAATGGGTAAAACGTCTTAAAATTTGAACACTAATATGGCTAAGCATGAGGAGGGGGAGGGGCAGAAAAACCAACCAACTCCCCTTAATATATACAGTACTTGGATTCAATAGTGCTCCGAGAACCTAGATGAAAAAACAATTATATTTTTTGTTTGTACCAGCAGGATTATTAAGGTAACTGTAATGTATTTCTCACTGGAGTTGAGAGGTATTAAGATGTAAAACTTGGAAAACAACAATTATAATGTAAAACTTGCAAAATATACAAACCAAAACAGGAACGACACAATAAACAAACAAACCAAACTAGAAACCACACACAATATAGACAAGAGAACTTATCAAAATCACTATGTGGAAATAACGTATTGAAGATTTAGGAAAACAATATTATGTAATATGGTGTTGGGTGGGAGGAGGGGCACTGGCTGACAGATGACGGAGGTGTATATAGGTAATTCATTCATGGCCACCCCCTCGTGGACCAAGGTGTCTGGCAATAGATACATAAAATTATCACTGAAATTTACAATATTTGTCTTAGTTTCTCCGACAAAGTTTTTAATCTGGGGGTAAATTTTGGAGTATACTGTAGTATGTTCAATAATGTTCACGTACGGTACTTTCAATGTGTTATGATTATGATTAGTTCTTTTGTCATTATATTGTGTAGTTCCTACAAGTATTTTGGTTTGTTTGTTTTGCAAGTTTTAAATGTTAATTTATAACTTCTTGGTTTATGTCTGACAGGGTCGAAGTTTGCTGACGTACAGTGTGGAATACCTAGATGATTCTTTAGCCCTGACCCGGACACTTCTCAACCATGGGGCATCAGTGTGGGGCGCAGCGGACGGCAGCGACAAGGATCAGAGCGTCTTCACATGGTTCCTCAAGGTTCGTCTAGTACTCATAGCGTACAATATCATAGCATGACATAACATAGCATAAGTTTTATTCAATACAATTGTCTTTATTTCATAGTGTATGCACAATATGCATTCATGTACACATTTCATATACAAGTAAAATCATTATGGAACAGTAAAATAATTACAAATGAACCCATGAATTGGATAATTACCTTGTTATTTATATACTTTGAAAACTATATCAAAGTGCTGTATATTATAAAGGATTTAGTATACTGTAGGTGATGGCAGACTGGCAGTGACAAGTATATGAGTGAGTTTAATTAATTCCCTTATGGTTCATTTGGCACCCATTACATGTATTTATGTACTGTATGTATATACTCAGGCACATACCCCATAGCTGGGGATGGCCGACTCGAGACAGAGGCCGAACAGAAACAACATTTAAAGTTCCAATTCTTAGGGTCCGGGACCACAATCTCGTTCCTCGCCCTTATCTCTGTCTCGTCTAGTAGGGAAAATTTTCAAAAGGAGGGGGATTCCTAGCCCCCCGCCCAAGGCCATTTCAGCCGTCTTTTACGCCTCGCAAGGAGTACGGTGGTGGATGATCTTTCCCCTCCACCACAGTGGAGGCTATTTGCACCAGGTTGTTGTTGTTCCCCAAGCTGCCTGGCCGAACAGCCCCAAGGCCCCGAGCAAGGCCAAGGCCATAACCGAGCGCCCCCACAGAACCCTCCCTGCCGACCACAATAAAGCCTGGGTGACCGAAGCCACTCCATGGCGGGGAGCTGAGGAGGGTGCGGAAACGCCCGGGAAACCAAAGCCCCACCCAAGGCCCTGTGCCCCTCATCAATTATGAAGAGAAAGTTGAGGGGCAAAGGAAAAATGTGACGCTTTGGCTTCCAATCTTGGTAGATTGGGAGGTCAATCCACGGAAGAGACCACTTGAGATCTAGAAAATATATAAGTAAAAGGAACAGTCAGAGTAAGCTATGGGTATGGCAGAGATCGCTCAGTTCTCACTCTGATAGACCAGCCCATCACCAATTTGCACCAGGTAGTGGCGGGTGCTGGGGTAGAAAGAGAAAAAGATAGAAAAGAGACTGGGACGTAGAGGACACGAGCCCAACTCTGACAAAGAGTCAGCCCACCACTTAACCTGACAGCATTAATGTAGATGAGATCAGTTACGAGGATAAGAGCATCAGCACCTGGTTCATTAGTTTTTGTTTGGCACCCATAACACAACATAGCATAAATACAGATCACAAAAATAAACCACCAGAACCTATCGAGGTCGTCCATCATAAACAATTACCTACCATCATAGGGTATACCCATCACACCTCACCTATCCTCCCACCAAAACCTATATAGCCACCACACCTCACCTATCATATATTTACCTCAAACCATTCACTTTACTTATTATGTCCTACTCTAACACACGCTCTGCTCTCTTCAAGAAAACTCTTGACTGGTCTTAACAAATTTCTTCCAATTTCATAAATCCTTTGCACCTTCCACATTGCTTCTCGATCCACACGATCATACGTATTTTCCAAAATATCTTCTTATGCTTCTCTAAATACTTCTCGCATAACTGTCTTACTACAAAAATCTGATCTACACACCCTCTTCCTCTCCTAAAACCGCACTGCTCTTCTATTGCACCTTCTGTACCCTTTATTATCCTCTCTATCAACACTCTGCCATACAGCTTTCCAACCACTGATAATATACTAATACCTCTACAAAATGAACTAATTATTTTTGAAGTGTGCTGGAGTAGATGTAAAACTGAAATATTTTGGAGATACAGCTGGATTAATTTTGGTTTTGTGGTTTTTTTAATTTCATAATACAGTATTGTGTTGCTAAATCTTCAATGCCTTATTTCCACATAGTGATTTTGACCCGTTCTTTTGTCTTTATATTGCGCGTTTCTGTTTTGGTATATTTGTTTTACAAGTTTTACATTTTAATTTTAATTGTATAGACATAGATATGGCCTAATTATTATTATATTATATTTTGGAGATACAGCTCGACTAATTTTGCTTTGTTATTGTCCTATGTACAGGCGGTGATCACCCAACGTGGCCTACAAAATAGCGAGTGTACCGTTGGGCTGTTGTCGCTGTTGATGGGAGAGAGTCCAAAGAGAATGTATCAACACATAATGCGCACCATGTTCAGACAGTCACGCTGTTATAAGGTTAGTTATTCTAAGTTATTTATTATGTATGTATTTGCTCAGGCCCATTCCCCACTTTATCTTTTTTTTTTTGGGGGGGGGACTCAAGACAGAGCCCGAATAGGGACAACACAACAGAAAACAATGAAACACACATCTAGGTCATCATTATAAGTAAGCCATAATCTTTACCACTAAGCTCTACAACTCAAGAAATGACTAGAGTAATCAATCAAATATTTCTAGCATTTAGGAAAAGTCAGCCAGGGAATAGGTGTAGAGATTTACAGGCCATTTGCTCTAGCCCTTTCTGAGTTGCAGAGATTAGGGGTCAGGATGTCTGGCCTACCTATAATGAATGGACTACTGTATGGCGCTGTTACTAAGTCCTTCCCAAGGTTACAGGGTCGTGTACTGTGCTACAAGATCAGTGATGTTGCAGAGTTAGTCTTACAAGCTCTCACATCACCTATTGTACAGTTCGCCATGCTTCTAGTGGCACCGATGAGAGCACCACCCCTCGTTATAGAATCAGTTACAGCTACAAATTTAGTCTATCTATCTCTATTTACTCGGGCCCAATCCCCACTTTTCCTATTTTTTATTTTATTTTTATTTATTTTTTGGGTCAGGGGGGGGGGGGGGGGGACTCAAAACAGAGCAAGAATAGGAACAACATAGTTAGTGTTGCAAAATATTCTGTAGTAAGTTAATGCACTTTTTATATTTTACCAGCTTCCATGAATACAAAATGACTAGGCACTGTTCTAATCTATTGAAAATACTCCCATTTATGTAAGAATTAATGTTAATACTACTTGGTCCGACGTCTTGTGGGTTATTATGATATTTATAATTATTTTTGAGAATTTTGCTTGCTTTTGCCATTTTCGAGCTATGTATTTTAGTTTGTTCCCTAGGCTAACACAGATGCCTTCCTAAACTTCCTTCAAACTAAACAATGCCCACCCAGACCCCCTTCTAGCTCAATTTGTACATTTTTTTATAGAAAATGTCACCGTTAGAAAGCCAATTTCTATAAGTTATAGGCTCGCTATCGCTTGCCGAGAAAAACTTTGACACCTGAACGGAGTGAAGTGTCTTATTATCCCCAAACTAATGGGGTGAAATGTCTTAAAATCTCCAAACTAATGGATCAAAACAGGTGAGATCCAAGAAGACCTCCCTCGGGCTGACAGTAATTACCTTTGCCCCATCTTGATTACTCCATTACTACAAAGATTTTGTACCGTGGGCCGTGGCATGGTCGGTAGCACGTCTGACTGCTGATCGAAAGGTCTGCAGTTCGATCCCATCATGTGCCATTGGTAGACGTCAAGAGTTTGGACACTCAGGTCTAGCGATTTGTGGCACACATCCAGTAAAGTCCCTGTAACAAGGGCACGCCCTAGCCCTGTCAATCAAGGGAGTGTATGACGTTAAAAACTGCATCTGCATCATTCAAAGATGTTAATCCGGGAGGATCACATGCTTTCATTAATATCATTGGGAGGTGTTTGTTGTTGGGAGTGAAATAAATAAATGTTATTATTAGTATGGAAAAGAGAGACATGCTGTAGTAGTTTCATATTTTTCCAGTAAGTTTTGAGAAATCAACTGTTCAAGGATTGAAGTTCCCACCAGATGAAATTAAACATTTATAATGATAATGTATGTATGTATGTATGTACTCTGGCACTTACCCCAGCCCGAACAGGGACATCACAACACATCAGAAAAACAAATCAAAACAAAACACAAAATCACACACATCTAGGTCGTTCAGGAGAAATACACAGAGACCCAGGCCCATTTGGGCCTTCTTTATTACGCGCCATTTCTCTCTAGCCCTCGCTCCGACATTACCAGACATTATTACCCCTTCATTCCTGAGCGTGGGATTGAACTCGGTCTTTCAGGTGGGAGGCCGAGACATTCTCCACTACCCTACTGAGACTATTGTTAAGCCAAGAATGAAAACTGATAAAGCATTTCTGTGTCCAGGTGTTGGGTCCTGTTTTCCTGGAGTTGAAGACGTTGATGCTGCCCCACTGGTCCCAGCCGCCCTCCCTAGCCACCCTCTGCTGCCGGTCCATACGAGCCGCCCTCCCACCACCTCGACTAGTACCCCTTGCCCCCTGTCTCCCTCTCCCCCAGCCCCTCATATCCTGTATCCTGCTGGGGGAATCGTCTGCGGGGTGATTGGAGTTTGTGTCTTATGCCCAACACATTCAATTTTTTGTTTAGCTACCGCTTTGGAAACTTGAAACACATCTTCGTCTTTCTTTAGATATCCCATTATTTATCACCACTCTTGCAATACATCATTATCCTCCTGTTAAGTTACTTTTATCTACACTTGAACTACTATTGTTGAAACACAGTTTCTTCCTTGTTTAGATATCCCATTATTTATCACCACTCTTGCAGTACCGGTACATCATCAGCATCCTTGTATGTTACTGCAATCTTCACTTGAACTACAGTACCACTTTTGAAACACTTCTTCATCCTTGTTTAGATATCCCGCTTTCTACAGTTTTCTACCCCACAATCGTATAATAAAACACACATATTCCTTTTATCCACCTTTCCCTTTCTACTTTGGTAATGACAGGTAATAGAATTTGGCACAATAAAACAAAATGCTCAAATTTGAATGGAGGGACATGAAGTTTGGCATGATGATAAAAGGGTGAAAAGTGATGGAAGTGATAATTCTAATCAGTAACTGAAAATAATCCAAAGTTAATTAGGTACATACTATACAAGCAAGACTGTGAAAGTATTGTACTGTATTCCTATCATGAATCACAAAATAATGTTAATGAGTGAGAGACAATGTTGAAACTAAAGAGTAGAAAATGTGTTAGTTAAGGAAGCAAGACATGTAAATATTGTTCTTTGCAGTCTGTGTAAAGAGCGCAGTCATGTAAAAAGGTGTATAAGCATACAAGTGTTGAATTACTTTATATTTTCCAAGACTCAACCCAAGTGTGGTGTCATAGCAAAGGTGCAGCTTATGTAGGCATTGTGAGAGTGTGCGGTCTCTGCTCGTCTTTCATAGAATATTGTTTAGCTAACATTTTATACTCTGAAAGGTCATCAGTCCATCTCATCTCTTCATGTCAAAGAGTATACAGGGTCCTTTTATACCCTTGGAACAACATACTGTGCCTTAAAAAATGTCTGCCAACCCAATGAATACACAGTGAATAATAGCCAAGTTCTTTCCAATTAACTCTGCGCCTCACGTCACAAAGTATAAACCAAACATTACTGCAGGGACCAATAGAAAAGCAAAGTGCTGACAAAATAATCAGATGGACAGATTATAAACAGTGTCACATACCGTCTTTGAAGAAACTTACAGACCTCGAAATTTGGGAGGAATCTTCTGAACGTATTCCAAACTCAGGCTCTAAGAATGAGTGCCAAAAATAATATCACAAACTTCAAACAGGAGAGAAAGGTTGTGGACGAAATATACGGAAGTGTCCTGTGCTGCTATAGTCATTCGGAAAATACCCACAAAAACTATCTTTAATGTGTTTGTGAAGATATTATAAAAGAGTGTCACTAGTGTAATGGCTTAATAAATCACTTTTGGAGGATTATATATTGTAAGCCATCCATCGCTTCTGTTACTTTACTAGGAAGTTAAAGTAAGGCAAAAACAAATTAAGCCTTGCCTCTATGCTTCCACTTCCATGAACATTATATGAAATATTCAGAATGTAATGCTAGTTGATACAATTAGAAATAACTAGCTGATTTGTTATTAATTTAGTGAGGTATTATAAATATCTCTCATTGGGGTCTGCAACTGCTTATGGTAATTTGTTAACTTCTATGATGCTCAAAACTATAGCATTTCATGTAAAAATTTGATATGATTATGTGTGTGGAGAGATATGTAATAGGCACATCACACATTTTTTTTTTTTTTTTTTTTTTTTTTTTTTTTTTCTGGTGATTGATTCTCAGCCCTAATGCGGAGTCACACGAGCCCTCTTTCCGGCAATATTTAGACCAGCAACTTTTTCAGTCAATATTTCTGGAGATCGTTACATTGATATCGGGAACTAGGCTGATGGTAGATTGTTTCTGGTGGCTGTAGTAAACTTTATTTCACAAGTCGCTGAAAAGTATTGCCAGAAATAGTGACCCTGTGATAATTCCGCCTTCGCCAAAGGAGATGAAGTGAAGGAGTGATAGTTTATTAAGGTTTCAGAGAATTAGCTCTCTCATTATGATGGTGTCCATTCAAGCTTTATTCTGCTTAGCATTAGATCATTTTATTCAGCTTAGGAAAGACCTCAGGCCTCGAGGAATCGGTGGGTTCAACTTATCTCAATCATATGAAACATTTCATCATATTAGTTTACCCTCAAACACCATCAAGTCTATTTCAGTCACCTCTTTCAATCGCCTAGTAGGCTGTTGACAACTAGTTTTTAGTATTATTATACCTCTTTGAATCCCATGAATCTTTTATAAACCGAGTTAGATTGTTTACTGATAGTCAGGATAAATTGAAGAAAAGGGCATCATATCGTAGTGAGTGCTTGGCTTCTGAGGTCTATAGATGACCGTTGTCGTCATTATGTCGGTCTCTGCTTGACGGTTACGGAATATAAAAACAACGTCACATGAGCAATTTCAGTGTTAGGCTGTATCGGAGTCTGGGCTATCTATCTGTTGATCTATTTCCATCTAACCATCCACATCTATCCCACCTCCCAACACATACACAGACACACACACACAAACACACATGCATACACACTCTGGTATCTGCTATAAGTTCTATCTATATCTATTTATCTATCTACTCTGGCACTTTTTTTTTTGCTATAAGTTATCATGTAGTATTGTGAGGGAACTGCATTATTTATTATTGTATTACATTAGTGCTAAAGATTAGGTCCTGTCTCGGAACCTTTGTTAGCCGCTAATTTGTATCAAATTCTGGTGTATTCTGTAAATTATTCTATAAATATGAGAGATAATTTGACAGTTCTAGATATAGTTCTACCGGAGTCTAAACTAAATCTAATGCACTCTCACTTTAAAACACACACACTCACTCTCACTATATATATATACACACAGTATATATTAATATTAAAACGGAGTGATCTATAGGAGATACAGGTTCATTCACATGTTTAATTGATCACTTGCGAGATTCAGGCTTTAAGGAAGTTACAGCCATAAACATTGATATTAAACAGAAATACAATAATAATGTAGGTTTCTAATGGATAAAATGTATGTTGAATTGGGTTTTATGTATTTAGAAATGCACTACAACCGTATTTTAGGTGATAATTCTGATAATTATCGATGTCTATAACTCCAACTTCCTTATAGAACGAAACTAGCAAGTGGTCAATTTGCGGTGTTCCAAAATATACTAACAAATATTTGGATAATAGATTCCAAAAGGGCATATTTTGACTATGTGCGATCTGGCACTGAAAGTACTGCTGTGACTCCATACCGGTACTATATTCTATTCAACTTAACTTGGCCGCAAATCCTCACCCTGTCAGTATGATAATGAATGAATGTGATTAGTTGGCAGTGGTGTGTGGAGTGGTCCATGAAGATGGAAAATGAAGAACTTTAACCCTTTCTGTACCAGCGACGTCTGTTATATTTTATTCTAGCTATATTTAGACAATTTTATGCAGCTTAGGAAGGATCTGTGGTAGTTAACCCTTACTATGCCAGCGACGTACGTTGGCCGACAGTAAAAAAAAAAGTCACTCGCCAGTACCAGTGGTGTACATTCGTAATATGCGGTCCTTGTTCCGAGCGGTACATGGCACCATGACTTGTAAACACTGCTTTGAGTCCTTGGCAACACTTCTCAGAGTGTATAAGGTCCCCACAGGCAAGCTGGCTCAGTAGTCGTTCAAGTTTCGGGGTGAGAGGTTGCTCTCTCTCGACTCTGAAGCTATTTTGGCCACAATGCGTGGTACTGGAGGTTACATTTATAATAATACCCTCTGGTACAGTAGGGGTTAAATAGGTGAATTGAGATCAAAGCTTAATAATTGCTAAATATCCTTCCTAAACTGAATAAAATCAATTAGTAGTAACCAGAATAAACTTAAAAGGATGTCTACAGTACAGAAAGGGTTATTATATATCCAAAGACTAACAATACCACAAACCAATCACACGCCACTGAGGAGAAGGAATGAATAAGCTCCCAATTTAATTTGAAGGAAGTATTAACCCCTTAAATAGGATGACTCATCATTTTGGTCCTTCCTAAGCTGAACAAAACTGTCTGATGATAGCCATAATGAAAGGCAAACAGCATCATACAAAACTGAAAGGGTTAAGGTAACATTTCCAGGTGTAAGTCTTGATCACTAGTCATAAACATTCCCTTTGCAGTCAGTCGTCAGCAGAAACCATGTACAGTATTCTCCGAGGTGCAGTGCTGAAGATATTAAAGTGCTGATTTGCTGCAACTTACATTAGTGTTCTTTGAGATGCAGTGCTAGAGAATCAAAGATATAAACCTATTCAGAATGGGTAGCGTCTCTTTTAGTTTATTCTAGCTTTATTATGGTGTTTTATGCAGCTTAGGAAGGATCTGTGGTAGTTGAAGGGTTAATTTAGATAGTGTGTCACCTTTTAATTGCTAGAGATCCTTTTTATACTGACTAACATCATCTAATGGTAGCCAGAATAAATAAATAAGACGTCTGCCGAACTGAAATGGTTAAAGTGCTGGGCCCACAACTACGAACCCATACAAACAAAAAGTGACTACCAAAGGGTGAAGATCGGGAAGCATTAAAACCTAAGGAGTTATTTGGTTTGCACTCAATTTTGTTTGTATCATAGGTCGTCTTGGTTACAAAAATGTGGGCCCTCATTGCTGTACCTTTTATTGGTATGCTTGGTATCCTGTCATGGGTGGAACATATGAATGTAGTCGTTGAAAATTGTTTACTGTAATGCATTTTTAAGCTGCTGATGGAACAAGGGTGCTTCATTGTAGAGGGGGTTTTCTTATACACAGAAGGCTGTTGTAAAATGTTTCTCGTTCGTTTGTTATTATACACAGACCATTGCTAATTCCCACCAAGAACAGGAGTAACAACATAGTCATTCATAGGCCTACATCTGTGACGCATGCAAAACCCCCAGATGTATGATAACTGCTATACCCTGCTCTAAATAGCTAGTCCAGAAATCATGAACCCTAACCTCTATAACTATAAAAAGGGCAAGTGAAATGGGCTGTAAATTTCCACTCTTATACCCTGTCTGACCCTTCCCAAATGGTAGAAGTATTAGCTCGATTACTCAAGTGGTTTGTGAGTTATAGAGGTTCATGTTCAAGAGTTTTGGCCTGCTTATTTGGAACAGGGTACAGGATAGGGTGACATCTGGCGAATCAAGCTTTGAAAGTCCCCCGTCGGACCACTACAAATAAAAGTAGCTATACTGTACTGTGTTTCTTTTCTACGGGCGGTAAATTGCAAAGTTCCCATTAATATTTCTCCGTTATTTTGCAGATTTTGTAGTGAAATAGGGTGCTAATTATATAAATTTGGTCCTAATATGATGCAGAGACTTAGTAGTTTCTTATTTTCCCGTTAGTTATCGAGAAATCAGTTGATATGGGATTCAATTTACCGTCAGCTGGTTTGAAACCGACTATAGTGTACCATTATCTATCCATTATATTACATTAGGTGGATTCCTCACCAATACTCAGGTTTCACGGCTGTTTGTGAATCACATCATTTGACTAATTCTTGCCTTGATGAATCCATCTTTGCTCTTCCTTACTTGTACTGTAGTATGATTGGTTCTCAGACAACTCAACCAGTAGATCTCAACCAGTACTAAATCAATGAAGCCTAACTACCATATAGTACTTTAAAACCAAATTAATACGAACAGCATTTTAGGAGGAGCACTCTTGAAAATATTTCGTTGTTTTTTCAAGTCACTGAAGGACCTGAAGAAGCTATCTGCGAAATTGTCAATAATGTGCTCCTCTCAAATGGCGTTTCTATTCATTCTATCAACTTTTCAAAGTTAATTTAATACCGGTACTGTACACCTAATTTAACCTTAAAGTATTAGTCGGCACTGGTTGCAATCTACTGGTTGAACTGGTCTACTGGTTGAAATGGTCAACTGGTTGATATGGTCTACTGGTTAATATGGTCTACTAGTTGCTATGGTCTACTGGTTCATGTGGTCTACCGGTCGAGTTGTCCGGTCACCAGTTAGCTTAGCTGTGCAACAACCGAATTGAAATGTCTCCGGACAAACTAGAATACTCAGTGCCCTCATTCTCTGCTCACCAAGTCTTGTAGGAATTATTGGAAAATCTTGGAATTATTGGAAGATCTTTAGAAGATATACCGAGATCTGATAATATGGCATGACACCTTACTGATGATTCAATCCCAGTTAAGGGGGTAGTGCTTGTTCTTAGGTCTATGTATATATTTATTAATATATTTTTTAGTTTCCCTGCTAGACCTCCATCAAGCTTTAAAAAAACACTCCCTACCCCCTACTATCGCCTTAGGGTTAGTTAGTTGTGTAGAGCAGATTAACCAGACCACTGAGCTCCATGCGGAACTCTCATAGGTCTGTATCCCCTTAGGTCCTTCTATAAAATATGTTAATACGATAATAAATAGACCAAAAAATAACCACTGCCCCCTTAATATGTCTTCCAAATAAGGACTGTGGGGCAATGATTCCAGGTTAGTCTTTGTGGGATAGGCCTTGTGATGCAAATTTTGGTATCATGTATTTATTTTGCACTATTTATTTATACACACTGTTAAATTTATCACTACTTGAACTTTGCGAAAATAATGAAAATACTTTGGCCTGCCTCTAAACGGCCTCAAATTGAGAGACTATACATTTCTAATTACTGAAGTGAGAAATATTTTAATAAGGATCTCGTGTTTTTATAACAAACAATATCCCCAGATGTTTGTGTTAAAAGTCGTGAGACAGTGAAACTCTGATATGGAACTTTGATATGAAACTCTGATATGGAACTCTTATATGAAACTCCGATATGAAACTGATGTGAAACTTTGAAATGTAACTCTGATATGGAAATTGATTCTCTCCGCTTCATTTAGGAACAGTTTTCAGTACAGTACGGTACTGTATTGTACTGAACATTTGATACCCAAGTGAAAACCAACTATCGTGAAGTCCTAACCCCTTGAGGATTATAATGCGCTTTGGCAGTTCATTCTGGCTGTTATTTGACTTTTTTATTCAGATTAAGAAGGGCATATTATGTAAGTCAGAGGGATAATAATGTAAAAGTTGCAAAATAATCAAACTTATAATAAACTAACTTATGATAATAATAATTGAGACATTGTTTACCGTCTTAATTGCCACAGATCCTTCCTATGTATGTATTTATTACTAAGCTGTATAAAATCATCCAATGATAGATAGAATAAACTGTCATAATGCGTCATGTTCTTTAAGTTAATGAAAATGGTCTGTGGGTGAGAAAATGCTAAGACATTTATTTTACCAATCAATATTGAGGCACAGTAACGAGTCCGAGTCCACCGTATTGTCTTGTGGTATACAGTATTAAGGCGAGATTTCCACTTGAGGGATTGTTTGCTGGACCCCTTTCTCCCTCCTGTTTAGCCCCATTGCTTTTGAGATTTTTAAGATGATTGCCCCATTAGTTTGGCTATTTTAAGAACTTTCGCCCCATTTCTGTAAATTTTAAGATGTTTCGTGCCATTTAGGTGTAACTTTTTTCCTGGCGAGCCATAGCAATTAGCGAGCCTGTAATTTAAGAGGAACCGATCTATGGCCGGGACATTTTTGTACCGAAAAATATATAAACTTATTTTGGAAGGGGATCTAGGGGTTGTAATTTTCAGCTTGATGGAAGTCTAGGGAACAAACTAAAAACCTCCCCTTAAAGCGGATTCACACAAGTTTATTTTCCGGTAACTTTTTTATTTTCGGGACTACTGTACTGCATTGTGCTCTGGTATTGGCAACTAAACTAAAGTGTATTCAAGCTCACCTGGCTGAAATGGGTAATGCTGCCTTTCTATATATGTTTATGTATGTATGAAAAGAAAACAAAAATAGGAAAGTGGGGATTGGGCCTGAGTACATAGATAGATAGATAGATGTGGTCTCTGGGTCTTCTCCTGGGCAACCTACTGTAGATGTGTGAATTTTTTATTGTGTATTTATGTTCTGTTGTCCCTATTTGGGCTCTGTCTCGAGTCAGCCACCCCTGGCTATGGGGAATGTGCCCGAGTATATACATGTATGTATGCATTATACTCAGGCACATAACCCATAACAGGAAGTGGCCGACTCGAGACAGAAAATATTAAAATGCGGCGTCACATGAGAAGCTTAAAAAGGCAGTTTTGAAAGTATAGAAAGGCAGTTGTTACCAATTTCTGCCAGGGTAGCTTGAGGTGATTTTAGAGAGAGAGTATTTGAGAAAGTTCTTTTAAAAGTTTCTCAGCCTGATGTCGCCAATGTAGAATTGAATTGCTGGAAAAGTAAAAAACGCTGGTATGAATTCACCGTATGTGTGAGTGTGTGTGTGTGTGTGTCTCGTGCTGGAGAGGTTGTGAGTGCCAATGGGGACCAACTATACTCTACTATAGTGTATTTAAGCTAACCTGTCAGAAATTGGTAACACTGCTTTTGGATAGCCAACATTAAATAAGTAACACCCTGTTCTTAACTTTATTCATCAATTACAAACCCCAATGTACTTGAATAAACTAATGAAAGCATATGGTCCTCCCGGGATTCAAACTCGGGACACCACACCCAGAACATAAGCATCTAAATAAAGGTGGCATTACTCAAGAAGTTTAGAAAGAAAGTGTAAGAAGGCAGCGTTACCAATTTCTGCTCTAGTACTGCAAACAAGGCATTTGATTACAAGAAACAGTTAGAAGCATGTTTATCCTTTCAAGACACTGCCAAGAAATAGGATGACCAATAATAAGACAGTGAAACATTACAGTGATAATATAAAGGTGTTATAGTCATCATTAAAGAACAAGGACTCCTTAGTGATATTCATTGTTACCAACTTGTGTATTTTTTGCACTATGAATTTATACAAACTTATACTAGAGCAATGAAATGACTTCTAGTATAGAGAATGACAACTATTTATTATGTATTCTAGATAGTACTGCTCCTAGTCTTGTGCTTTATTTTGTCTTAACCCTTTCTGTACCGGCGACATATTTTCTATTTGATTTTAGCTACATTTTGGCTGATTTTATGAAGCTTAGGAAGGATATATGGTAGCTAATAGGATTAATTGAGATAGTCTGTAGCCTTTTGATGGGTAGAGATCCTTCCCAAGCTAAATACAATCGTCTAATAATAGAACAAAAAATTGGAAAAGTTGAGATTAGGCCTGAATAAATAGATAGATAAAAAGTGGGGATTAGGCCTGAGTAAATAGATAGATAGATAGATAAAAAGTGGGGATTAGGCCTGATTAAATAGATAGATAGATAGATAGAAAGTGGGGATTAGGCCTGAGTAAATAGAGATAGATAGATAGATAGATAAAAAGTGGGGATTAGGCCTGTGTAAATAGAGAGATAGATAGATAGATAGATAGATGGATAGATAATTGTCAGAATATAATGAAAAGGATGTCACCGGTACAGAAGAGGTTAACGAGAATGAGCGGGCCGCATGAAGAAGCCTGCCGCCACGGGGTTCGCAGACACTTAAGTTACGTTAGGGGTGTAAGGCGGTTACTAAATCTATTGTAGCGTTGTGCCGGGAGTGGGCACCTCGCTTTTCTTAATCTTTCTCTCCTTTTCTCTCTTTCCCTGGCTTGTATCCATTCGGCCCCATTCAGCCTACTGTTTTAAGATGTTTGCCCCCATCCAGGTGTATATATTTTCCTGGCGAGCGGTAGCGAGCCTGCATACTGTATATATATTTTTGTTTTGACAGCAAGCTAAATTTGTAAATTTTTTGATAGAAAAATTTCTCCGGCAAAGCCGGATTTCTCCATACAATGCTGGCTCGCTATCGCTCGCCAGGAAGAAATCGACACCTGGATGGGGATAAACATCTTAAAACAGTTGGCTGAATGGGGCCGAATGGATACAAGCCATGGAAAGAGAGAAAAGGAGAGAAAGATTAAAAAAAAGTTGGTGACCCCCCTTAAGGGTTCTCATTGATAGGGGTGAAGTGAATTACAGTGTAACCCTTTCAAGATACCATGATGCATTTCTTTTCTGATTTATGACTATTATTAGACAATTTTATTCAGATTAGGAAGGGTATAATTATGTAAGCCAGAGGGTTAATTGAGATAGTCTTTGCCCATATAATTCCACCAGATTCTTCCTAAGCTGTATAATATCATCTAATGATAGCCAAAATAAACTGCCAAAGTGCATCATAATCTTCAAAGGGTTAAGGGTGATGCTTTCAGTCACAATTACCCTTTCAGGATAAGGATACTAAAACAACAGGGAAAGTGAGAACTTGTAAATATATGATAGGAGTCTATTTGACAGGGGATACAAAGATAATACGATAATGAAATATGAGATAGGAATGGCTTGAATATAAACACCATATGAGGAGGAGCACTTTATTGACAATGTTTTTGCAGATAGCTTCAGGTCAGTTGAGTGAAGTGGGGATTGGGCCTGAGTAAATAGATAGATAGATAGAATATGAAGAGACACGGAGAGAAGGAATTACAAAGGAGAGATTAGGTAGGGTAATATTAAGAGACACGGAGAGAAGCAGTTACAAAGGAAAGATTAGGTAGTGTAATATGAAGAGACACATATAAACAAGAATAATCAAAGGAGGAGTGTATGAGAGGTTCAGAAGATGGTGACCAGTAAAATAGGCATGGGATGTGAGAAAGACAGTTGGAGATGAGTAGAGTGCAAGAAAGACAATGAAATGAGAACAGTGAAAGACGACAAAGTATGAGGATAGAATGAAAACTAGAGCATGTACAGTCGCGCTAATAAGTGACGTCTCGGCACTAATTATGTTTTGACCAATAATTGGTATCAGTATTATTTACACATGATTTATTCTTTTTAGTGAGATATACAACCATGTTCCTTCACTTTCCCACCCTATTCAACATCTGACAGACATTAATACAGCACAGAGCAAGCCAAACGTAATGACAGCTGAGACATGACTTATTAGCACGACCGTACTACAAAAGCCTATCATCTGTTTATTTTCATCTGACGGTAAATTCCCATGGCCTCATTTTAATTACTGTATGCGGCTATTTTGAATATTTTATAGCGAAATATGTTTTTTTTTTATGAAAATTAGTATTACCGGTAATATGATGCAGAGACATATTATAGTCTCATATTTTTCCATTAACCCTTAGAGGCTTATTACGCGTTTGAACATTTATATTATGGCTATCATTTGACGATGTTATACAGCTTAAGCTCGGTTCACACATACACGAATTAACGTCACGTCCGTCCCCGACCAAGAAAATAGGCAGGACGGCATCAATCTGGAGGCCCCATGTGGCCACGATGGCCACTAGGGCCGTCTAGAATGCCGCCAGTCGTCGTCTAGACACCGCCAGGCTGCGTCTAGACGACGACTGCTTCCGTGGGTGTCCCGGCATAACAAGTTTTCTGGCAGTTGCCCCGACCCACACGGACCATTTTATGCATGCACAACAAGGACGCCGCCTAGGCACGGCAAATTAAGGGATCGGGGACGGCCGGGACGTTAATTTGTGCATGTGTGAACCGAGCTTAGGAAGGATCTGTGGGAAATTAAGAGGGTAAGGACCATCTCAATTAACGCTCTGACTTCCATATATCCTTGCTAATCTGAAAAAAAATCTAATAATAGCCAAAAAACTGATATGAAATACGTAATTGCATCTCGAAAGGGTTATGTATCGAGAAATTAGCTGCTAAAGGATTAAACTTTCTGCCAGGTGAGAAATATAGACTATAGTAAAGCCGGTGACACACAAGCACTTTTTTCCGGCAATTTTTGATGAGCAAGTTTTTTTTCGTAATATTTTGAGGCTCTTTCACATTGGAATCTAAAACTAGATTGAAGGTAGATTATGTTAGGCGACTCATTTATAATTTCGTTATTTTGATAAGTTCTTTTGTCTTTATATTGTGTAATCCCTGTTTATGGTTTGTTTATTTTGCAAGTTTTACATTATAACACCTTAAATTTTGAAGGTGCCAGCAGCCAGACGACAATGAAGGTAGATTATGTTAGGTGACTCATTTCTGATACAACATAAATTTTGAAGATGTCAAAAAGACAATTGCCTGTAAAAATTGATGGAAAAAGAGGTTATGTGACACCGCCTTAGCAGACCCCTGTAACTACACTGGTCCTCAGTCAACTCTTCCTTTTATCCATATTTTGTAATGGCACAACTTGTGAATAATTTTCAAACTGATGTATCGAATGTATATTTAATATAAAATGTATAAAATAAAAATTATGTAATCTTTTGCCTAAATGATGGAAATTACTGTACAGTACTATTCATATACAGTATACTGTATATATATCTATATCTAATAATGAACCTTCAACTATTATTGACAAGATTTATTTCTGGTTTGTGCTTATTTATCCGCATTTTTTCGCCTATTAAAGCCTCATACGGCAGGTTTAGAAGCACGTATGAGGCTTTAATAGGCAAAAAATGCTGATAAATAAGCACAAACCAGAAATAAATCTTGTTATATATATATATATATATATATATATATATTCAGATTATAATAGTATTGTATGTATAAAGTATATCTCACAAATGCATGTAAGCTACATGATTAAATGTTTTTACTCTCAGTCGGGATTCGAAGCAGTGGTGTAGTTTATTAAAGCATGGACTCTCGTCCTGACTGTCCGTGGTTCTAATCCCAGCTGAGAGTAAAATCATTTATGTATGTATATATGTATGTATGTATATACTCTGGCACATACCCCATTGCTGGGGGTGGCCGACACGAGACAGAGCCCGAACAGTATTTAAAGTTCCTATTCTCAGGGTCCGGGACCACTTTCACGTTCCTTCGCCCCTTCCTCTGTCTCGTTGAGTAGGAGAATTTTACAAGGGTAGGAGGATTCCTAGTCCAGGAGAAGACCCAGAGACCAAGGATCACTAAGGGCCTCCAGCACTCCCCCCAGCCCCAGACCTTCCGGAGAGGTTCCGGTTTCAGCAGGCAGACTCGCATCGGAGCACACCACAATGCCGGCCCACCTCACATCCAGGCATGACCCTTCATATATACCGGCTCCCCGGGCCTTATATTGTATCTATATCCGTTCTTACCTTTGAAAATCCAAAATTATTCGTAAACTGCATTCTTTTGCCAGTTAAATTTAAAATAATCAGTTTGATTGTGCCAAATTAACAATGCACACAATTAAACCACAAGTATATTTGAAATCCATTCACCATGGGAAGTCCATTGATGTAAGGTTTATTGGATTTGGGCCCATATCTTAGGGCACAGGAGCCATAAAAAATGCACAAATCCCGTTTTTGGCCTATTTTCCCGACTCGCATAGAATATGATTTCCCACAATAATGCCCCAATTATTATTCTGCTGCAGCTAATGGTTAGAGGGAGTAGTAATGTACTTGGGATATATAGTTGGGCTTAATCCATTCATTCTTTCCTACGCTAAAGCCCATTGGCGAGTTAGCATTTTTACGACGTATTATAACGCCTCAAAACACCATGTAGAGTTTTGCCAATTTCCTTGTATAGTAGGCCTATTGTAAATTTTATTTTAAGCCGCTCCCAAGGCCATAAACAAATGTTCAAAAATAAATATATATATATATTATATTCTGTACAGTTGGAATCGCAGCGTCGCAAAGAATCTGAATATACTGCTAAAAATATTAAAATAAAAAATATCCCGTCAACTTGCAAAATGAAGCCAAGGGGTTAGCCATAGGTTTTTGGCAAATTTTTTAAATTGAGCTAAGACAATTGTTTAACACTTATTTTGAATCTTCTCCACGCACTGAATCCAATGGCACAAACCAGTTTTAATTTCACCCATTTTTGTGGCCTTGATTTTGACAAAATTTGTACCTGGTGTTTTGAGGGTTTATAATAGATCGGAATCACATGAAATAATTTTAGGGAACTACGCTTCATGAGGATTCCAACAATACAAATATGTATGTATGTACTGTATATATGTATCTCAAAGTTTTGGATAAAAATAGATTTGGACATGTAGGGATATATTTGGATTCATCACAATGCGCTGAATCCAATTTGTGGAAATGAAAGCCAATTATAATTTTAAATAGGAGAAATAAATTGAAATCGGACCATTATTATAGGATTTTGATTTTCACTTGCCCTCTCCAAACGGCCAAAATAGTCCCATTTCGCCCAGAATACAAAATATTTGTCAAAATTCACGAGTTTTAGTCCAGGCGAAAATATAATTTTAGAATTTCGAGTTTAGCAATTTCGACCAGCCATTCGCCCACAATCAAAAATATTTTTTCCCAAATCCTTGGGTTTAAGCCCAGGAAAATGTTTGGACTTGGCGGGTGACTTTCGAATTTTGAGTTTTCATGGGTAGCCTATATATGGATTCGTCTCGTCATTTAGAGTCCAACGGTATATGGATTTTTTAATCTTTGACCAAGTTTTAGGCCCAATAGGCCTATTTTTGACATTGAAAACTCCATAGACGAGTTATCTATGTATGGATTTTGTTTAAATTTATACTAAAAGTACACTTTGACCCGCTGAATCAAATAGCGCAAACAATTAAAATCTGATCATTAGTTTAGGATTTCGATTTTGACTTGGCCTCCCAGAACGCCCCAAAGGACCCTTTTTTGAACTTTAAAAGTCCTCTGTAGCCCAAACTATAAGTCCTAGGGAATTCTATCTGGTGCCATTCGATTTTTCTTGACCAGCTGCATCTATTTTTCCAAAATCCCAGGAACATTTTTGCACTTGGCGGGCGACTTTTGAATTTCGAGTTTTCATGGGTATGTATGGATTCGTCTCCAACGGCATATGAATTTTTTAATTTTGGACCAATTTTTAGGCCTATTTTAAAGTTTAAAAACTCCATAGACGAGTAATCTATGTATGGATTTTGTTCAAATTTTAACCATAAGTTCACTTTGACACGCTGAATCGAATGGCACATACAGAATTGAAATCGGACAATTAGTTTAGGATTTCGTATTTGACTTGGCCTCCCAGAAGGGCCCAAATGACCAGTTTTTGGACGAGCAGCTTCTATAGCCTACATGGTCATAGATTGCATTTTCGACCAGCCATTCGCCCAGAGTCTAAAATAATTTTTCCAAAATCCCTTTACTAACGTCCACTCACCGATTCTCTGCAATCTCTCGCTCTTCGCCGCAATGTTGCATCTCTATCGATATTACAGTAATCAGTGTTCCTCAGAGCTCTCTGAGTGTATATAACCTCTACGTTGGGTACATAGTACCCGTCTTGCAACACAATCCCACCCCTTCTCTGTGCAACTCTCCAACCCAAAAGTGAAACGATACTCCCGCAGTTTGCAACTGTGTGTATCTGCCGGTACCTGAAGGCCAGTACCCGCCGCCAAGGACCTCTACCACGCTGTGAAAATCAGGCCAGGATCAAGCCGCCAATCCAGACGTCAATGCCAGATCTCTAACCAAGAAGAAAGTGTTAGTTTTGCTTGAAGGCTGCTTCACAGACTGTGTAGGTCTCTTTGAATGAGGACACAATCTAGCCTACATATACTATCCTGGACTCTGATTAATATTCTGTAGCCTACACTGTTCCTTTCGAGGCAACAGTTATAATGGTAATAATTCACGTCAGAACCAGACCACACATACACGGGTGCTAACCTACATGTAGAATCAAAGCTGACCTGATAGCCTACCCTTTCTTTCCTTATCCCTGTAATTAACGTTCTTTATGGAGTGAACTTGTAGGCCTAGCCATAATTGATCTGTCCTTGTGCCACTGATTTAAACTGAGACTCTGTGTGACTCGTGAAGAATATTTATATTATTGCTTAACCCTTTCACGCATTTATGACGCAGAGGTTGTCAGATTAGCAATAAGAAATAGAGTTCTCTCACTCTTATAATTACCTTTCCAAAATTAGTTTTCTGCCCACAGCTAACTCAAAGACAACTGCAGAGGTTGAAGTAACTAAACTAAAGGTTTCTATAAATACCCCTGATGGTAACAAAGGCTTTAAAGTATCCCCAATAAGCTCAAAATCGCGTCATATGTCGGAGAGGGTTAACAGTGTTAGTAAATCAAGGCCGTGGTGGTCAAGTGGTGAGCACGCTCGCGTGTGAATCTGAAAGACCCGGGATTGAATCCCTGCCACGGCGGACATTTAGTGGGTGCGGTAGTACGTCCTAGCATGTTTCACATGCTTGCACCCAGTCAGGGGACATCCTGACGACGTATACAGACAAAACACACCTAACAAAGCCACTCCAACACCCCTTCTCCCCTCTCAACACTCTTCTCTGAGCTATTGCCGATAAAAATGGCATGTTCAGTCCTGTAAAGAATCGTAAGATTCAGAGTCGTAAAGATTCCAGGACGAGCTCATTAGCGGCGGATCCCCAGATCGACCGTGGTGATTGTCACCTAAACATCTACAAAACTACAAAACTAAACTAAGTGTTTGATGTAGCCTACCCATTTAGGTGAAACCATTGATTTCGGGGGATGAGTGATTGGTGCTTCTGAATGCTTATGTAATTGCTATTTGTGAGCAAACTGTTATGTGTTCTCCTGTCACCTCTTTTTCCTTTCTTGTGTCTCTTGCTGATCCTCTCTACCCCTTGAAGGAGTAAGGGCTGCATGGCTACGGAGTGACTGACTGACTGTAGATCATGGGATCGTGTTTCCCATGTGTTCAGCTTAATTGTTGCTATGATCTAAGAGAATTTCACCAGTATTGTATGTATTTATGTGTGTATTGTTTCTGTGTATATTAACCAAACATTAAAGACATTTTATATATATATATATATATTATATATATATATATTGAGAATATATCACAAATACACGTGAGCCACTAAATGTTTCTAGTCTCTCAGTGGGGATCGAACCATCGACCATCAGGGCGATAGCCGACGCTGCCGTGGTGTAATTGATTAAAGCGTCGGCTATCGTCCTGATGGTCGATGGTTCGATCCCCACTGAGAGACTAGAAACATATATATATATATTTTTTTGTAATAAACTTTAAGCCTTACGTTAAATGTTACTGTGTTGTAGGGTATCTGTCCTGCTACATCCGTGTGATGGTTTAATTTCTTGCACAATTGAGAGTGAGCCCACTCGGTAAAAATCCTGGTATAACAACTGTAATACTACAGTATACTGTACTGTACATTTCTTTTCATATTGCGAGTGTTGGCATTTATGTGATTCAAATAAACCGCTCAAATCTTTAGACGATCTTCAACTTTGTGTCTTGGCAAGGTACACAAAAATGCAAATAATTTGTGTAGTTTATTGAAAAGATATGCTTAAAGGTTTACTAAAGCCTATCATGTATATGTTTAACAAAAACATTTTATGTTTCTTTGATGTATATACAAGTCCTCAAATTTAGATTAAACCTCTCGTACAACGGTACAGGACGCCGGCTTTGGGTTGGAAATAGTGCAGGTGTGTATTTTACTTATGATTTGCTAGCTTATACATTGAGTTAAATCTTTATTGCCCCACTGAGACAAGATAAAGACCCAGAGGATAATTTGGAGTGCAAGGGGTGTTTTTTTATGAAGTAATATGGAGTTCAGGTGTAAGTCGTGCCCGCGTGTCTTGTTGACTTTCATGCCCTGGTCCAGTCGGCCAAATAAGTTAGGCAAAGTCGCGGCACTAAGTATATTTCGATCAATAATTGGTATCAGCACTATCTAAACATTAATTCATCGTTTCGAGATATACAAACATAGGGCCTACCTATTTTGACAAACCCTATATAGCCTAGGCCTTGGCAATGGCTAGGCCTAGCCTATAGCCTAGCTAGGCCTATTCAACATCTGACAGACATTAACCCGGTAAGTGCAGATCTCCTCATAAGAGTTTTACCGGTGCGCTGCGGATCTCCTCATATAATTCAAGGCCTAAAAAAAAAACACGTAGCCTAGCCTAGGCCTAGGCTAATTGTTTAATCGAAGTCCTCTTTTTCTAGTTATTAGAAACGTATTCTATGGTGTAGCCTATTATATGATATATAGAAGCAATAGAACTGTTCAGATGACCTGGGAAGTGATATTAAACCAAATACAAAACTTTGAGTAGGCTAGTGCGCGGTATTAGAGTAAGTCCACGGATGTGTGTTTACATTTTGGGTTTGGAGCGACCTGTTGCCTATTCTAAATGCTCCGTTGTAGCCTATGCGTATTTCCTTAATTGACCGACAGGTGGCGTGCGGGTGGTAGCGGTCGTTGGATTTTAGGCCGCTAGAGGGCCGGCGGTAAGTGTGAAATTACAAAGCAATTAGGCCTATCTAGTTATTTATACTACTTTAACAATATATATAGGTTTTTATTAATACCAATAAGTATTATTTGTGATTTTTGAGGTTGCAGATATTATATTTTATCTAAAATGTGCATAATTGTTAGAAATTAAGTTTTAATTTATTGTTCTCGAACTTTCGGTGACCCTAGAGGACCTGTGGGGTCAAGGGGTCATTCTCAGGAAAAATGTTATTTTAATACCACAAATTTTTCGAGTGTTTTTTTAGATATTTTTTTTTCTCATTTGCATCAATACAGTAAACCCTCGGTATCTCGGACCTCTAGAAGTCGGAAACCCGGACTACTCGGACTGGCATCGGCCTCTCGGAAAGTTCGTCGTATAGGCCTATCTCGGAAAATTCCGAGATGTAAGGGGAAAACTCCGAGGGCCCACATGGTCTGTCGGACAGGTGTCCTATATCTCGGAAAATTCCGAGATCTAAGGGTAAATTCCGAGATCTAAGGCTACAGTGAGGTGGAGAAGGACAGTCAAATGGAGAAGGAAAGTGATATTTATAATATATGTCTGCTGGATACTGTACAGGTACTGTAATTTATCTTGAATCAACGTTGTTAGTGATAGGGAAGTCTCCGTTTTCTCTGGTGGCTCGGACTCCCGCTTCCAATTCGGACATTTTCCTCTCTTAAGTCGGACATAAGTCGGACTTCGGACATCTCGGATTTTCGGTCATATCGGACTGGGTCTCCCCCCCAATTAGTCCGAGATAGCGAGGGTTTACTGTATATAGTGTTTGTAATTAATTAGAAATCTCGGGAAAACCTATTTTCCCCATTAGGCCTATCGATCGATGTTGAGACACGCCCCAGATAGTGATTTGAAAAGACATTAGCCTAACCTAACAACCTTACCTAACCTAACCTAGTATTATGAGTGGGGGCTGCCGCCCCCACACCCCCGCTGGTTGAGTACTAATCCCTTAGCAAATAAAAAAAAAATATGGCTGTCGATTATACGAAGGTGAAAAGAAAAAAAAATCATGAAGTCTACGGTGTTTACTCTGCAATCTTCAGCTTTGATTGTACATTAATAACGGGAAAGTACTGTATTGACAACCTTGTTACGAAAATTAAATGTTAGTACCATACTTTTATAGTTTTATAGTTTTTTAGTTTGCAAGTTTTACATTTTAATTAATATTAGGTTTTTCCGAGGGTTTAACACATTTTCATATGATATTTAGAGGTATCGATAACTGGAAGTACCGTATTGACAACCTTGTTACGAAAAAGATATTTTAAGTACATGTACCCTACTTTTTTATTAGGTTTTGCCGAGGGTTAAAAAAAAAATTCTTATGATCTTTAGAGCATATAGATTCAATATTTATCTTCAAATATATCAACAAAATTCGTGGTATTAAAATAACATTGAACCCATTCTCATTGTTCTAGGCTAGTATCCAGCCAGCGATTAAATTTTTTTTTTTTTTTTTTTTTCTATATTCCAACTACTCCCTCTCGGGCATAGGCTGAGAGCCTGTACATTCCACCGCTCAACACGGTGAAGCCCGTGAGGTCTTGTTCCAGTCTGGGGAGTGAGACATGTGAAGCAACCATCATGGCTCGAAGCGGCCGGTTGCTTTGCTCAAGTGCTTCACCGGCTCACCCTCCAGACTCAGACCCTCACTCTCAGAACGCCACCTATTGAGCAGTGAACTCACTAGGCATTGTCCCCCTGTAACATATTTTGAATATGGGAATATTCGTAGTGTTATTTAATCAGGGAACAATGAGGGTATTTTTTTGGCATTTCGGTGGGCTTTGTGGTAATGCACTAGCTGATACTAGGTACAGCACAAATTCAATCCCAATAATATCTTCCCATTGACATATCGGGATTTGAACCCGGGTCCATTGGATTACCAATCCAGTGGCATGACCACTCCACCACACCTCCCCTGTCTAACTTGTCTTGTGAAAAGTGTGATGGTGGAATCCAGAATTTCTATCGTCGATACAAATATGCAGCCGACGACCTCTACAACCTTTGTGTGAGCCATGGTCTTATTTTAGATCATAAAAAGGTAACATTCAAGACAGCTAGAGCCGCCTTATTTACCAAGTTTCTTTATATTTTTTCCAGGGAAAATAGTGTTTAATTGTTGTTTATCATGGTTTGAGTGGAGGATTTGCATTAACTTACCCATTATTCATTAATCTGAAGATACTCCGTCAAACGGCGCCATTTATTGGGTGAATCGCGCTTTTACAGTAGATAAAGACAATTGTGGGGAGGCCATGCACGCTTCCAAAATGTACAAATATTATATTAGATTAGATTAACCTAACCTAACCTAACCTAACCCTAATATAATATAATATAATATTGTTTTTGTGAGTAACGTTCAAGCCATTTATTAGGTGAATCGCACTCACCGCATCTTTCAAAACAAGAAGAAGAGGACCCAGGTCGAAAGATTCATTGGGTGCAATGCTTTGTTTACGTTCGGGACATTATTTTCGTGTTATTTTTCGTTGTAATCGGGTTTTTTCAAGTGTCGATAACGAAATTCCTCCATGCGGACTATAATGAGAAAAATATGGCGAGTCTATTGGTCCCTATTTTCCCTAATAAATTATTTCTAATAAGGCGGTGAAAGAGGTCTTGAATGTTATCCATAAAAACTGTGAAGTGTGGACAAAGTGCTTCCTTTGACTTAAACAAGAAAAGGTTGAGATGCCAAAAAACAATGGTGATCGGGAAACGAAAACGAAACAAATGTGGATGGTCCCAGAGTGTAGGTTAGGTAGGTTAGGCCATGCCATGCCAAGCCAAATATCACTCCTCCACATCCCCTCCTTCCCCCCCCCCCCCCCCCCCCCCCCCCCCCTTCAATTATCGCCTATTCTCCCTGTTATTCCCTTATTCTTAGGTATATTTTCGTGCCAACATTAGCGAGTTGCTAGCAGGGCGTGGTCATCTGTGTTACCAAGCGTGGGAAAGAGCGAGAGAGACTACCACGCAACAGTGTCTCTCCAGCCGTCGTGACGGCTGGCTGGCTGGCAGGCTGCCTCAGCCATAAGTTATGTAAGTCCCGGCCTCTATCGCCGATTTTGACCATCCAAACGCTGTTTCCACTTGTTTCATTGTTGTAACTGGTTAATACCTTTATAGGCCTAATCAACTTAAAATAGGCGCATATGGATAAGTATTAATGATATTTATGGTACGATGACGATTCAAGTTTAGGAAACAGTCTAAATACCTCCGCACAGGGAGGGGTGGCCAATACCCCACCTACGCAGCGGAGAGGTTAATAGCCTACAAACCGTACTGACAACGGAGACAACTTTATTGGCCAACTGTTGAACTGTACCTCATGTCCACCACCTGACCTGACCCGAATATTTGCCATCCAAGCTTACGAAGCGGTCATCAATGAAACTAAGGTCGAGTTTTGGCAAGTTGAATGTGGTAGAGTCCATAGGCTACAAGCTTGTTCAATAGATTACGGTATTAGGCTAGGCGGCTATAGTCTATTTTTTTCCAGCTGAGCCTAAATTGCCATGTTACTATCTTGGTTACTCAGCTATAACGTATATTTTGTAGCGAAATATGCTGTTAATTATGAAAACTTGGCATTAATATGACACACAGCCATAGTAGTTTCATATATTTCCATTAAGTATTGAGAAATCAGCTAATAAGAAATTCAATTTACGATGAGCTGGAAAAAAATAGAGTATAGGCCTATATCGTTTTATAGCCTAGTCTACCCCTGCCAGGTGTGCCAATCATGGACATGATAGGCCGTGATGGTCTGTGCACATGGCCACTGGCCAGGTAGCCTACGAATATTTCTGCAGAAGGACAACAGTTTCAGATCAACGTTCTAGCCTAGGCTATTACAAAACCGTCAAAATCACACATGGCTGTGAATTATTATACAGTTGTGTTGTCTCAGAGTAGCCTAGATTATAGAACTGCCAAAGATTTTTTATTTTTTTTTTAATTTGCAATCTTTAAATAGTAGGCCTAGGCCTACTCCCTTGTGCATATGAAAACCCGGTCAATATGTAGCACGCGCAATAATATAGGTAAAAAATTAATCTCGATGGCATGTGATTAGCCTAAACAAATTTTTTCCAAGATATTCATATAGGTCTACGTGTCGGCTTCAGGAAACTATCATACAATATATTCTATAGGTACAGTATTTACGTTTCAATGGCCGCTCTCTGTTCTCGCCGCCATTTGTATTTTTTTTAGTTACAGTGGGAGACCTCTTTCCTGTGTCTCTCAGTTGACAATGAGACATCTGGTGGCGAATTCAATGCCCCTAGTAGCCTATGTACTTGTTGTAAAAAAATTAGTATTTACCTCCTGTTATCGACAGCCAATGCTGAAGATTGAGGAATAAACACCGTAGACTTCATCGACTTTCTCCTTCGGTGGCCGTCAATCTTTTATTATTTTTAATACCCAACCAGCGGGGGTGTAAATTTTCATCTTTTACCCCGCAATTTCCCTAATTTTCATTGCCCTCCCCACTAGCGGGCTGCGTGTTTTAAGATTGATGAATAATGGATAAATGCTAAATTCCCATTCAACTTCATAATTAGAATCAACTAAAACACCCAAAACAAAATAATACCTGAAAAACACGTTGTTAATCCTACATAATTACCGAAAACCCAGATTGGCAACTACAGTATTTGTATGAGTTTTTATCACAAACCATTTCATTATGCAGTAGATAATTTAACCTAGCAAGATCAGATTTAACCTGGGAACGACGCCGAGACTCTGAAGAGGTTTTACTGGGCGAAGGCGACGGAACTCTTAACCCATTGGCTACGGGAGACGTTCCGGAACGCCATGGCAATTTACAGCAATTTCCAGGCTTTTAAAGCCTGTCAAAGCTGTAGAAATCAAGTGTTAGTGGGCGGGAGCTCAAGGGACCCATCTCCGACTGCCAGCACGTCCGTCCGTGCACTGAGACCCCAGCCCCGAGTCTCAGCAGTGCTGCCAAAGGCATTATAGCGCTACATTGCTCATAAATAGCGAGTTTTTCCCAATGTCTAGGGTAGCGCTGCGGGTGAACCCCGCGAGCTACGAAGCTCATTCTAGTCACGCAGCGAGCTACGAAGCTCATTCTAGTCACGCAGTGTGCCGAAATAGGTGATTTTATATCTTACTACCGATATGCAAAAAATAATTAATTACTATTTGCAGATTCGGAGGACCAGAGCCTAGCTCGCCGCGACCCACCAGGCCAAAGTTATAACATACTAATAGTCTATACAAGTCAAAACACAACGTTCTTTCCATTTCAATAAAGGCCTATGGACTCTTAATACGTATTATTACTAACCTCCCTGTAAATAACAATGGTTACAAACTAGAGAGGCCTGAAATAAGCAGTCTCTGGCAGCCATCCTCAAGAAATCACAAAGTCAGCAAACTGTTTTGTTATGATTCAGATCGGCGTATTCGTACCATAAAATATCTCGACACATTCTTTTAAGTTATGTATACCAAGTCAATCTTAACAGTGACTAGGCCTACAGGTAAATGTAAATAATTTTTAATGTTACTTTGCAATTAGCAAGATTATCAATACAAGGTCGTTAGCCAGATTATCCTATTCATAGAGGGCTATGATTACCGATTGCCGAAGTGCCGAAGTATCTCGTAGACTCGTGTGTGATCAGATTCCCTCCAAATTATCATAAGTAATCGAACAATAAAGACAAGAGAAGATCAAGACAAGTTTCTCGCACCAGATCCAATACATAGACAATTGAAACAAAGAACACACAAAATCCAACACTTTACTATTACTGTACTTATGTTTTCTAAAACATGAAGTTCAACTTCTATCGAGCTGTTGAGGTTTCTTGAAATGTGATATGTCTGAAAAACTCATAAAACAATGAAATAGACTCTCCAGAATTGGTGACAGGTACCACAAGGGGCTGTAGATATATATACGTATATAGGATTACGGTATTATGTCCATCTTAGTGTTATTTCAGAGCCTTAACCCTTAAAAAGCGGCTCACCACATAAGTCGAGTTGAAAAAACTGGCAAAAAACGGGTGAAAAAAGGGTGAAAATCGAGTGAAAATGGGTGGGATAGTAATGATCCATACGTCCGACATCTGTGGCCTCCCGGCCCACACTAACTCCAGTTCCCCCACCGCGCATGAGGATGACAGTGTAACCAATAGTTCGCTAAAAGTGAGCAAGGTAGCAAAATCAGCTAAACTTCCATCTTCGAGGTAACACTGTCAGTGCTCCACGAGTGCTACGTAGCTGTATGTGGCATCATTGTGTAGCGATTTCCACCTAGTTTTCGGCGCAATACAGTTCCTTTCATACTGATGGTTGATATAGCAGTCAGAACGGCCTGAAAAGGCCCAAAACGGCCACAGAGGGCCCGCTAGACAAGGGTTAAATATGTGGCTGCCAAGATATGGAGGTGTAGTAGTGAAAGACAATTTTTCAGTAGTACTTAATTGTAAGAACAGTTCCTTAGTCGCCATTTTTATCTTACTGTGACTGGTCCAGAAAGTGTATACAGTAAACCCTCGCTATCTCGGACTAATTGGGGGGAGACCCAGTCCGAGATGACCGAGATGTCCGAAGTCCGACTTATGTCCGACTTAAGAGAGGAAAATGTCCGAATTGGAAGAGGGAGTCCGAGCCACCAGAGAAAACGGAGACTTCCCTATCACTAACAACTTTGATTAAAGATAAATTACAGTACCTGTACAGTATCCAGCAGACATATATTATAAATATCACTTTCCTTCTCCATTTCACTGTCCTTCTCCACCTCACTGTAGCCTTAGATCTCGGAATTTGCCCTTAGATCTCGGAATTTTCCGAGATATATTACACCTGTCCGACAGACCATGTGGGCCCTCGGAGTATTCCCCTTACATCTCGGAATTTTCCGAGATATATGGCGAACTTTCCGAGAGGCCGATGCCAGTCCGAGTAGTCCGGGTTTCCGACTTCTAGAGGTCCGAGATAGCGAGGGTTTACTGTACTGTACTGTACTGTGAATTTTAACGTGAAAATAACTTTATATTATAAGAAATTAGAGGTGTGAAAAGCTGAAACACATTACCAAGGCAGTCAAGTTACTGATAATGACCTTATTTTCATATAGGCCTAGCCTATGCTTGTGAAATGTGAGATATGTGATGTGGGATACACAGCCCCAGGTGGCCAGCCTGTAATATTTAGCCTAGGCCCTAAATACGAATTTACAATAGGCCTACTAGCCCTAGTTACTTAGGCTATATTAGCCTAGGCCTAGGCTAGTAGTAGGCCTAAAGTAGTTAGTGATACTGAGTAGACTAGGCCTGGTGGTAGGCCATCTAAATTTCTAAGGACTCCTAAACTAGGTTAGCCTAGCCTGCTGCCTACATTATCTGAATTGCTGACAATACTAATTTTCAACTGTGCTGGGCTCAGGGCTGACCCGCTGGGAGCCTGGGCCTCCATGCCGGGCCAATGCAGGCTGCCGCCCCTCGCCACGGCCATGCATAAGTTATAACTTGTTGCATTTTAAGAATTTAGGAGCTTACCTCCTGTAACCAACAATAGTGGTAGGCCTATGCGCAACACTGCCCTTTTTACCAACAACATAGTATCATATAGGCCTACCCGTAGTACCCGGAGTCCTGGACAGGGCCCCGGGGGCCTGGCAGCCAGGCAGCCGCAGCCTTTATTGTTTGTAGGGAGGATAATAGCAATAGTAATACTGTACTTATTAGCCTATTAGGCCTACCATACAAATGTATTCTACAAAACTATTACACTTGAAAATGCATTAGGCCTAGGCTATTATCCATTTCATAAGGAGGCTGCAATAACTGCATTCACTGTTGGGCTGGTCGCTAGGGAGTAGGGATGCGCGCTGCGCTGCTGCTGTCTCTCAAATATCGATATAACACTAGGCTATGAACAGGAATAAAACAAAAATTACATTTCAATAAAATTTGTCCATTTCTATTTACAAGTAGGTTATTGAAGTACAGTACAGTATAATCATCAGCAGAATGCAGGAAATACAGTTTCTGCCAACTCAAAATTGAAAAAAAATCTCCGGCGGCGGGGGGGCAAAGCCCCCCGGACCCCCCCTCGTCTGCCGAGGTTAATTACTATTTTCAGTTAATCATTATTTACTACCTACACAACATTTTCCTGTTTTGGCCGCACTGTTCTAGTGTCATTTGGAAGCTGTTTTCGACTGAATACATTTAATTTCATGCAGACACATGATTAATCATTCAGGAGTGCCTGAATATGCCCTAATATGCCCGCAGAGAAAGGGTTTACGATCCAAGGCCTAAAAAAAAAAACTTTTAACCCGGCAGCTGCGGGGAGAGACTTACGAGGTTTTACTGGGCGACTGTGGGGAGACTCTTAAGATCCTAGGCCTAAATTTTTTTTTTTTAAAACACCCCAGTGGCACTTTAAAAAAAAATGGTGTTTAAGTGAGATAATTCCTCTCCATGCCTCCAATCACTCCTCCACATGTGTCAAAGTCCCCTCCTTTCCCCCCCCCCCTTCAATTATCAGGTTTAGCCAGGTTAGTTTAGTTTAGGGTTGTTAGAATAAACTGGGTTATCGATAGTTCCTTTCTTTTCGAGGAGGTGGTGGCTTAGTTGTGCTATGGAACTGCCCAGGTCGTAGCTGCGATGCCTTATTGCAGGAGTTTTGTTGCGGACTCTAGGTTGTGTTTTTTTTTTCCAAGCGTCAGGTCAAGGCAGGATGTGTGGGTGCCCTTTTTTTGTTTTCCTTGATGTTTTGTGCTTTTGTGAGCAATCTTACTCATGTGGAACACAGCTAATATATAAAATACTTTTATTTTATTAAGCATATAAGTAATTGTTCTCCTTTTTTAACAGGCAAGGGTGACAAGATGGTACCAATTACCAAGAGGCCCAAAATGGGTGACAACAGACATAATAACAAGATTGATGATAACTAACAAGAGGATACCACGATGTGTGACGAGAGTGTAACAAGATAGAGAATGTCGACAGTATACAAAAGAAACACCTTTATACTACAGGTACTGTTCGAGTAATATTTGTCTTACTATACTGTCGTGGTGATTTGTATATACCTGTACAGTAAAAACAAATTGCTATTCTGGTACTGCTTATTGGCTATACAGTATTGTAATTAATTTGTATAGGCTATACCTGTACAGTAAAAACAAATTGCTATTCTGGTACTGCTTATTGGCTATATTGTAATTAATTTTATTTAGAGTATGAAGAACATCTCAGTAGGCCTGTTGTAGATTTCCCTTTGTTTTTGCATTTATATTTTTTTAATGTTTCAACTGTCCCTCCGGCCTGGAAGGATATAGTATCTGGGCGTATGGTCATCATGTTTACATAAGTCGATTGCTCGCGGTTAAGTTCCCGTCTATTTTGACGGTTATTTTTTCTGTTATTTGCCACCTGCTGGCAATATATATGATGATAAGTCGGGGGAAGGGGGTGGGGGGGGGGGCGGTTTGAAAGCCTCGACCTATTATTGTATCCCACGGCAGTCGAAATAGACGGGAGCATGATCGCGAGCGTCCGCGTAGTGTAAGCAAGGCAGGCGATACACCCGAATACTACATCCTTGCCCTCCGGCCTCCAGACACAGTCTATTGCCTGTAAATTTGATTGCTTAACCCATAAACGCGACCGTCCTCAATAGAGGTTTTCTGGTGCACTGCGACCGTTTTCTATAGATCCAGAGCATAAAAAAACAAAAATTTGAAAACACCCCAGTGGCACTCAAAACAATGTGTGATTAAGTGAGATAATTCCCCTTCATTACTTGCTACCATTTGGCGGACTCCCGTTGGAACTGTTTTATGCAGACGATTTAGTCATATAATAGCCGACAGTATGCAAGATGCTGAGGCCAAATTCAGAGAATGGAGAGAGGGCATGGCAAGCAAGGGTTTAAGAGTCAATATTAACAAAACCAAGGTTATGCATTGTAGATTGAGACGAGGCAATGTGGAAAAGAGCGATGCATACCCATGTGCAGTGTGTGGAAAGGGTGTGGGCGTTAACGCGATTCAATGTAGCATCTGTCGATGCTGGGTGCACCATGGGAGTAAGCGCTGTAGTAGAATAAAAGGACCCCTGCCGAAGGATAAGTCAGAAATAGAGAAATTTGAGTGCATAGTGTGCAAAGGCGAGCTTGTGTTAAGTGATGATCCTGTGGCTGTGAATTTTGGAAATGAGTCACTGGAGCTGGTGAACAAGTTTTGTTACCTAGGAGATACCATCTCTGCCGGTGGTGGGGCCACCGTCGCTAGAATTAGATGTGGCTGGGGGAAGTTCAGAGAGCTGCTGCCAATCCTGACCATGAAAAGAATGCCTCTCCCCCTGAAGGGAAAGGTGTATGCCTCATGTGTTAGAAGTGCAATGACGTATGCCTCAGAAACATGGGCCGTTAAACTAGAGGATGTCAACAGAATGGAACGTAATGAGATGAGAATGGTGAGATGGATGTGTGGGGCCAGGCTACAGGATAGAATAACAATTGTTGAGCTGAGGAGACGTTTAGGTATAAAGAGTATTAGCGAGGTGATGCGTACAAGTAGACTGGGATGGTATGGACATGTGGAGAGAACGGATAAACAAAATTGGGTGAAAAAATTAGGTCTGTGATTGTGGAGGGAGCTGCACCAAGGGGTGGGCCGAGGAAGACCTGGGATCGGACTATACGTGCCGATCTCAAATCCAAAAACTTGACAAGTGAAGCAGCCCTTAACAGGGTTGCCTGGAACGCCGCCATTAGGACAAGAAACTGAAACTGCACGTACAGTATGTGTGGAGTACTCAGTCTTAAAATTGTATGTATGTATGTATGTATGTATGTATGTATGTATGTATGTATGTACTCCTACATATGTGTCCCCCCCCCCCCCCCTCCTCAATTATCCGGTATTTTCCCTATTATACCCGATATTTATCGAGTATTTTCGTGCAAGGCTGCTGGGAGAGAGGGGAGGAGGGTGGAGGAGTGGATCTCCGACTCTCTAGCCAGTCTGAGAGCTCCCCTTGAGTCTCAGTGCCATGCTAGACACCAGAGAGGGAGGGTGTCTTACTCTTACCGGTCAAGGTCAGATTACGACCGTGGGGCTAAAATATGCGATTTTCACCAGCCCATTGCTGTTACCACTTTTTTTATTGCTTTTCAATGTTTATATGTTTATATTAAAAGCAAAATAGGTGCATATGGATAAGTAATAATTATATATGTGTTACATATGACAATTTTCGTCAGAATAGAACCAATAAGCTTCGCTTGGCGAGAGGGTTTGAACTACCATGGCTGCGCAATTTAGAGGTTAAAGAGGAGGTAATCTCTTTTTCTGGACCTCCTCCATCTTTTTTTAGCCCCATTAGTTTTGAGATTTTAAAATGTTTGTTCCATTAGTTTGGCAATATTTCTTTGTCAGTATTAAGACCTTTCTTAACCCAGCAACTGCCGGAAGACTCTTAAGAGTTTCCCCGGGCGACTGCGGGAAGACTCTTAAGAGTCTGGGAAAAAAAAAAAATCCATTTAAAACCCCCCCAAAAATTTTTTTTTTTTTTTTTTTATTTTGCCCCTGGGCCATGCCAAATATCACTCCTCCACCTCCCCTCCTTCCCCACTTTCCTCCCCTCCTTCAGTTATCACCTATTTTCCCAGTTATTCCCTTATTCTGTGGTCTATTTTCGTGCTAACATTAGCGAGTTGGTAGCAGGGCGTTGTCATCACTGTTACCAAGCGTGGGAAAGAGCGAGAGAGAGACTATTGCGTAACAGTGTCTCTCCAGACAAGAGGAGGGCAGGGAGGTTGCCTCAGCCATACATTATGTAACTCCCGGCCTGTATCGCCGATTTTGACCATCCAAACACTGTTTCCACTTGTTTTATTGTTGTAACAGGTTAATACCTTTATAATCAACCTATAATAGGTGCATATGGATGAGTATTAATGCTATTTATGGTAAAATAACGATGTTAGTGATGGGAACAGCTCAAATACATGCGCACAGGAGTGTGGTGTCTCATACCCCCCATGCGCACGTCTTAGGTTAACATTTAGGTGTCGATTTTATCCTGACAAGCGTAAAATGTACAAATTTATCTTGAAAGGGGGTCTAAAGTGTGTACTTTATTATTATGCTTGATGAATGTATAGCGAGGAAACTCAAAATAAGTTAATACAGTAAATAAATAGACAAAAAAACAAGCACTACCCCTCAATGAAGTCTGGTAATCTTAGTCCAGATAATGAGTCAGACAAGTCTTGCAATCTGGCTCAATGCACTTGGGCTTCCCTGAATAGCGGTGCTTGAGATGTCTCAGCTTTGGCATGGTAAACTTTGACTTATTGAATTCGCCACAGTCTCACCATCCTGGCTGGTAATCTTGGACTGCACACCTACTATTGTATATTCGAGGGCTATAGGGTGTAGACTATTTGCCATTGCTGGTGGCTGGATGATGCGTATAGGTTTTGTGTTTCATTGATTTAAGCGATTGCGTATAGGTTTTGTGTTTCATTGATTTAAGCGATTCGTGTTTGTTTTTTTGTTTTTTTGTTTTTTCGAGCGCCAGTGAATTCTGCGGAAAAATTGGCGCTTGTGAGAAATAAGTAACATGCTTATTATTATTATTATTATTATTATTTATTCGTTGTTTTGTCTTTTTACTGTGTTCGTATACGTTTTGGTTTGTTTATTTTGCAAGTTTTACATTATATATTGAGCTTATCATACATACATTAACCCGTTCTGTACCAGTGACGTCTTTTGCATTTGATTTCTGCTACATTTAGATGATTTTATGTAGCTTAGGAAGGATATATGATTATATGGTACCCTAGCTAAAATGATTAATTGAGATAGTCTGGAAGGATATATGGTACCCTAGCTAAAATGATTAATCGAGATAGTCTAGCTGTAGCTCTTTCAATGGTAGACATCCTTCCTAAGCTGAATATAATTATTTAATAGTAGGCAAAATAAAGTGAAAAGGACGTCGCCGGTAAAGAAGGGGTTAATAGTGGTACAAATCTCTTTTCCATTACATTGTAGTGGATCAGATGGGGTTACCTTGGAGTGTGTAGTCTATTCGTTATAATCAAGTCCAAAATCTTTACCATTAACTTCTAAGTATAACTAAAAAAAGAACGAGTAATCATGCTAATAATTCTACCATTTGGGGAGAGTTAGTCAGGGAATATGTGTGGAAATTTACAGCCCATTTGCTCTAACCCTTTTTAAGTTACCGAGGTTAGGTATCACAATTTCCGGTCTATTTATAATGAATGGACTGTAGCATCGGTACAATAAAATCCTGCATAACACTGCCCCATGCTCCCATCATATCATCACTACACCTCAGCAAGACTAAAACATGTCTCCCTGTAGCACTTGCAAAATCTGCAACCACGCTAGCCTCTACAGTGCTTCAACAAGATGTGCTATAATACAGTAATATGATTGTTCTTTTATTTCATTAATTTTATTTTAGTAAGCGTTGTTTCCACATAGCGATTTTGATTAGTTATATTGCCTTTATATTGTCTTAGTCCCAGTTTTGGTTTGTTTAGTTTGCAAGTTTTAGATTTTAATTACCGTACTGTATAGGATAATCGTTGGTCCTTACCGGTACTTGCTCTAGTGCAATAATATTACCGTACTGTATAGGATAATCGTTGGTCCATACCGGTACTTACTCCTTATAGGATAATCGTTGGTCCATACCGGTACTTACTCCTTATAGGATAATCGTTGGTCCATACCGGTACTTACTCCTTATAGGATAATCGTTGGTCCATACCAGTACTTACTCCATCCTCCTTTTAATCACCTCATATGACACACAGTAGGATATGTGGGTCATATTCTTTTTCCACCACTAAATGTGAAGGCCCCCTTACTCTCAAGGGGGTACTCAGTAGATACTGTTCCCTATTGATTATTTTGAATATGAGAATATTTATGCTATACTAATCAGTAAGGATTTTTTTTTTTTACATGTTGCTTCTGTCACATGCATAGAAGCTTCTCCGCATCGATCATATTTATTTGTTAATGAATATTTATAGAACAAGATATGGATGAAATTGTGCTCCATACTTTTTATGTAAAAGTCTGAGCTTAATAAATGTATTATTATTATTTAATACATATATACATGCAGTCATTAGAGGCAGCAGTGCGGAGGAGGAGATCTAAAAAGACGTGGGATCACGTTCTACGATCTGAGCTCATTCCAATACATTTGACAAATGAGACAACCCAGTTGTTGTGGAGAGTGCAAGGAGAGAGTGCACCTTGAGGAGGTTTGGTCATGTGGAGCATATGGAGAGTGATATACCAGTAATAACTAGAAGGGTGCAAGAGAGTGAGGTAGAAGAAGCAGATAGAGAGAGGCAGACTGTGAGTGAGATGAAGGGATGGAGTTAAGGGGTATATACTGTACAATAAGTGAAAGTAGTATTGGGTGGGAGGAGGGGAACCGGCTGATGGATGACCGAGGAGCATAGAAGCGATTCATCCGTGGCCACCCCATCGGTGATCAAGGCGTCTGGAAATAGATAGATAGGTAGGCAACCCAGAATAATGATACCCTGACCAGACATGGGGTACGGTAATAGTAATTATAATGTAAAACTTGCAAAATAAACAAACCAAAACGTATACGAACACAGTAAAAAGACAAAACAACGAATCAAAATAATAGTAATATGTAATTTAAATTGTTCCATAAATTTAATCTTTTTAGGGTCAATTATTATGACTGTATTCTAAAATTTGACATCAATAATTTTAATCAAGCATTTTTAACTTGAAGTTTCTTGTATAACCTCTGCTTACTTTTTGTCTGTATTTATTGTTTATCTTTTTCTTTTTCTATTATTATTATTATTAATATTAATATTGATGATTTTTTAAATTTATTGTTCTTGTTAAAAGAGTACTCTTTGTTTAAATCTGTTGTTACTTCATATTTTGCAATTATTTGTCTTTATATTATATGTATTCATTGTCGATAGTATCAATTGCTTACTTTTGCGATTTCCTTAGTTTATTTGTGCTATAAATGTAGGTTATTTGTAGGGTAGTTATTGATAGGGGTCACTTGAGGCATGCTATGCTTACAGGTACCTACCCGATAGCACTATCGTTAGTGAGTGCTGTACTGTATTTTATATATTATTTTGTAATAGTATAGATATCTTATCAATATTTGTATTTTGTACTATTGTTAATGTCTTGTCATGTTGCAAATTTGATTTTAAATAATATTTTGACATTTAACATGTAGTTTCTTTATTCATGCAGAGTTTAGTAAAATTTGCCAGAACGTCCCGGACTTCCCAAACTTGACTACTTCCTTTAACGTGACGATAGTGCGTTGTTATATGTGCGATTAGTTTGCTTGGGAAACAGATTAACTTGCTCATGTAGTAATGTACACCCTATGTGGTGGATTGTGTTCTTTTATTTAATAATTTTCATTTTAGTAAGCGTTGTTTCCACATAGCGATTTTGATAATTTAATTTGACTTTATATTGTCCTTGTCCCAATTTTGGTTTGTTTAGTTTGCAAGTTTTACATTTTAATGTATCATGTATGTATGTACAGTATACTCAAACACACCCCATAACTGGGGGTGTCCGACTTGAGACAGAACCTTAACAGAAACATTTAAAGTTCCCATTTTTAGGGTCTGGGACCACTTTAGCGTTCTATTGCCCCTTTCTCTGTCTCGTCTAGTAGGTGAATTTTACAAGGGAGGATTCCTAGCTTCCCGCCCCGAGAAGGAAAAGTAGGACAGTCAAAGAGACAGACACTCTGGGTAGGACCAGCTCTATTACGTAGTAATATGTATTATTAGTATTTATAGATAATAATAATGTAAAACTTGCAAAATAAACAAATCAAAACTGGGACGACACAAGATAAACGCAAAAGAACTAATCAAAATCGCTATGTGGAAACAACGCTTAATAAAATAAAATTTGAAATAAAAGAACACAATCCACCACATAGGGTGTACACTACTACATGTGCAAGTTAATCTGGTTCCCAAGCAAGCACATATAACAATGCACT
The DNA here is from genome assembly GCA_032716605.1 of Paralithodes platypus. Classification (NCBI taxonomy): domain Eukaryota; kingdom Metazoa; phylum Arthropoda; class Malacostraca; order Decapoda; family Lithodidae; genus Paralithodes; species Paralithodes platypus. The sequence continues at coordinate 52,781,694 of CM064580.1, forward strand.
ATCGTCATGTTCAAGGAATTAGTCAGTTTGGGAAGTACGGAATGTTCTGGTAAATATTTCTAAATTCTGTATGAAGAAACTACAATTTGTATACAATTTTATAATAAGGTACAGAAATTTGCAATTTGACATGTCTGCCTGCCGAGATCGGAGCCTCTCCGGGTGGTCGGGGGCCGGGGGAGTGCTGGAGCGACCTTGGTGACCCTGGTCTCTGGGTATTCTCCTGGGTGACCTAGATGTGTGTGAATTTTGTGTTTTGTCTGTGTTTGTTCGCTGTTTTGTCTTGTGTTTTCCTGTTCTTGCTCTGTCTTGAGTCGGTTTAGCCCTAATAGCTGACAATATACAAGATGCTGAGGCCAAATTCAGAAGATAGAGATAGGGCATGGCGAGCAAGGATTTAAGAGTCAATATTAACAAAACCAAGGTTATGCATTGTAGATTGAGACGAGGCAATGTGGAAAAGAGCGGTGAATACCCATGTGCAGTGTGTGGAAAGGGTGTGGGCGCTAACTCGATTCGATGTAGCATCTGTCGATGTTGAGTACACCATGTAAGTAAGCGCTGTAATAGAATAAAAGGACCCCTGCCAAACGATAAGTCAGAAATAGAGAAATTTGAGTGCGTAGTGTGCAAAGGCGAGCTTGTGTTAAGTGATGATCCTGTGGCTGTGAACTTTGGAAATGAGTCATTGGAGCTAGTGGACAAGTTTTGTTACAAAGGAAATCAAGCAACAACAGGTCTAGTGACCCTTCTAGGCTGCTTGTCCTCCAAAACACTGAGGATCAAGTGTCCAAACAGTGGTTTAGAGTGGGTAAGGGAACATTGGAAAGGGAACTACTGCCCTGGAACTAATGTCCGTGGCAGGATTAGGAAGTTAGTAGGGGACAGATGGGTTAGTAACTGAGGGGGGGATAAAATAAAGTTATTCATTTACAAACGCAGTCAGTCGCGGGTTTGATGCGAGATATTTGTCTAAGCGGAGTTTAAATGAATCAACGGTGCTGCATTCTATAACGTCTCGGAGATACCTAGGAGATACCATCTCTGCCGGTGGTGGGGCAGAGGCTGCCACTGTCTCTAGAATTAGATGTGGCTGGGGGAAGTTCAGAAAACTGCTGCCAATTCTGACCATGAAAAGAATGCCTCTCTCCCAGAAGGGAAAGGTGTATGCCTCATGTGATAGAAGTGCAATGACGTATGCCTCAGAAACATAGGCCGTTAAAGTAGAGGATGTCAACAGAATGGAACGTAATGGGATGAGAATGGTGAGATGGATGTGTGGGGCCAGGCTCCAGGATAGAATAACAAATGATGAGTTGAGGAGACGTTTAGGTATAAAGAGTATTAGCGAGGTGATGCGTACAAGTAGACTGGGATGGTATGGACATGTAGAGAAAATGGATGAACAAAATTGGGTGAAAAATGCAGGTCTGTGATTGTGGAGGGAGCTGCACCAAGGGGTGGACCGAGAAAGACCTGGGATCGGACTATGCGTTCCGATCTCAAATCCAAAAACTTGACAAGTGAAGCAGCCCTTAACAGGGTTGCCTGGAACGCCGCCATTAGGACAAGAGACTGAAACTGCACATATGTGTGGAGCACTCAGTCTTAAACTTTTATGTATGTATGTACTCCACTTGACTCCTTGTCTTTCAATGTGTTATGGTGTTGATATTCCTGACCAAGATTTTGGTCAGCCGGTGATGACCGCAAATCGACCTGTCTATTGCTACTAAAAGGGGTGTATAGGTACTTGCTAACATACATGTGTCATTAGTAATTTCATTGCAATATATTTTATAACTATACTAGAGTTACATTAAAATTCCTATATACCTGTATAGGGTAAGGTAACCTAATTCGTACGCACTTGGCATTTATAAACCTCCACAGGATATGACAACACAGGCATTTAAATTTGATCTCATCTTATAGCTTAACCATTATGCCTTCATTTCATCAGGTATCACTAGTTTAGTTTGGTATGATGCAGCAACAAAAAGAAGTTAAAGTGTAAAAAACACTGTTTTCTTACGAAAATCTAAGGGTTGCACTTTTTTTTTAAAGTGTCTAATGACCCATTTTCAAATTGAAAATTATAACTTTTTTCTATTTGCAGCAGGTACATTCCGTGATGTAGTGTATAAGAAAAACACACCAGGACTGCTCAGAAACACAAGATAAAGCCAAGGCTGGGTGTGTACCTATCGAACAGAGCCCACATACCAAAAACCAATAGGTACGCACTTTTTCAAACGGCTGCCAGAGTCTTAAGCTACATTACATGCCATTCTAAGGCAACCTCTACTACAAGGATGAATAAGAGCCACTTTTCGCTGAAACTGTCCGAGTACCATCCAAATCAATTTACCCCAAGAGTGGTCCAGAAGGTACGCAGTGCGTGGTGCCCTGAATGTACGCGCATTCCTATTGGGAACCACGCACTGCGTAACTATTGGTTTTCACAACAAATTTTCCCTCCTCAGATTAGGCCTATACAGTATGTCTTTTATTTTTTTCTAATTGAAAAATACAACATTTCTGGTGGAAGTTATCCACTTAAAATAAAATTTAATTTGATAAAGTGCGTACCTTTTGGTGTTTGGTTCTGTCCAATAGGTATGCACCCAGCCCTGGTTATATCTTGTGTTTCTGAGCAGTACTGATGCATTTTTCTTATAAAACTCAAGCTCTCACTTAGATTAACCCTTTTTACTAACACATATCCTTCTCAAACTGCATAAAATCGTATAAATATAGCTAGAATAAAATGTTATAGAAGTTGCCCGTACTACAGAAGGGGTTGAGGATAGATAGATAATGTTTATTATAATAATAATAATATTAATAATAATAATAATAATAATAATATTAATAATATTTATTCAGTTAGCAATTTACAGAGTTGGTACCACATAGTATGTTACAAATATGACATGTACCAGCCTTGCATAATTCCAACTAAGGATAGCCCAATAAGGCCGTTAGGCGTATTTCCATTGGGGTCCTTGTGGGATTAGGTTAGCTGGGGAAATGGGAAGGATAAAGAAATAGATACAGTACTTTAGAGAAAGTATTTCTAGGGGGTTATTTTAAGATACCTTACATCCTATAGTAAATATCAGTAATCATTTCAGTTTGGTTTGTCTATCTCTTATGTCGTATTTAGTAGTAGACATAAGCTTGGTGCTCCCTTCTCGCAGCTGTCCGGTTCAGGTGTTCCTTCAGGCTACGTCTGAAGGAATACAGTGTTCTCTTTTCACGGACTGACTGGGGTAGGTCGTTCCAGTCTTTGATGGCAGTGAAGAAGAATGTTTGCTCACCCTGTCCTTGGATTCTCGGGACCTTAACCCGTACAGCCCCAGCGACGCGCTTGACGCGTCGGCGATGTGTGTAACGCACAGCCCCAGAGACGCGCCTGGCGCGTCACCCTAATTGCGCCGACCGTAACCTCAGGTGTAGCCACTCAAGAGGGCTCAGATTTGTATGGGAACTGTGTACGTATCCCACGCAACCGTGCCGATGGTTGAAAACTCTCAAAGTCCACGTGCGTGCGCGTGAGCTCGCAATAATCTGGTTTTTTGAGGTAATTGCCTTAATTTTGTTACTCTTGTAAAATACGTTTTCGGGGGCTCTGTAGGACCATTCTTTAAGCTTTTTGAGCGTTTTTTCATGGTTTTTCCTTCATTCCTAACCCATTCGCTATTGTTTCTGGAATAAAACTATTTTTTGAAAACCGGCCGGGTTCTGGTGAACAAACATTACAAAACTAGCCGGGGCTGGACGGGTTAAAATTAAACGTCCTGTTTCTTGTATTATGTCCACTCCTCTCATTTGCTTTAACAAAATCATTCTTTAGATACTCTGGAGCTCTGTCATAGAAAATTTTGAAAATTTTGCTGGTAAAGTATATACAGTACAATTTTTATGCACAATTACACAGTTCAGAGGCACGTGAAAATCCTGATTTAGGCCTCATAACTTGTAATTGTAGCCTCATACATTGTTGAGTGAGTGAGTGAGTGAGAGAGAGAGAGAGAGAGAGAGAATGTGTGTTTGGGTGTGAGAGACTAGGTAATACGTGAAAAACACGTCTACTGTATATTGAATTGAATCTAAATTTTGAGAATGACAAAAATGATCCATAATATTTAAAAAAAATCTTCCTTATGAAGAAAGGTTGAAGAAACTAGGCTTACAGAAGCAGAGTTCGAGGGGATATGATATAGGTGTTCAAGTGGGATTAATATAGGAGATATGAAAGATTTACTTAAGCTCAGTGATAACAAGAGAACTCAAGCAAATGGTTTCTAATTGGATAAATTTTGTTTCAGGAAAGATTAGGCAAATACCGGTTTGGTAACAGAGTTGTAGATGTGGAATAGGCTACTAAGAAGTGCTCTAGTGGGATCAAGAACGATAGAGAGCTTTAAGCTAAAGTTAGATACTGTAGACATGGACGAGATGAGTTGGGTGTGAGAGGGATCTGCTGTGAGTGGGCCAATCGGTTTTCTGCAGATTCTCATTTTTTTAATGTACAGTATTGTACTCCCTAAGACATGATAAGAACTGTAATATATGATTTTAACATATGTAATAAAGGGACTGAATGGAGAATGCTTGTGAATAGATAAATGTAAACACGGTCGTTTGGGAGAAAGGGTCATTCGACAGTTGGACTAGATAATAATCCGTCAACCGCCTGGCCCGGGGAGCCGGTGGTAGTGAAGGGTGTGCCTGGAAACATGGTGGGAGGGCTTGAGGTGGTAAAGCTTCGCTGCGGGTCTACCTGCGGAAATCGGCACCTCTCCGGGGGATCTGCAACCTGGGAATCTTTTGCTGGGGACCCCAAGTGGGCCTGGGTTTCTGGGTATTTCTCCTGGAGGACCTAGACATCTGTGATTTTGTGTTGTTTTGTTTTTCTGATGTGTTTGATGTCCCTGTTTGGGCTCTTGTCTTGAGTCGGCCACCCCCATAAAAAGGGAAAAAGAAAAACGAAGAAGGAAAACTGGGGAAGGTGCCAGAGTAGCCTATGTACTCAATTAATCAATCAAATCAAAATTAGTAGTGAAAGGAGGTTAGAGGGAAGTGGGGATAGGGCAAGAATAAGTTTGATGAAATAAATTTTAGTGGGAGAAAAAGGTGTCCAGACTTGACTGCCTGATGGTTTTACTGATTTAGCTGCTAAAGAGACCGGTCCGGGCAAGGTCGACAGGGGCGCGTTGGGGGAGGCTCCTCGCTGACATGGGTATCATCTGCCATTTCCGACAATTGTCTGTTCGGGGGGGTTGTGAGCCTGGTTGGTGATTTGTTTTCGTCATGTGAGAAAATATATACTTACATACATTCATATGATAAAGGGACTGGGGGAGTGCTGGAGGCCCTTAGTTATCCTAGGTCTCTGGGTCTGCTCCTGGGCGACTTAGGTGTGTGAATTTTTATATTTTGTTTGTTTATGTTGTTGTTGTTGTTGTTGTTGTTGTTGTTGTTTTGTTGTTGTTTTGTTGTTGTTTTGTTGTTGTTGTTGTTGTTGTTGTTGTTGTTGTTGTTGTTGTTGTTGTTGTTCCCCAAGCTGCCTGGCCGAACAGACCCAAGGCCCCAGGCACGGCCAAGGCCATAACCGAGCGCCCCCACAGAACCTTCCCTGCCGACCACAATAAAGCCTGGGTGACCGAAGCCACTCCATGGCGGGGAGCTGAGGAGGGTGCGGAAACGCCCGAGAAACCAAAGCCCCACCCAGGGCCCTGTGCCCCTCAGCAATTATGAAGAGAAAGTTGAGGGGCAAGGGAAAAATGTGACGCTTTGGCTTCCAATCTTGGTAGATTGGGAGGTCAATCCACGGAAGAGACGCCGTCACTCGAGATCTAGGAGATATATAAGCAAAAGGAACAGTCAAGAGTAAGCTATGGGTATGGCAGAGATCGCTCAGTTCTCACTCTGATAGACCAGCCCATCACCATGTTTGTTTATGTTATGTTGTGTTGTATTTTTATATTTTGTTTGTTTATGTTATGTTGTGTTGACCCTGTTCGGGCTCTGTCTTGAGTCGACCACCCCCAGCTATGGGGTATGTGCCTGAGTATACAGTACAGTACATATATAATAAAGGGATTTTGTGTTGAACTGTCCCTCATATTATTATGTTTTTTCCACCAACCAACTTCACCTCACTCAATTAATGAAATCAACAAATAAATGTGGCACTCTAGGGATTCGAACCTACTGTAGGATGCTCACACCAAAATTTGGTGCATTATTTTATCCATTGCACTACGAAGACAGTTAAAGAATGGTGGACAAGCCTACGATTTATTATGCAGTTTCGAATCCAAAGGGATATGCGTAATAAAGGGGAGGGATTTGTGTTGGACTGTCGCTCATATACCAGCTTGATGCCACTTTCAGCCTCAGAGGTTTTCCTAGTTCGGAGTTACAGTATGCAATCATGGATGTTTATTGTAATTCATTGGGGGACCCGCAGAGGGCTGTTTGGTTTGTTTATTTTGCAAGTTTTACATTATAATAATAATCAGGTACTGTAGTTTGATATTCAGGGGTTTGAGGGGATGAATTAGCTGATACAATGGTCCTTGAGTAACACAACCTGAGGAACTAGTGTAGGCCTTTGAACCAACAAAACTAAAAAAAAATATGAAAGCTGTACAGTACCAGAAGGTCTGAGACTTCCCAAATTGACTAATTCCTTGAACGTGACAATAGTGCGTTGTGTGCGATTAGTTTGCTTTGAAAGCAGATTAACTTACTCATGTAGTTATATAAACCCTATGTGGTGGATTGTTCTTTTATTTCATATTTTTATTTTGCTGTACTACAGTACACTCAAAGACTGAATTTTATTTTGCTAAAGCATTGTTTCCACATAGCGATTTTGATTAGTTCTTTTGCCTTTTTATTGTCTTTGTCCAAGTTTTGGTTTGTTTATTTTGCAAGTTTTACATTATAATACTTATACAAATTCTTCTTATTCCAGAATGAAGATACCCTTCCCCGACACGGCGATACCACACCACAAGCCTTCCTAACAAACCTACCCAAACTTCCACCACTGAACTACAACCACCTTAACTTCATGCCGAAACGAGGACACGAGGCTTCCCACTCCCGAAGATATAAGGTGTGCTTGTATTCTTGAACCATTCTTTAATTTTGCAGCGTCGTTACCCCATCAGCACCATGATGCCTTTTTACCTTTGGTTCTGGTTGAAATTAGATGATTTTATGCAGTTTACAAAGGACCTAGGTTCGAGTCCTTGGAGTGCCACATATATTTGTTATTTAGAAGTCAAGTTGGCTGGTGAAAAAATATAAATTAAGAGGGTTTATTGAGATGGTATTCGCCCATTTGGATCATATACAGTAAAAGTCCTTTAATCCGAATGGCAGCGGACCGACAGTGTTTCGGATTAGTGGATTATTTAGACTGTTGGGAGGGACCCCTGAAAACTATAAATACGCACATGATTAATAAATAAAGACATGATATGGTATATACCGGCGTATAAGACACATTTCCAAGCCTTAAATAAACCCTCCAAAACCATGGGTGGTCATATACGACGAATATACTTTCAATGCAAGTGAATTTGGAGCGCCGAGATTCATCAACTGATTTTCCGAGTGACCGAAATCGTCGAAATACGATAATTTAATCATTAGTAGCCTACTATATAAAATATTATCTCATATATACTTACCTTAATTCTTTATAATATTACATAATAAACTTTCATCAAACAAGTTATAAGTTCAAATGAAAAATCAGTGTACCGGTATCATTACCGAAACACGTGTGTGTTATTGTCGAGTGAGTGTGTGTGTACTCACCTAATTTCACATAATTGTAGTGTGTGTGTGTGTGTGTGTACTCACCTAATTGTAGTACAGTATACAGGATTTGAGCCTAAGCTCGTGTTGTCCTGTCTCTCTCTCTACATTTATCCAATTTTGCTTTAAAAGTTTGGATATTTCTTGCTCCCACCACCTCCCCATCCAACTTATTCCAACAATCAATGCTTCTATACGGGAAGCTGAACTTTCTTACATCAGACTTACATACAACTTTCCTCAACTTACATTCATAACCCCTGGTTCTTCCCTCGTCCCTCACCACAAAATCTCCCTTATCGATCTTCTCAAAACCCTTCACACACTTAAACATCATGATCATGTCACCTCTCTCTCTCCTCTCCCTCAGCATTGGCAGCTTTAGCCTCTCCAATCTCTCCTCATATGGCAGGTCTCTAAGGCTAGCTATCATCTTAGTGGCAACTCTGAACTCTTTCCAGTTTTTTATTATGTTTTATAAGGTGTGGAGACCACACCACTGCTGCATACTCCAGTCTTGGTCGTATTATTGTCCCTATTATTTTTGCTAACATCTCTTCATCTAAATAATTCAGAGCTATTCTCATGTTAGTCAACACTGCATAGAGTTTCACCAGTTATTTTATTTATATGCTGTTCAGGTGACAAACTATCTGCCATAACTACCCTTAGGTCTTTTTCTTTCCCAGCTTTACTAATTATTTCATCTCCTATTTTATATTCCCAAGAAGGTCTATATTTACTTTTTCCCATCTCAAGAACATGACACTTACTCGTGTTGAATTCCATTTTCCAAGTTTGACTCCACTCGTATAATTTATCTAGGTCTCTCTGTAATTCTTCACAACTACTCCTACTTGTAATATGCTTCATTAATTTTGCATCATCAGCAAACATAGACATATATGAGCCTATTCCCATTTGAAGGTCGTTGATGAAAACCAAAAACATGATTGGGGCCAACGCCGATCCTTGAGGCACTCCGCTTTTTACCCTTTTCCACGAGGAGAACTTTCCCTTTATTACTGTTCGCATTTCCCTCCCAATTAAATAGTTTTCCATCCACTTTAATAATACTCCCTCAACCCGCCCCACAGTCCTGAGCTTCCACAACAATCTCTTATCAGGCACCTTATCAAATGCCTTCTTCAAATCTAAGTAAATACAATCTACCCACCCCTCCCTCCATTGTACAATGTCAATTACCCTATCATAGTAACTCAACAAATTTGTGGTACACGAATGACCTTCTCTGAACCCGAACTGCTTGCTTGAAATTATTTCCCTCTCCTCCAACATACCCACCCATCTTTTTCTAATAATCTTTTCACAAAGCTTGCATATAACACTCGTTAAGGATACCGGTCGATAATTTAGCGGGTCTTCTTTATTTCCACTTTTATATATTGGAGTTATATTTGCTTGTTTCCATTCTAAGGGAAGTTCCCCCTTGTTTAATGAGTGCTGAACAATATTAAAAATAGGTCTCACTAGTTGTTCAGAACATTCTCTTAATACCCATCCAGCAATGTTATCTGGGCCCATAGATTTGCTCACGTCCAATTCTTCCAACAATGATTTTAGTTCATCCTGGTTGACTTCTATCGACTCTAGTCCCTGTATCTCGTTCAATTCCACCACAGGTTCTACATTGTCATCCTCCTCCACAAACACGGATGTTAATGTATCATTCATAATTTCACACATACCCAGTGTGTCTTCATATAACTGACCCTCTACCCTAAGCTTTGTTATTTTGTCCTTTATTTTTGTTTTGCGGTTGATATAACTATAGAACAGTTTGGGTTCTTTATTACATTTGTTTACTATATCTTTTTCAAAGTTCTTTTTCTCCTCTCTTATAGTCTTGACATAGTTGTTTCTAGCATTCTTATACTCATTCCATTTTTCCTCAGTGTGTCTCCTCACTTTATTCCATGCAGAGTCCTTTTTGTTCTGGGCAATGTGACCGCATGTTAAACCACTCTTTCTCCTTGGCCAGCTTTCTATCCTTAAATGTTGGTACATATTTATCTACCCCCTCCCTGTAAATATCTAGTGACATGGTGTATTTTACCTGAATATTCTGTTCTTGCTCAATAAATGACCAATCTATATTTGCAAAGTATCCTCGTAATGATTCATAATCCGCCTTACTATAATTTAGTCTATATTCCCTATGTTCCTCCTCTCTTCCTTCCAGAAATTCCACTGTCAATTCAAATTCAATCACAGCATGATCGCTTTTTCCCATGGGACTCAAATATGTTAGGTTCTTTATTTCTTGGGGGTCTTTGGTGAATATTAAATCAAGTCTTGATGGTTCATCACCTCCTCTAAATTTTGTATTTTCCGTAACGTGTTGTGTTAGTAGATACCCCATTGTTAGTTCAAGAAATTTGCTACCCCAAGTATTTTCATTTGAACCCGCATCCAAACATTCCCAATCCACCTCCCCGCAATTAACCCGAAAACGGCGAGGGGGGGGGTATTGAACTAGCTCCCCATGGGCGAGCATATTGGCTCCATTCAGGCCTATAATCGTCATTTTACGATAAATATCTTTATTACTTATTCATATGAGCCTATTTTACCTTCACTATGAAGATAGTAACCTGTAACAACAATAAAACAAGTGAAAATATAATTTTTCAGGTCAAAATCGCAAATATAGATGGACCAGCCCATTCATGAATTATGGAGAAAATTGAGGCAACCCCTCCCTCCACGAGGCCTCGAGCCACACTGAGCCTACTCATACACACACTCGGTTATGTAACACACCCGCTAGGCACGTAAGCACATCCTCCACACAGTTTGCTAATGTTAGCACAAAAATATACCAATGAATTAGGGAATAACAGGGAAAATAGGTGATAATTGAAGGGGGAGGGGATAGGGAGGAAGGAGGGGATGTGGAAGAGTGATATGAGGTATAGGGAAAAAAAAAAAAAAAAAAAATTGTTTAGTGCTACTGGGGCTGTTTAAATGTATTTTTAGGCCTCCCTCTTAAGAGCTTTGCCGCCGTCGCCCAGTAAAACCTCTTATGAGCTTTGCAGCCGTTTACAGGTTAAAGTCCCCTGCAAGAATAAGCCTATTTTTCCTTTTACAAATAATTTCTAACATTCGCAAGGTTTCCAAAACTAATTCATTATATTCATCGTTGCTCCAAGATTTAGTCTTAAGGTAAATACATTGATACAATGTCTAATTTTGATCTATCATTATCTTCAATTTCAACTGCTACCACTTCAGCAATGCTATCACCAAGTTTTAATTCTTTAGCAGTAATTTTATTATCTACCATGATCAACACTCCTACTCCTGGCTTTCCTAACCTGTCTCTTCTCCATGTACTGTATCCCGCACAATTAATTATATTCGTGTCTACCTCCTGGTTAAGCTTAGTTACAGTCAAACATACTACCCCGGGCCTCTCTCTCTTTACATATTCGTCAAACTCAATCTTTTTGGAGATTAACCCATCAATATTTGTATACATGAACTTAGCGTTACCAGTATTTTCCCTATTTTTCTCGTCCCTGCCCGTTCCTTTCTTTTTTGTACGTACCCCTCCCAATTTATTTCCTAGCTTATCTCCACCTGGACTGTTTCTCGCTCCATTTCCACCTCCCCTCCCTTTGCCTCCACTTGGACTGTTTCTCTTTCTATTTCCACCTCCCCTTTCTCTGCCTTCTCCTCCGTCTCCCTCACCATCTCCCTTTCCCTCCCTACTTCGTCCCTTCGCTTTATATACCATTTCTTGACTTTTCCCTCCCACACTCTCCAGAAAAACTTCTTTTCGTCTTCTTTCGTCCTTTCTCCGTTCTTTTCATTTGCCTCGGTTTGCATTTCCTTTCTTATGTTTCGTTCCTCAATACTCATGTCTTTTCTAATTGTAATTTTCTTAAACTTGCTGGTCAAGTTAAGTCTCCATGTTACGTTCATTATTGCATCCACTGTTACCCTAGACCTAAACTGCACTCTCATTGGCCTTGTGTTTCCCTTGCTATATTCACCCATTCTCCTAACTTCTTCAATATCATCTCCAGTTGTTTCCTTCTTCATCGACATGCTTGATTAATGTTTTTACCTTGTTAATTTCTTCCTTATCCCTAGTTTTCCTCTCAATAATGTGCTCCTCTATATCCCCAAATACAATAATACACTTATTTCTATCTATGGTTTCACGCAGGACCTGTTCGTTTCTCCTCATTGCTTTTACTACCACTGATTCTAGATCTTTCTTTTCCCTTTCTGATTGTTTCTTTTGTTCCTCCATGATTTCTTTCATTGCCACTTCTTTCACTCTTCCTCCTTCGTCATTAACCCATTTATTGTGTTTCTCCTTAATCTCCTCCACATGTGTTTTAATTTCCTTGGTTTGCCCTTTGTATTCTTCAAGTTGTAATCTTAAAGCTTCATTTTCGTCCCGGAGTAGCCCCATATGTGTTTGAATTTCTTTTAGGCTAACCTGACTCAAATCTTGTCCAGGCTCGATGTCCGCAGCCTGAGCACCACATATTGAACATAGAGTCTCAATCTGTGAACTAACACTCACCTTCCACTCCTGCATATCCTCCTTCCACCTTTTAATCTCCTTCAGCTCACATACAATTTTCCCTAGAATGCCCCCGCTCTCACCGACTTCAAATCCATCAAAGTCAGCCATATTTGTTTACATCCACTCGCATTCACTATCGCTTGAATTTTTCTTGTCACTCTAAATATCCTCACTTGATTTTATTCTCAAAATATTTTAATACTGCATTATAATACAGGACAAGGAAAATATCCTTATACTCAAGTTTAGGTGAGTTTATTTGACGAGCGCTGTAAACCGCTTGCTAGATCAGCTGATTTTCGGGAGCGTGGGTGCTGAGGTGTTGTCTCGTCGGCGGTTCGTGTGTGTTCTTGTTCTTGTGTGGCTATATCGACCGCCACTGATATACGGTATGCAATAAATATTATTATAATTATGCTCTATGGAATTGAATTGAATTTTACCTAATACTATTTATAATAGTAAAAGCCAAAGCAAACTCCATTAAACTGTAACTTATTGAAGGCGGTAGATTGTTGGCCAGCCTAGCAACAACAACAACAACAACTTGTTGTTGGGCGGGTGCCCAACCCCGAAAAGGGTTGAAATAGGGGAGCTATCCCCCCGCCAAAGGCGGCTTTCTAGGGCCTTTCCTAGCTGATGCTGAGAGGATTGGGTTCTAGTCATGTGGTGATGGGCTGGTCTATCAGAGTGAGAACTGAGCGATCTCTGCCATACCCATAGCTTACTCTGACTGTTCCTTTTACTTATATATTTTCTAGATCTCAAGTGACGGCGTCTCTTGCGTGGATTGACCTCCTAATCTACCAAGATTGGAAGCCAAAGCGTCACATCTTTCCTTTGCCCCTCAACTTTCTCTTCATAATTGCTGAGGGGCACAGGGCCCTGGGTGGGGCTTTGGTTTCCCGGGCGTTTCCGCGCCCTCCTCAGCTCCCCGCCATGGAGTGGCTTCGGTCACCCAGGCTTTATTGTGGTCGGCGGGGAGGGTTCTGTGGGGGCACTCGGTTGTGGCCTTGGCCTTGCTCGGGGCCTTGGGGCTGTTCGGCCAGGCAGCTTGGGGAAAAACAACAACAACAACTAATTCATTATATTCATCGTTGCTCCAAGATTTAGTCTTAAGGTAAATACATTGATACAATAGCGGCTCGCTTGGTGTAGTGACTAGCGTCTCGGACTTCCACCCAGAAGGCCCGGGTTCGCGCCCACGCTCGGCGCATTAAAGATTTTTCACAAGCACTGAGTCGTTACCATCCCTCATGAGCAAAGGGATGGGGTAGTAGTACAGGACCCCAATGGAAATACGCCTAATCGGCCTTATTGAGCTATCCTTAGCTAGCTTAGCATGCGCTAGCTTTAAGAACTATTATTATTATAACTTGTAGCTATGGGTTATTATTGTTCAACTAAAGATCGGCGGCATTGTTTTCGAATCAAATCAATGGCGTTCCATAGTACCAATGGACTTGATTGGATAGGTTGTTTTATTACTTACCAGTAATGCTTAGAAGTGTTAAGTAGTCATCACTACTATTCACTAGGGAGTTACAAGCACTATGAGGTCCAAAAAACTAGTGGAATTAGCGAATGTGACCACAGATCAGAGCACTGGTAGACGGAAAATGGCTTCGTCAGCCGCCTTTAAAAGTTCGAACCATTGGGATTTTCGGACTATCCGTGTTCGGATTACAGGACTTTTACTGTAGATAGATTACAAACTAAAGAAAATTGTCTAATGGTAACCAGAATATGATGAAAAGTATGTCATGGTGGTGAAGGTGTTAACGGACGAAATACAGATCTCCCTCACTATCCGATGCCACAAATACAGATCTCCCTCACTATCCGATGCCACAAATACAGATCTCCCTCACTATCCGATGCCACAAATACAGATCTCCCTCACTATCTGATGCCACAAATACAGATCTCCCTCACTATCCAATGCCACAATACAGATCTCCCTCACTATCCGATGCCACAAATACAGATCTCCCTCACTATCCGATGCCACAATACAGATCTCCCTCACTATCCAATGCCACAATACAGATCTCCCTCACTATCCGATGCCACAATACAGATCTCCCTCACTATCCGATGCCACAATACAGATCTCCCTCACTATCCAATGCCACAATACAGATCTCCCTCACTATCCGATGCCACAAATACAGATCTCCCTCACTATCCAATGCCACAATACAGATCTCCCTCACTATCCGATGCCACAATACAGATCTCCCTCACTATCCGATGCCACAAATACAGATCTCCCTCGCTATCCAATGCCACAAATACAGATCTCCTTCACTATCCGATGCCACAAATACAGATCTCCCTCACTATCCGATGCCACAAATACAGATCTCCCTCACTATCCGATGCCACAAATACAGATCTCCCTCACTATCCGATGCCACAAATACAGATCTCCCTCACTATCTGATGCCACAATATAGATCTCCCTCACTATCCGATGCCACAATACAGATCTCCCTCACTATCCGATGCCACAAATACAGATCTCCCTCACTATCCGATGCCACAATACAGATCTCCCTCACTATCCGATGCCACAAATACAGATCTCCCTCACTATCCGATGCCACAATACAGATCTCCCTCACTATCCGATGCCACAAATACAGATCTCCCTCACTATCCGATGCCACAATACAGATCTCCCTCACTATCCGATGCCACAATACAGATCTCCCTCACTATCTGATGCCACAATACAGATCTCCCTCACTATCCGATGCCACAATACAGATCTCTCACTATCCGATGCCACAATTTACGATATTATTGCAAGTTTTTAGGCGTTTATGTTTGAGTTTTGGCTAGTCCGAGAATGCATCCTTATTTACCCTATTAATTTTAGGGTTTGCTATACAATTTTTCTATTCAAGATTGGGTTTTCAGGAACGTAACCCAATCGTAAATCGAGGGAGACCTGTAACTTGCAAAATGACGTTACCTTTAGAATTAGATTACCAGAAACAGATTAACTTGCTCATGTAGTAATGTACACACTATGTGGTGGATTGTTCTTTTATTTCATAGATTTTTAGTAAGCGTTGTTTCCACATACCGTAGCAATTTTGATTACTGTAGTTGTTTTGCCTTTATATTGTCTTTGTCCCAGTTTTGATTTGTTTAGTTTGCAAGTTTTACATTTTAATAGGAATGGTAATCCGTCTAAACTCTGTAGACAACGCTCATTCCCACAGTATTTGTGGTGTAATGGTTTAGATGCTTAAGGGGAGGTTTTTAGTTTGGTCACTAGATATCCTTCAAGCTTAAGATAACACCCCCTTGAGCCCCTTTCAAGATAAATTTGTACATTTTTCGGTAGAAAAATGTCCCGGCTAAAAGCCGGTTTCTCTTAAATTACAGGCTCGCTATCGCTCGCCAGGGTAAAATCGATACCTAAATGGCACGAAAGGTCTTAAAATTGACAGAAATGGGTTGAAAGTTCTTAAAATTGTCAAAATAATGAGGCAAACGTCTTAAAATTAGAAAAACAATGAGGCTAAACATCAGGGAGAAAGGAGTCAAGAAAAAAATCCCTCAAGTGGAAATCTCCCCTTAACCCTTTGAGTACCAGCGACGTATGTTAGCTTTTATTCTGGCTGTACAGTATTTAGACGATATTGTGCAGCTTAAGCCAGCATCACACGAGCGCTTTTGCACTCGTCCTCAACACTGGTCTGGCAGCTCATGAGGTCAACATTCAATATATTACAGTTACCTAAATTCATCTACCATCAGTCTAGTTTCCGATAGCAGTGCAAAATACTCCAGAAATGTTGCCAGAAAATTTTTGATCATCGAATGTTGACTATAAAAGCTCTCGGTGATCCGACTTTAGGAGGGATCTGCGGTCGTTACAAGGGTTCGTGGAGATGGTTTGAAGCCTTATTATTGCTAGAGGTCCTTCCTAATCTGAATGGACGTCACCGGTACTGTACGGGTTAAGTTCGGGGTGTGGTGTTCCAAGTTTGAATCCCGGGACGACCATATGCTTTCATTAGTTTATTCAAGTTGTTATTGTTGTTGTTGTTCCCCAAGCTGCCTGGCCGAACAGCCCCAAGGCCCCGAGCAAGGCCAAGGCCATAACTGAGCGCCCCCACAGGACCCTCTCTGCCTACCACAATAAAGCCTGGGTGACCGAAGCCACTCCATGGCGGGGAGCTGAGGAGGGTGCAGAAACGCCCGGGAAACCAAAGTCCCACCCAGGGCCCTGTGCCCCTCAGCAATTATGAAGAGAAAGTTGAGGGGCAAAGGAAAAATGTGACGCTTTGGCTTCCAATCTTGGTAGATTGGGAGGTCAATCCACGGAAAAGACGCCGTCACTTGAGATCTAGGAAATACATAAGTAAAAGGAACAGTCGGAGTAAGCTATGGGTATGGCAGAGATCGCTCAGTTCTCACTCTGATAGACCAGCCCATCACCATATGACTAGAACCCAATCCTCTCAGCATCAGTTAGGAAAGGCCCTAGAAAGCCGCCTTTGGCGGGGGGATAGCTCCCCTATTTCAACCCCTTTCGGGGTTATTCAAGTACATTGGGTTTGTATTGAAGGATTAATGTTATTTTGCTAAAGCGTCGTTTCCACATAGCAATTTTGATATGTTCTTTTGTATTTTTACTGTATTCGTCTAAGTTTTGGTTTGTTTATTTTGCGAGTTTTACTATAACTTTTGGAAGGGAAAGAATACAAGTGTTACCATCTGACGTAAGAATATCAAACTTAACCCCATTCAGCACAATGACATAATTTTCATATCACCTTGGTTACCATTAGATAATTTTTTCGAAGTCAAAGCTGTTCCGTATTTATTTAGTAGCATTTTCTATATCCCTATTCGGGCTCTGTCTTGAGACGGCCACCCCTATAAATAATACAAAATAAATAAAAAGGGGAATACTGGGGTAAGTGCCAAAGCATATACAGTCGCGCTAATAAGTCATGTCTCGGCACCAAGTATGTTTTGATCAATAATTGGTATCAGCAATATCTAAGCTTCATTTCTTTATATCGAGTGAAATATACACACATGTTCCTACACTTACCCACCCTATTCAACATCTGGCAGATATTAATACAGCACAGAGCGAGCCAAACGTAATGACAGCTGGGACATGACTTATTAGCGCCACTGTACAGTACATACATACAGTATTTATTGCGTCTTGAAACCACCTCGAGTATCAAAGCGCAGGGCTTGTGTACTCAAAGTACAGTAATTAAAATGTCACATGTCTAAGTGACTAGGATTGTTTATTTTATTTGTTTTTTGTCTCCATCTTGGAACTGTACACTGTTCAGTAGCCTGTAACTCTTAAGAGGCCCCGAGATTATCGATTGAAGCTTCGAGATGTTAGATGCTTCATATATGTCGCTGTAGGAATAGCTTTTTACGCCATGCCCGAAAGAGGATTTATGGAGCTCCGATCTTACTCTCAACCATCTGAACAATTTTACCAACACACCTAAACTTCGTTAGATGCGGGAATAGTCTCAAGAAAATATGCCCGGGCCTGGGATTGAACTCGGGACCCTTGGGCTATGAGGCGAACACTACCAGTGTCACCAAGAAAGATATCTCACTTGGCAAGGTCGGCTCAAGTTATTTCTGCATCTGGTCTGTTTAGGCTAACCTATTTTCACTGACTTTACATCGCACTAGATGTTCACAGTGGAGTTTCAATGTGATGATTGCTTCTTTCTGCCACAGTAGATAACACCACCTTATTTATACATGTCACTTGATTCATCTTGACAGCCAATATCATAGGTCTTACAACAGGGAATTTGTTCTTATATGTCATTAATTTTGTGCTAAGGCTATAAAAATGGCACTTTTTAACGCATGGCGATTCTATGTAATTACAGTAGGCCTATCTCTGTTTGGCTAATGCAGTATATACTGTACTACTGATGTGATTATTGTTATTGTTTTGTTTTCGGTGTTCGGCCGGCGGGATTTCAGTTAAGTTGTTGAGTTTCTTAGATATAATTGCACCAGTGTTATTCACAAGTTATATTTGTGAATAACAACTTATGACTATATATAGTAAGCTTTGTTTATCGTAAATAGACAAGAAATGATCATGTCCCGATCTTGATTATTATACTTTGACTTGATTTTGATAATGAAAGACCATTCAGTACAATATATCGTCAATAAGCTTATAGGATGAAGCCGTGATGTTGTTGTCGTTCCCTAGGCTGCCTGGCTGAACCGTCCCGAGTTCTTAAGGAAGGCCTTGGCCATGATCGGGCTTTCCCACAGAGCTCTCAAGAAGTGTAGATTATATTGTTGGTGTTAGTGATTGTGTAGAATTTCTATGATGTGTTTAATAGTATGGGGTGCTGTCTTACATCCTGGGCAGGTGTCGACGACGGACACATCCAGTCTCTTCTGATAGCTCAGAAGAGCTGGATGGTGCCCACATCTCAGCCTGGCCAGGTGGACTCTATCCTCACGAGGAAGGGAGGACTCGGAAGGATGGATTTCGGGAGGTTGTGCCTGCTACTGCGTGTTGTCTATGAGTGATTTGATGGAACGGCGAGAGATATGTGTATGGATGTGCTTCTGGAAGCTGGTTTGGTGTGGGCAGGGAGGGAAAGATGACAGTATTTGTGTGTGATATCATGTGCTGGGTGTTGTTTTGATATTTCTTGGTGTCTGTGGGTGTGTTGCCATGTATTGTAGTGAATGGTGTTGGTTTGTGGAGGCTGCAGTCAGGAATTGAGTGCCTCTCATGTCCAAGTGGTCTTTGACTTTAAGGACTTTGGATTCTTGATGTAGGTGATCTGTAGGTGTAGTAGCTGTGCACTCCAGTGTGCAGCCTGGGATGATTTTTAGGCATGACCACCTGCCCGGGAGCACTAGGGTGAAAACTGAGTATGGCATTGTACGGCATACATACTAAGGAGTGTCTCACATAAATCTCAAGCCTCTAGCTCCCATACGACCGGAGTAATGAAGGTTCAAAGTGGCGGTGAACTATGGGTGTAAGGTATCCCCACTAAGCCCACCACCACCAGCCGCGCGGCTGTCTTGGCCCGCTCACACCTACCGGCCCGGCTCCCACACACACTACGGTACCTCCCCCTCCTATTCTCCCGCCATTTCCTACCTTACGAGCCACGTAACTGATTTTAATATGTCGGACGCACGTGATGCGTCGCTGGGAGTTGGTGATCAAACACTGCCGACGCATCACGTGCGACGCTGGGTCTCACTGGGTTAAAGAATAAGAGATACAAGAACATTGTTGATTTGCTTTAAAAATATAGCCTTTTTGCTATTTATCCCCCCTATGCCCAATTTTCAATCTGCTATAGGTTGACAGAAGCAACTCGATAAAAAAAATAGTGCCCATTTTTGCGTCTGCATTGGTACTCGTACCCTATGCCTATCTAATTTTATCTTAAAGCTCCCTATCGTTCTTGATCCCACTATATCACTTGGTAGCCTATTCCACCCATCTACAACTCTGTTACCAAACCAATATTTACCTATATCTTTTCTGAAACAAAATTTATCTAATTTGAAACCATTTGTACGAGTTCTTTCGCTATCATCGAGCTTTAGTACATTTTTCATGTCCCCTTTATTAATCCCACTAACCCACTTGAATACCTCTATCAATCCCCTCTAACTCTGCGTCTCTGTAACGAATGTAAGCCTAATTTCTTCAACCTTTCTTCATACGGATAATTTCTAATATGGACATTTTTGTCATTCTACGTTGTACTCTCTCCAATGAATCTATGTCCATTCTGTAATAAGGACACCAAAATTGAACAGCATAATCCATATGGGGTCTCACTAATGACAAGTAAAGTTTTAAGGTAACATCAGCAGTTCTGTTACTCACACACCTAGATATGAACCCGAGAATCCTGTTTGCCTTGTTACGAACGCTTGTACATTGTTTTCTAGGCTTCAAATCATTGCTAACAAACACACCTAGATCTTTCTCACAGTCTGAGTTTTCTAATTAATAATGATTTCAGTGATATTGCATTTTAAAAGCATGATAATTATGTGCAGGTTGGCGATTATTACTCTTGTTTATCTCAACCCGTGCACCACCACCTTTAAGTCTGGGTGTCAGTTTATTTTTTATGGTTGTGATATGCTGTTTGAATATCATCAGAGTATCATATGTTACTCCTAGGTTTTTGGGTGCGTGTGTTTGTGTTAGGGGGGTGTTGTTTATGGTGAGGTGCGGGTTTTTGTATTCGGCTGTCCAGCTCGTGAGGAGGGTTGTAGTGGATTTGACTGGGGCTAATTTGAGTCTGTTTGTAGTGCACCATTCATGTAGTGTGTTGAGATAGGGTTTGAGGAGATGTGTTGCTCTATCTGGGTCTTGGTGTGTACATGTTGGTGTTATGTCGTCTGCATAGGAAGCTATATATATTTGGGGTACGTGAGGTGTGGGTATATCATGCATTATAGATTGAAGAGTGTGGGCGACAGGACGGATCATTGCAGGACTTTTTTTTTAAAGTTTCTGATGTTGGATGACTGACTGGCAAATGATATGTGTGCATATCTGCCTGATAGGTAGTTGGCCAGCCACCTTTTTGTATTGTTGTGCATGTTTGTGTCGTAGATTTTGCTTGTTAGGTTGTGGCAGGGGATTGCATCTAAGGCTTTACTAATGTCAAGTGTGGCAAGTAGTGATCTGTGTGGTACGGTAGTCTGGTGGAGTTGATGCCGTCAAATGCTCTTTGTGTAAGGTCTGTAAGAAGAGTGTTTATGGAGTGTAGTGGCCTAAAGCCATGTTGTGATGTAGGTAGGGGAATGTGAGGTGTGGTTAGTTGTAATATGAGGCGTTTGGTACCTTTTGAGGGGGTGCAAAGGAAAGTGATGGGGTGGTGTGACAAAGGGGGTTTATCTTTCCACTGTAAGGGAAAGCTACGTACTGCATATTAAAATGTAAAACTTGCAAACATTGAAGAACATTGAACATTGAACTTGAGAAGCATGCCACATTATGGTAGTGAGACGTGGACAGCCACAGAGGATGACATCAAAAGACCTTAAGCTTACTCAAATGCGTTTAAGAACATAAGAAAATGGGAGTGCAGAAACCGATTGGCCTACACAAGGCAGATCTGTCACACCCAACCCTAATTATAAGGCCTACTTTTAACAAACGGAAATCTGCAGAGCTCCACACCTGCCAGGTCCCCCTCTTGATAGCGTAATGCTTAGTGTGCGGAATTTCGGTGCGAGTATCCTTGGTTCGAGTCCTTGGAGTACCACATATATTCATTACTTTCATTGATTTAATTAATTAGGTTTATTTGAAAATTAATTGGTGGGTTGGTGAAAATATATATGAATACTATAGTGAGAGACGAACCAACAAGAGTGGTTGTGAGGGAGATATTCATTTTGTGTAATACAAATTGTACTTTTTAACGCATGGCGATTCTATTTAGTCATCCCCGTTTGGCTCTCTCTCCGTCTCCCTTCTTACCTGGACATTAGCTATGGGTATTTGTAAAAACTAAAGGTTAGAATTTTAGATTAACTAGATATCTACTATACTGAATTCGGTTTCTTTACATGGGTGATAAATTGAATCCCTTATTAGCTAGCTACTTTCTCGATACAGTACTAAATGAACAAAAATGAAATTATTCCTCTCCCATCATATATAGTCCACATATATTTCTCTACAAAATCTTCAAAATAACAGAAATTTTGATGATAACTTTGCAATTTACCATCAGTTGAAAAAAAACATAGTTAATTTTGTCATGTTTAATTATGTTATGTATATTCTCTCGTCCTGGCCACCTCGCTGGGATCGCAACGTCTGTGTGGGCAGTGTATCTTTGCTCCCTCATGTAAATTTCTCATCAGGCAATATAAAATAGTTAAGGAAATCATTGTTTTGTATCTACTTGTCTTACCAATACAGTAGGGTTCCGCATAAAACGAGTCTCGATTAAAACGACCGACCTAAAATATTAATATTTAATTTTCGATCAGAACGAATGTGATCACATAAAACGAGTCCGCCGCCAAAGTGGGGCAAATCCGAGGAGTTTTCATATAGAGCGCCGAAATATCGTACGCTTTCATATAGAACGCCGAAATATCGTACGATCCTGACGGAAATTTACGCTTCCAGTGAACATTGACGATATTGGGCCACCAAAATGCTGTGTTCACATAAAACGCCCTCGTTTATCGACCATAAACTCGTTTTATGTGCGACCCTACTGTACCTGTAACCTCAAATGTTTATATATTGTCTTTTTTCAATTTTCAGGACACGGGAGGATTGCAGACAGACGCCACCACTGCCGCTAATCCATCTCCTACCACTCCTACACCCCAAGGACAGCTCCTACTACAATTAATCAAACCACTACACTCCTACCACCCCTGCACATCATACGCCCCAAGAACAACACACTACGGATCCCCTACGATGAACCACCACACTGCTAATACATCTCCTACCACCTCTGCACATCATACGCCCCAAGAACAACACACTACGGATCCCCTACGATGAACCACCACACTGCTAATACATCTCCTACCACCTCTGCACATCATACACCCCAAGAAAAACACACTACGGATCCCCTACGATGAACCACCACACTGCTAATACATCTCCTACCACCTCTGCACATCATACGCCCCAAGAACAACCCACTACGGATCCCCTACGATGAACCACCACACTGCTAATACATCTCCTACCACCTCTGCACATCATACGCCACAAGAACAATACACTACGGATCCCCTACGATGAACCACCACACTGCTAATACATCTCCTACCACCTCTGCACATCATACGCCCCAAGAACAACACACTACGGATCCCCTACGATGAACCACCACACTGCTAATACATCTCCTACCACCTCTGCACATCATACACCCCAAGAACAATACACTACGGATCCCCTACGATGAACCACCACACTGCTAATACATCTACCACCTCTGCACATCATACGCCCCAAGAACAATACACTACGGATCCCCTACGATGAACCACCACACTGCTAATACATCTCCTACCACCTCTGCACATCATACGCCCCAAGAACAATACACTACGGATCCCCTACGATGAACCACCACACTGCTAATACATCTCCTACCACCTCTGCACATCATACGCCCCAAGAACAATAGACTACGGATCCTCTACGATGAACCATCACACTGCTAATACATCTCCTACCACCTCTGCACATCATACACCCCAAGAACAATACACTACGGATCCCCTACGATGAACCACCACACTGCTAATACATCTCCTACCACCTCTGCACATCATATGCTCCAAGAACAATACACTACGGATCCCTTACGATGAACCACCATACTGCTAATACATCTCCTACCACCTCTGCACATCATACGCCCCAAGAACAATACACTACGGATCCCCTACGATGAACCACCACACTGCTAATACATCTCCTACCACCTCTGCACATCATACTCCCCAAGAACAACATACTACGGATCCCCTACGATGAACCACCACACTGCTAATACATCTCCTATCACCTCTGCACATCATACGCCCCAAGAACAATGCACTACGGATCCCCTACGATGAACCACCACACTGCTAATACATCTACCACCTCTGCACATCATACGCCCCAAGAACAATACACTACGGATCCCCTACGATGAACCACCACACTGCTAATACATCTCCTACCACCTCTGCACATCATACGCCCCAAGAACAATACACTACGGATCCCCTACGATGAACCACCACACTGCTAGTACATCTCCTACCACCTCTGCACATCATACTCCCCAAGAACAACCCACTACGGATCCCCTACGATGAACCACCACACTGCTAATACATCTCCTACCACCTCTGCACATCATACTCCCCAAGAACAACACACTATGGATCCCCAACGATGAACCACCACACTGCTAATACATCTCCTACCACCTCTGCACATCATACGCCCCAAGAACAATACACTACGGATCCCCTACGATGAACCACCACACTGCAAATACATCTCCTACCACCTCTGCACATCATACTCCCCAAGAACAACACACTACGGATCCCCTACGATGAACCACCACACTGCTAGTACATCTCCTACCACCTCTGCACATCATACGCCCCAAGAAAAATACACTACGGATCCCCTACGATGAACCACCACACTGCTAATACATCTCCTACCACCTCTGCACATCATACTCCCCAAGAACAACACACTACGGATCCCCTACGATGAACCACCACTGCTAATACATCTCCTACCACCTCTGCACATCATACTCCCCAAGAACAATACACTACGGATCCCCTACGATGAACCACCACACTGCTAATACATCTCCTACCACCTCTGCACATCATACTCCCCAAGAACAACATACTACGGATCCCCTACGATGAACCACCACACTGCTAATACATCTCCTACCACCTCTGCACATCATACACCCTAAGAACAATACACTATGGATCCCCTACGATGAACCACCACACTGCTAATACATCTCCTACCACCTCTGCACATCATACACCCCAAGAACAATACACTACGGATCCCCTACGATGAACCACCACACTGCTAATACATCTCCTACCACCTCTGCACATCATACGCCCCAAGAACAACCCACTATGGATCCCTTACGATGAATAACACCACTACAATACTCCAATTACACCAGACATCATCTTATCTACTATTTTACTCTATTCAAATGACCTTGGCAGTTTTCACCCTTCTCCACATAGTTCCTCATAATTTTCAAAATTATTTTACTCTTGGATATAATAAGATTCTATAATTATCTATTTCATAATACTGTGCTGTTTTTCTAAATCTTCAATGCATTATTTCCACAAAGTGATTTTGAGAAGTTCTTCAGTTTTGATATTGTGCAGTTTCTGTTTTGGTTTAAATCTCTTGAATAAACATTTTTGTATTCATATATTCATACTTTGGGGTGATGATTTGTTGCCAAGTATATTTGAATGGAGTATAGCCATTTGATTAACTATTTCTTTATTGTAAACCATTCTGCTTTATCATAATGAAAGTGACATTTTGTATTTTGTTTTAACACAAGTAGGGTTACCTGCCCTCTAGTTTATATTAAGAATAATTTATCTGGTAAATCAGTAAACAAATTGTAATATAAATTATAGATAAAGCTGTATGGTAGTAAATGGTGCTCCCCTGTATAAAATATATATTTTATATGCAAATGGAGATATATTCGGTGAGTTACTTTGCTCTTTGTTTGCTTTCAATTTTTTATATTCGTATTGCTAATTTGCTTGAATAATTGTAATGTACAGTAGCTTATATAAATGCCATCTCATTTTAAATATTTAGTACAATTTGCTTTGAATATTAAACTAACGTACCCTACATAAATGCTAGTTAATATTGTGAGTGTAGCTATATGAAGATAGTTTGAATTAGATTCTTGATTATGATAGGTTTTTATTGCATTAGTAAAATAAGGTAATCCATGTTAATTATATTAGTTGAGCTAGGCAACCCATATGTATCTTATTTTGGCTAACAATAGACCATTTTAATAGGGTTTAAGTTGTGATTATAGAGATAAGAGCAGTCCTGGGTGTTATTGTTCCCCAGGCTGTCTGACCAAACAGCCCCAAGGTCCCGAGTAAGGCCAAGGCCATAATCGAGTGCCCCCACATAACCCTCCCTGTTTACCATTAAGAAAGCCCAGGTGACCGAAGCCGCTCCCAGGCGAGGAGCTGAGGAGGGTGCAGAAATGCCCGGGATACCGAAGCCCCACCCAAGGCCCTGTGCCCCTCGACAATTATGAAGGGAAATTTGAGGGACAAGTCCTGGGTGTTAAAGTAGCTTACACTGTGATGGCATCTAGCTGCACTCGCCTTCCGACTTGACTCTTGGCAGTTTCTCTGGGCAAGGCTCCACTGCTCCAGACTTACACATGCTAGCATGTAACTGTTTAGCCTTTATGAATGATAACTGCTTTTAATTATGGTAGTAGAATGACGATTTAGGTTGTTGTTGTTGTTGTCGGTCCCCAAGCTGCCTGGCCGAACAGCCCCAAGGCCCCGAGCAAGGCCAAGGCCATAACAGAGCGCCCCCACAGAACCCTCCCTGCGGACCACAATAAAGCCTGGGTGACCGAAGCCACTCCATGACGGGGAGCCGAGGAGGGTGCGGAAACGCCCAGGAAACCAAAGCCCCACCCAGGGCCCTGTGCCTCTCGGCAATTATGAAGAGAAAGTTGAGGGGCAAAGGAAAAATGTGACGCTTTGGCTTCCAATCTTGGTAGATTGGGAGGTCAATCCACGGAAGAGACGCCGTCACTTGAGATCTAGAATATATATAAGTAAAAGGAACAGTCGGAGTAAGCTATGGGTATGGCAGAAATCGCTCAGGTCTCGCTCTGATAGACCAGCCCATCACCAAACGATTTAGGTTGGAGGAAATAGATAATTTTAAGGAAAATTTAAGTATTTACTGTAACAATATTCTAATTAATTTTTCCCTTCAGTTGTGGTGAATGGATAGCAGCAGAGGATGCAGTAGCAAAAACAGACAATCCACAGCAGAAATAAACACAGAATCAACAGCATCAAGATAACGAGAACCACAGAAGCAAGAAATCTCACCGGAACAGCAAGAGAAGAAACCACCTCAAGAACCCACATCACCAGCTATAGAAGAAATATGAGGACAGTTACTCGCAGCAGAAGACAGCACATCAACAGAAGGAACAGCAAAAGACAGCACAGCAACAACAGAAGAACCGTTAATCACAGCAGAAGACAGCATAGCAACAGCAACAACAGAAGAAAGAAACTGCAGACAAATGCCCAAAAGTAAACACAAAATTTAACAGCATCAAAATAAGACTACACAGCAGCAGCAAGAAACATCAAGAAATGGAAGCAATATCTGAAACAAAAGCATTGAGAAACAAAAGAAACCACACCGGATAACTCTACAGTATAAGCGGAAATGGCAACGGAAGAAATAGGAGCATTATCAAGAAACAGCAGTACAGAACTAGTATAGAAATAAGACGCAAGAAAAAACAGCCGCAACACCATTTACGGAAGATTTGGGAGCAGCATCGCACTTCAACAACATAAGGAACTACGATCACAGGAACCCAAACACTACAGCTAGAGAAGAAACTACCTCAAGAAACCACATCAACAGCAATAAAAGAAATAAGAGGGTCATCAATCGCAGCAGATCAGGAAACAGGAACTGAAGAAGTACAAGAAGCATCAATCGCAGCAAAAGACGACACAGAAGATAAAGAAACAGTAACGGAGAAATACAAGGACGATCAATTGTAGCAGAAGACAGCACAGCAGCAATGGAAGAAATACGGGAAACCTGAATCGCAGCAGATGACGGCAATAAAAAAAAAAAAAAGACACAGAGGAAATACGAGGACCCTGAATCCCAATAGAAGACAGCACAGCAGCAATGGAAGAAATATGAGGACCATCAATTGTAGCAGAAGACCGCAACGGAAGAAATACGAGGACCCTGAATCGCAGCAGCAATAACGGAAGAAATTCAAGGACCGTCAGTTGTGGGGCCACTACAAGAACATCAGCAGCTGTCTACTCCTTCCTTACCACTATCCTATATCCTTCCTTCCCCATTCCTCTCATCCCGTTCCTTCATCCTCCTTTACCTAATAATGGTTAGTGGGTTTGGCTCACAACCATAAATCCAGGGTTAGATTCCCGGAGTTTCAGAGATGGAGGGACAGTCTCATCATATATGATGCCCCTGTTCACCTAGCAGTAAATAGGAACCCGAGATTTATGACGTCCCTTCTGGGGAGGCAAACCATGGTAAACTGAATAATATACAGGAGATACTGTATACCAGGCTGGGTTACTCGCCCACCACAGCCTCCAATGGTCATGAATATAAACGTGGCAATGTGCAGTACAGCGCATAGCTCAACTTTCATCTATTTTTCTCCTAGTGTGAATATGGTGATGTGAGAGGGGTGTCGGTGGGGGTTTCAGGGGGTTGTTTGGGGGGGGGGGGGGGGGGGCGTTAGTCTGCAAGTCGTTAAACATTGGCCGACATCAACTTACTCGCTGGTCCGGTCTTGGTGCTTGCTGTCGGGTGCATGAGGTAGTCAAGCCTCTAACTGACGATAGAACAAGATTGTGCAGTTGAGAACCATAGTACTTTACCACCTTTGCTCATGCGTGGATTTAAAACCAAAGTATCTTGAAACATTGAATGCCTGAAGAACGGTAATCTACTGTAGGGTAGGAAGCTGCTATTCATCTGTTAAATGTTTTATCATCCTTGATTTTATACTTCACACGGAGGAAAGATGGGATGGACTCTCGATTCGGCTAATAGCGAGTACAGTTGATGTCCTGCATGCTACGGCTTGGAGGAAACGCCCCAAAAGTGCCGCCTTCCCTTCTCCGAGGGGGAGATCCGGCGAGGGAGAGGAGGGGTCGAGCACTCTGTATCTCGTCACCCAAGTCTCTCGTCCTTCTACCTACCCATCAGCTTAACTTTTGTCTCTCCTTAACTCATCCAACATGGGCATGGGAGTTGTTTGTGGAGGTTGTGGGGGGTTGGCGTTATTTAGTGCTCGAAGGGTCCACAACGTCATGTTCGGTTCATGGTGGCTAGAGGGCAGGAATATGGCTGGTGTTTATATAACGTCATAGACTCATTGAGGATATGACGGTATATCTTCCCATGTGATATTTTTGTTCTATAACGACTATGATCCAAAGACGTCTTGGAATCTTCTTGGACTCTATGATTGTCCCCGCCATGCACTCTTCACCTCAGCCTCACTCGACTCTCCAAACTCTATTGTGTTGACAGTAGTGGTCATGTTGAATTAAAACCTTTATATGATTTCACACTTATTCACAATCGAGTCACTGTCAGCTGTGGTGCCCCGCTCGTGGTTTTCTTCATCTGGTCCGATAGCTAAGGAATGTCACCTTATCACACCGGAGCATCACGAGCGGGTTGCCTTAACAGCTGAGGCGGCACAGTTGTGGTGGAGTTCTGTTGTGCGGTGCCATACCCTTCTGGTACAAGGAACATTTTATTCTGGCTTGCATTAGTCTTATTCTATTAAATTGAGTTTGGACCTGTGAAATCAAAGGAATAATTAAGTTACCCCTGTGATTTCTAGTGGTTCTTCCTAAGCTGAATAGTCAACTGTTGGCCAAAATATAATGGATGTCCTTTGCACCGCGGGGGTTGAACTCGGCAACAAACACAGGACCCCCCGCACATGTTCCGTTATAAAGGCTGGTAACAATCCATGAGCACAATACGGGTTTATTGGAGAGTGACTTAAGTGTCAACGTCTTTTGCCTCTACCGGGATTGTATCACCACCGTCATGTTGTTGGTCGAGTACCGTCGCCCCTCTCGCGTACACTGTGTGCATCCTCGGTCATCCTTCATCCTTACCTATTACAGTTTATCTGCTGTAAATAAAAGGTAATTATTATTATTATTCTGTTTACTCGTGTATGTATCTCCATTTGTGTACAGGGGAGCACACCCTAATGTAATGTATACTCTGAAATTGTATTTGTTATTACAAAATAAATCCATGTTATGTACAATACATTTTTATTAAACCAAAGTATTATTATTACATAAATACTGTATATATAATAAAACAGATGGTAGGGAAGAGAGAAAAGAGATAAAGGGAGGGGTAAAGAACTGAGGAGAGAAGAAGGGACAGATAAAAAGCTGAGGGGAGAGGAAGAAAGCAATAAGAGGGAGGATATAAAGAAGAAGAGATAAAAGAATGACACACAAGTTAACATACAGTATAAATATATTTCAATGTACATTTACTCCCTTGTAGAGAGTAGCCAGGTCTAACTATCATATACAGTAATTGTCAAGTTACTTGCCCATTTACATAAGCGCCTTTTCCATAAACGCTCTCATCAACTTGGATGGTAGACAATTTCCAAATTATAATATAACGGGATAAAACGATACTACAGTACGGCGGGTGCCCAACCCTGAAAGGGGTTGAAATAGGGGAGCTATCCCCCCCCCCCCCCCCACCAAAGGCGGCTTTCTAGGGACTTTCCTAGCTGATGCCGAGAGGATTGGGTTCTAGTCATGTGGTGATGGGCTGGTCTATCAGAGTGAGAGCTGAGCAATCTCTGCCATAGCTTACTCTGACTGTTCCTTTAACCCTCCAGCCCCGGCTATGTATTATATATATATTCCTCGAAACCCGGGTGTTTTGGCCAAAAAACGTCTAGGCTAGGCTACCGTATATTCGTTAATCAGACTGCTTCCCGCATTCCCGCGCATCCCCAAGCGTAGCTGTGTTATTTACCTGTAGAATGGCATTAAGTAGAGCTCTCTAAGTCAACTGGTTGAGCTGTGATGATGATTTCATTGGAGATAACTTTATGGCCAAAACAGCCACTTTACACCACTTTTCGATACTTAACAACATACAGGCACACACGAACAAGCGACGCTCTCCTTCTTGTGGCCGGAGATGCGGGGCGTCAGTCCAGCCGGCTGTTGTTTACATGCGTCGGACCGACGCCTCGCACACGAAGCTCACAGGCTTTCAACCACTGGGCGTTCAAGAGGCCTTCCGGGCAGCTGTTATATTATAGCACTATCGTTAGTGAGTGCTGTACTGTATTTTATATATTATTTTGTAATAGTATAGATATCTTATCAATATTTGTATTTTTTACTATTGTTAATGTCTTGTCATGTTGCAAATTTGATTTTAAATAATATTTTGACATTTAACATGTAGTTTCTTTATTCATGCAGAGTTTAGTAAAATTTGCCAGAACGTCCCGGACTTCCCAAACTTGACTACTTCCTTTAACGTGACGATAGTGCGTTGTTATATGTGCGATTGGTTTGCTTGGGAAACAGATTAACTTGCTCATGTAGTGATGTACACCCTATGTGGTGGATTGTGTTCTTTTATTTAATAATTTTCATTTTAGTAAGCGTTGTTTCCACATAGCGATTTTGATAATTTAATTTGACTTTATATTGTCCTTGTCCCAATTTTGGTTTGTTTAGTTTGCAAGTTTTACATTTTAATATGCTTTTTTATGGGCGTTCAAGAGGCCTTCCGTGGTGAGAGGGTTAACTTATATATTTTCTAGATCTCAAGTGACGGCGTCTCTTCCGTGGATTGACCTCCCAATCTACCAAGATTGGAAGCCAAAGCGTCACATTTTTCCCTTGCCCCTCAACTTTCTCTTCATAATTGCTAAGGGGCATAGGGCCCTGGGTGGGGCTTTGGTTTCCCGGGCGTTTCTGCACCCTCTCAGCTCCCCGCCATGGAGTGGCTTCGGTCACCCAGGCTTTATTGTGGGGGCACTCGGTTGTGGCCTTGGAATTGCTCGGGGCCTTGGGGCTGTTCGGCCAGGCAGCTTGGGGAGCAGCAACAACAACAACAAACTGTACTTCTACTGTATATCACTCGGTCTTAACAGTATTTGTAAAGATTCCATCAACTTACAATAATGCTTACTCCTGATATCCACTCTCATAAGAATATGGTTACCAAAATAATCCAAGAAAACCGTCAACTTATAAATAATGCTAGCTTCTGGATTACACTTCTATAAGAACACTATTTACAAAAATAATCAATATAATATCTGTGAAAAATATACCCAATATGTAGCCAAAATGTAATTGATGGAAAATTGCTGTGTAAGTTCATTGGGAGCAGGGGGCTAGGGATCCTCCTCCCCTTGTAAAATTCACCTACTAGACAAGACGGAGAATGGGACGAGGGAACGCGAAAGTGGTCTCGGACCCTCTGTATCAAGTCGGCCACCCCTAGCTATGAGGTATGTGCCTGAGTATATACAGTACATACATACCGTACAAAAGTTCACTAAACCTTGTGTCAGCTAACTTGGCACAAATCTTGACCCCTTAACATCTTAAAGCTTAAAAACAATGGGATTAAAAACAATGAAGACAATCGAGCTGGTATATACAGTACTGTATATTATGGTTATTTTTTTCCAGCTGATGGTAAATTGAATCTCTTAGGAGCTGATTTCTCGATAAATAATGGAAATATATGAAACTACTATGGTTGTGTGTTGTATTAATGCCAAGTTTTCATAATCAACATCATATTTCACTACAAAATCGACCTTAGCCGAGTAACAAAGATAGAAACATGATAATTTACCCTCAGCTAGAAAAAATACTTTAGTTGATAAGGGTAGACCAGTAAATAACTAGAGTGAAATTACAGCCTGTTTACTATAGCTGTTTCTGAGATATACAAGAAGCTATGGATCAGAATTATTGCCAAGTTAGCTGCCATGGGTATACAGTAGAGTAAGGCGAGTATCACACGAGATTTAATGGTCCCCCCCCGCAACGTTACTGGGATCTTTTGCACTGGTAGTGGTATCGGAAACTAGACTGAAGATTCATGTAAGTGACAGGATTATATATATAAAATTAAAGATTCATATAAGTGACAGGATTATATATCAAGTTAACCTCATAAGCTGCCAGACCAGAGTTGAGGGGAAAAGCGCTTGTGTGATACCATCCTTACTCATAGGTCATTTACTTCCCTAGGATATTTTAGGGTTATGGCCTACAAAAATATATTCCGGTACAATACTATAGATAATGCCAACGAACGACAAAATTCTCGATCCTTGACCTCTTCGTAACTGGGCCTAGAGCAAAGTGGCTGTAAATATCCACACCTATTTCCTGGTGGACTCTTCCCATATGATAGGAGTTTCAGCCCGATTGCTTTAATTAATTTTAAGTTATAAGAAGTTAAGGGGTCAAGATAATTGTCAAGTTCATTGGCACTACCTATATATAAAACAAATACAGTACTAATATAGGTGGTTGATGAACTTTTGAATTCAAGTGTACCATTATGTTTTAAAATAATGTCCAACCTTAAATTAACAACTTCAACTGTGTTTACGTCTTCCTTAAAAAAATCTACCCATTTACTTTTTATAATAATTTCCCCTTTTTACTCAAATTATTTTTAGTAAGACATTTATATTATGGAGGTAAGACATAACTTTCAAAACATAATGATATAAATAAATAATTCGTTAACAACCATGAATGGATTTATTCTATTTAAATTTACAATCACTCTTGTATCACTTTTCACAGATAGTCTTCAAGTGTTTTCTAGCAGCCCTTGACTAGTAATATTAATTCAATGTAATTTTGTTTATTTTGAAATTTTTACATTATAATAAGTGTCAAGTTAAATGCCCCTTTCTTTAGATGTTGATGCAGTTTTTAATCCCTTCTATACCGGCGACGTCTTTTGATTTTATGCTGGCTCCTACTAAGAGTTGTAGGAACAAGAAACAGTAACAAGAAATAGGGTGGTCAGTATGGAAGTGAAGAAGTCCTTGCATGACAGTGTGGTAATCCCGACACTGACTTACGGAAGCGAAGCATGGACGTTGGTTGAGAGACTCAGACCAAGAGTGAGAGCAGTGGAAATTAATTACTTAAGGAGTGCGTGCGGAGTTACATCGAGGGATAGACAGACTAATGAGGAAGTAAGAAGGAGGTGTGGTGTGGAGGTAGATGTGCTGGAAAGTGTGAAAAGGAACAACTTGAGATGGTTCGGCCATATGGAACGTATGGAAAGCGAGAGAATGACTAAGAGGGTGTACGAGAGCGAGGTGGAGGGACAGAGAGGGAGAGGTAGACCGAATATGAGGTGGAAGGATGGAGTGAGGAAGTACATGAACGAGGGCGGTGCTGGTTGGGGGGGAGGGGCGTCGACTGACTGGGGATAGAGGTGCATGGGGCGGTTCTTTCGTGGCCACCCCTTCGGGGATCACGGCGTCAGGCAATAGATAGATAGATAGATCCTACTAATAGATTTTATTCACTTTAGGAAGGATCTTTAGCAATTATAATGCTTTGAACTATCTCAATCAACCCTTTTAACTACCACAGATCCTTTCTAAGATGCATAAAATCGTATAAATATTGCTAGAATAAAATATAACAGACGTCGCCGGTACAGAAGGGGTTAACGCCATATACTCCTTTGATTGACATGGCTAGGGCGTGCCTTTTGTTACAGGGACTTTACTGGACACTTGCCACGAATAACTGGACCTGAGTGTCTAAACTCTTGACATCTACCAATGGCATGGGTTGGGTAGGTGTCATGGTACTGATGCGGTCAATTATAGTGAATAGACTTTAGAATCATAATACAAATGTAACACAACATTGGACACACTAAAGTATCGGGTGCAGGTATCTTCAATAGTAAAGAATATTTCCATTTACATATGTACCACCAAGATTTTGACTGAATGGACCTACGTTTCAATGAGGTCCTTGCGAAAGACGAGTTCAGACAAATGCTTTTTACGGCAATTTTCCTCGGCAAATCCTGTTGGGAAGCTTCTAAATTAAAGTTCTTAAAGATTTCAACCCACTACAGCTATCGAACACTAGGATACATATCCATACCTTATCATAAAACAAAATTAAATTAAATTTTTAAAAGATTTCAACCAACTACAGCTATCGAACACTAGGAAAGATGTCCATACAGTATGAAAAGAGCTTCAAAATGGGTGATTTTTTTTACATCATTCTTAACACCCTAAATTAAATTAAAGCACGTGATTCTCCCAGGATTCGAACCTAGGATATCACATACAGAACTTACACGCTCTAACCATTACACCATCAAAACAATGATACTGATTGAGTCGCGGGGAAAAACACTCGTGTGAACTCGTCTCAAGCTAAATAATATCTAGTATTAACCAAAATACAATACAAGCAATAAAAGTGACCAGTTGGTACTAATGGATTAAATAATAATGTCCATCACCACAGCTTCTAGACCTAAATGTGTGTGAATTTGTATTTTGTTTTTGTGTTGATTGTTTTCTGTTGTCCCTATTCTGGCCCTGTCTTGAGTCGGCCACCACCAAATAATGGGTTGGTAGGAGGGTAGCCTACAATTTGTATGAGGTGGTTCATAAACTACAAAAAATTTATAAAAATAATTCCCTAAATTTTTTAGTTTGGTTACAAACATACAATGGTTTAGTGTTGTCTTCCATTACATACATTGCAACGGCTGTATTTAGAATGTAATGCAGTACAATAGTCACAGAACTGCCGTACCAGGTCATCACTGTGGCTCATGTTGGCATAGTGCCAACCGTACCTCAGCAAGATTCAAATAAGTCCCCCTGCAGCACTTTCAGTGAGTGCTGGCCCATTCTCAGAGTGAGGTTTGGCATCTTCTACCCAACCTTAGTCGTTCCTGTCTGTCTCTTTCCTTCTAGGTGCTGGCGAGATCACCTGATTGGGTGGCACTGCAAGGGGGCATTGGCCTGAGGGTGCAAGCCCGTGGGCCGATAATCCTCTCCTACACTGCCCTCTCAGAGATAGATCTCATCTCTCCCTGGCCCCTTCAGGGGCCCGAGCATCTGGAGCAGCTTCAGTCTACCGGACTCTGGACTGTTCGGCCAGACAGTCTGGGGAACAACAACAACTATTTAAATACTAAATTGAATAATCTAACTCTTTCTTCAGTGGGTTAATATTGCATATTAATTGGAGCACTATATACAAATTGGTTAGTCTACCCTAGATAGAAACTATTCTGGCTGAAAATGATGTGGGCATGTGGAGAGGATAGATAATAAAAAAGGTTGAAGAGTTGCAAGTCTGAACGTAAAAGTAGTGCGCGGAGGGGTAGACACAGAAAGACGTAATTTCAGGTACTCAAATCTAACCTAAAATAAAAAAACTTGACACTACAGTGACAAATTACAAATGGCAGAGGTGACTCCAATCCTCTGTCGCAGCACTGTTTACAAGACCGTTTTCTCCAAATGTTCTCCAAATTCTTGTAGCTGCTGACATGGAAATACTTCCTTTAGGGCTTTCGGACCATGAACTACAGATGTGTCAGAGCGCTTGGGTTTGGATAAGACGGCCTTAGGCTTATGCTGGTAGAGGACACACACCGTATCATGTTCAGATGAATTTGCTCCTTTGTGGTCCCAGTTGTCCATTGCTGCTGATGTGAAGTTCCCTGGGTCAAAATGGGCTGGCAACTTCATGTCCGCTTCATTTTGGTTGACAGTGAATGCGGCCATGTCATGCTGGTACCGGCGGAGTTCAGTGTAGCTCATGGCCAGCGCCTGTCGATTCAGAGAGGTGACAAAGATTTTGCCACCACGTCCTAGACTGTGGGCAAACTCGGCATTCAATACAGACATTGGTGTTCTTTTTCTGCCAGAATGGTGAATGTAGAACATGTGCTGGAACATGGTCTGTATTTTCCGACATCGCTGGACTGAAAGAGAACCATCTTTGCGTGGCACCTGTTCCTCCTCCTGGTCTACATCATCGACATCTTCCTGCATGTCACTTGTTATTACTTGGTCAGCTGCGGCCCTGTATGTGGCTGGATTGAAATTAAACAAATGACCATAAAACTGCAGGATGGGCTCTGGGATATTCATCTTTGACCAGGCTTGCTTTAAATCTTGGGCATCACAGAAGCGATCATCTAAGTCGTAGTCGTGCAAGCATGCTCTGAATTGAACTGCTACGAATTGCATGGGATTCACTGATCGGATACGCTCAGCAAGTACATTTGCCTCATTACCCAGCACATAGAATACCATGAGGCATTTTCTTGCAGAATCTGAGTAAGCAAAGTCTATCAGGTCGTTGAACTGCTTGTAGAGGAGGACCTTCACATCCCTATTCTGGACATTACCTTTACCTCCTAGGCGGCTGTTCATCTGGTCTCGAATAGTAGAAAGTTCATAACCCTTGCCAGCACTCAGACCCATCTCAATCTCGTCAACGATCTCATTCCACACCCGATGATGATGATGCAGTTTTTACCACCATACACTCTCTGCTGAATAGCAAGGCTAGGGTGGGTGCCCTGATGAATCAGGGACTTAGTGAATAGTTGCCACAGATTGCTAGACCGCACCATTCACCAACAGCACTGACATCTGCCAATAACTAACTGGCTGGCCCGAGGCTCGAACCGTCAACCTCACGGTTAGCAGGCGAACGCTCTACCAACCGAGCTACAGGCTGTGACCCGCTGCCTGGCATTGAGTTGTACTGGGGCACTAAGAGTTCAGGAGCGTTCATACTGCTGAATATATTTGCACATGCACTGGTTGTGATAATAAACATCAGCCCCATACACAGCATGTTCGTCTTGAAGGTCACAAGTTCGACGGAAAACATCATCCTGGAAGTAGACGGTCGCATCTAGGAATATCTTTGCTCGGTTGCTCTCGCAGATTCGATATTTGGTGAAGTCACGGTTGACTGACTTGTTGCCACATATGACGCATGTATACTGATAGTACACAGTGGCACTACCAGGTGCCACACAAGCCGGTGTTCGCATGCTGTTTGACTGTGAACGAGTTGTAGTAGGTGTTGGTGACTGGGTTGACGCATCATCACCAGAGGGCACAGATTGCTTCAATGCTTCTTTCTGCTTCTCCTTAAGCTTGGCAATTTTGGTGCTATTTGTGTAGCCCTTGTAGCACGCATTTGTGACATGATAATTGAATAGAGCACCAGGCGTCAACTTCTTCAACCTTGCGAGCACCGCATCTTGTCGTGTCTCACTTGCGGATATAATCTGATTGCACCCATGTTGTGTACACACCAGCTTGTCTTGGGTGTACTCTTGGCAAATAATACAAAGCTCCTCATCAAACTCAACCGCAGCATCAGTCGCAGCGCTAAGATTGACCGCTTCTATCATGATGTTAGTCAATTCCAATCTGAAATGGAAAGAGATAAAAAAAGGGTTAAAAAATATCTTAAAACACATTGACAAATGACAATCACGAATATATCAAAGCTAGTGATGGTAGTAGGTACCTATAGTCCTATAAACATGGTTTGATTCCTTCGATTGACATAGGAATCACTTGATAGAGACTCCATATCGAATTTTTATTGTTTTAAACGTGTTCCCCTTCCCAAAAAACCTCTATTTAAAATATGTTGTTGTCAAAATCGCTCAAGAAATGGCCGAGATATGACCGGTATGGTTTCTTGCCCGACGGGCAACTTTTGGGGCAAGCTGGGCAAAATCTATAGGGATTTCGAGCGAGAACCCAATTTTTGTTTAAGCCTAGGACCTATACTACCATATAAAAATGGGTTTTCCCCAATACATATAAATGCATACAACTCAGGCCCAGCCCCTAGAGTAGTAGCTTTTCTGGAAGTTTTGAGCTGCCCCTTCACTAAAAACTATCTCTATAACTCTTTGACTGGAGAAGGTTCATTGTATTATGGATATTCTATCTATTGCCAGACAATTTGATCCCTGAGGGAGTGGCCACAAATGAATCACATCAATGAGTTGATAAACACCATTATTAAAGATGAGAAAATCCCAGAGGATTGGCTCAAAAGTGTAATAGTAAATATATACAAAGGAAAAGGGGATGCGCTAGATAGAGGAAATTATAGGGGCCTGAAAATGCTTGACCAAATCATGAAGGTCTGTGAGAGAGTCCTTGAGGGTTTGATCAGGCAAAGCATCTCTATTGATGATATGCAGTTTGGTTTTATGCCAGGACGTGGTACAACCGATGCTATCTTCATAGTCAGGCAGATACAGGAAAGATACTTACTAAAAGGCAGGGATCTTTACTTTGTGTTTGTGGACATGGAGAAGGCCTTTGATAGGGTACCTAGAGATGCTGTACAGTGGGCTATGAGGAAACTTGGTGTGGAAGAGTGGCTGGTGCGTGTGATAATGAAGATGTATGAGGATTCGCGAAGTTCGGTGAGGGTGAAGGGTGTACTGAGTGAGGAGTTCGCAGTCCGTGTTGGAGTCCATCAGGGTTCAGTGTTAAGCCCCCTCCTCTTTATTATGGTCTTGGAGGCGCTGTCTAGAGTTTTTAGAGGCGGACTCCCGTTGGAACTGTTTTATGCAGACGATTTAGTCCTAATAGCTGACAGTATGCAGAATGCTGAGGCCAAATTCAGAGAGTGGAGAGAGGGCATGGCGAGCAAGGGTTTAAGAGTCAATATTAACAAAACCAAGGTTATGCATTGTACAGTAAACCCTCGCTATCTCGGACTAATTGGGGGGAGACCCAGTCCGAGATGACCGAAAATCCGAGATGTCCGAAGTCCGACTTAAGAGAGGAAAATGTCCGAATTGGAAGAGGGAGTCCGAGCCACCAGAGAAAACGGAGACTTCCCTATCACTAACAACTTTGATTCAAGATAAATTACAGTACCTGTACAGTATCCAGCAGACATATATTATAAATATCACTTTCCTTCTCCATTTCACTGTCCTTCTCCACCTCACTGTAGCCTTAGATCTCGGAATTTGCCCTTAGATCTCGGAATTTTCCGAGATATATGACACCTGTCCGACAGACCATGTGGGCCCTCGGAGTATTCCCCTTACATCTCGGAATTTTCCGAGATATACGGCGAACTTTCCGAGAGGCCGATGCCAGTCCGAGTAGTCCGGGTTTCCGACTTCTAGAGGTCCGAGATAGCGAGGGTTTACTGTAGTTTGAGACTAGGCAATGTGGAAAAGAGCGGTGCATACCCATGTGCAGTGTATGGAAAGGGAGTGGGCGTTAACTCAATTCAATGTAGCATCTGTCGATGTTGGGTACACCATGGGAGTAAGCGCTGTAGTAGAATAAAGGGGCCCCTGCCGAAGGATAAGTCAGAAATAGAGAAATTTGAGTGCGTAGTGTGCAAAGGCGAGCTTGTGTTAAGTGATGATCCTGTGGCTGTGAATTTTGGAAATGAGTCTTTGGAGCTGGTGAACAAGTTTTGTTGCCTAGGAGATACCATCTCTGCCGGTGGTGGGGCCGAGGCTGCCACTGTTGCTAGAATTAGGTGTGGCTGGGGGAAGTTCAGAGAATTGATGCCAATCCTGACCATGAAAAGAATGCCTCTCCCCCTGAAGGGAAAGGTGTATGCCTCATGTGTTAGAAGTGCAATGACGTATGCCTCAGAAACATGGGCCGTTAAAGTAGAGGATGTCAACAGAATGGAGCGTAATGAGATGAGAATGGTGAGATGGATGTGGGGCCAGGCTACAGGATAGAATAACAAATGTTGAGCTGAGGAGACGTTTAGGTATAAAGAGTATTAGTGAGGTGATGCGTACAAGTAGACTGGGATGGTATGGACATGTGGAGAGAATGGATGAACAAAATTGGGTGAAAAAATGCAGGTCTGTGATTGTGGAGGGAGCTGCACCAAGGGTGGACCGAGGAAGACCTGGGATCGGACTATACGCGCCGATCTCAAATCCAAGAACTTGACAAGTGAAGCAGCCCTTAACAGAGTTGCCTGGAACGCCGCCATTAGGACAAGAG
Organism: Paralithodes platypus; assembly: GCA_032716605.1. Lineage (NCBI taxonomy): Eukaryota > Metazoa > Arthropoda > Malacostraca > Decapoda > Lithodidae > Paralithodes > Paralithodes platypus. The sequence continues at coordinate 52,822,584 of CM064580.1, forward strand.
ACTGAAACTGCACTTATGTGTGGAACACTCAGTCTTAAAATTTTATGTATGTATGTGTAATGTAGCTGTAGCTAAAAAAATAATCTTATTGAAAAAGTTAAAAACGGCACAAGGGCACTAATATTTGGAATGAGATATCTAGCAAAATTTATCATAACTGTTCCCTTCCAGTGTTTAAGACAAGGGTTAAGAAATTCCTATTGAGTGAATTACATCTTTAATCATTCAGAATGTGTGATGGATGCTTTGTAAGAGTTGAATGTACAAGTACAGTATTAACTATTTTGCAATCGATCATTGACATTATATATATTATTATTATTGTTGTTGTTATTATTATTATTATTATTGTTATTGTTATTACTGTACAGTATTATAATTATATCGTAGTCATTATTTGCACTTTACCATTTTTCTGCACACCTTAAAAAACCCTTATTGGCGGCCTAGGTGGTCTATTTGACCGTAGCGCCCAGCGTTTTTTTTTTTTACCCTAAATAGGGTTGTTTCCGTACTCATTTTCATGCCTAAATAAGACCCAGAGCGTAAAACAAGTATCTATCCCTGAAAGGGCGTAAACAGAGCTTTCCAATGACACCCGAACCATCCTTGTACGACCACTGGTTCTCTTGCAACGATCGCGCAACACGAGTGCAAAACCCCTGAAATAAGGCAATTTCCTTACATAATTCCCTGTGCAGTGAGGCAGAAGAGGGGGAGGAAGTTAGAATACAGTTCAGTACACACGCGGTGGTCGTGGGGAGCGGTCATAAGGTTACTACGCTCGTCCCACCGCTCAGCCCACCGCTCAGCAACATTACGTGCTGAAAATAGTGCTCGACAGATGTCGTGCACCGACACATAGTCCAAATTTATTTCACTCGACATATGTCGCGCGCCGCCAATAAGGGGTTAACACCTTGGCTACATCTATATTTGCGCTATTTAGGGCATATTCAGGCACTCCTGAATGATTAATCAAGCATCTGCATTAAATTAATTCTATTCTGCCGAAAACTAGGTGAAAATAGCTTCAAAATGAGACCAGAACGAGTTTCGTAGGTGGCGGGGTTCACCCGCAGCGTTGCCATAAACATGCGGGAAAACCACTAATTATTAGCTCTTGCTCGCTCAGCAACACTGTTGTGAGACACCCGCGCGAGATACCGTCTCCCTCAGTGAGCCGCTCGCTGCTCTGAGGGTCGGAGGTCGGTCCCTCACGCTCCCGCCTACTGACACTCGAATTCTACGGCTTTTACAGGCTTTTAAAGCCTGGAAATTGCTGTAAATTGCCAGAACATTCAGGAACGTCACCAGCAGCCAATGGGTTAATCCACGTTATACTAAATTTAGTGTACAAGACATAAGGACACATATACCTATGGTATCTGTCCTCATTGTCATAGGATATTTGTTACATAATTTAGTGTACAGATTTTCCAGCTAACAACTATCTATCTATCTATATACTCAGGCCCAATCCCCACTTTTCCTATTTTTTGACAACAGAAAACAATGAACACACAAAAACAGAACACAAATTCACACACAACTAGGTCATCCAGAAGACCCAGAGACCAGGGTCACCAAGGTCCCTCCAGCACTCCCCCGGCCCCCGACCATCCGGAGAGGTTCCGATCTCAGGAGGCAGACATGCGGCGAAGCCCTACCACCACACTTCCAGGCGCACCCTTCATATAAACAGTCTCCCTGGCCAGGCGCCTGATGGGACGATTATCTAGTCCAACTTGTGCCTGACCCCTTCCCCCAAATGACCAAGTGTTCACTCATCTATTCACAAGCATTCTCCATTCATTCCTGTTTATTACCACTTCCCTTGCCTAATCTATAGTCATTCCTCTATCATCCAAAGCTTGTCTTACACAGTCTCTCCATCTCAATGGGGGTCATCCTGCCCTTCTATCTTTCCTTGTATATGACTCACATATTCTCTTTGTAAGACTTTCATCTTCCATTCGTTCAACAAGACCAAACCAGCTCAGCACCCTTCTGTCCACTCTGGCCGATAAATGTTCCTGCTGTCCCACTCTCCTACGTATCTCTTCATTCCTCAATCTGTCTCTACGAGTAACTCCACACATACTCATCAAGAAGCTCATCTCCATCACATCCAGCTTTCTTCTCTCCTTTTCCTTCAGAGCCCATGTCTCAGCCCCATACATCACTGTTGGCACAACAATTCCTTGATACATTGCACTTTTTACTTTCATTCCGAGATTTCTCATCTTCCACATACTGTACTTCCCGTTGCTCCGAAAACCTTCCTTCCTTCACACACACTCTGTTTTACTTTCATTTCCATACCTCCACTCCTGCTTATCATTCCTCCCAGATATTTTAAACACTCTACTTGTTCCAATATTTCCCCATCCAGCCTCAATCTAGATTCACCCCTATTACACACCATTACTTTACTTTTATTGACGTTCCCTTTCAGTTTCCTCCTCCCACAAACCACACCAAACTACTTGACTACCCGCTGCAGTTTCTCCTCAGAATCCGCCACCAACGCTGTGTCATCAGCGAACAGCAACTGATTCAACTCCCAATCTCTACCATTATTTCCTACTAAATCCAATCCTCTTCCCATAGTTCTCATTTTCACCTCCCTCACCATCCATAAACATATTAAACAGCCATGGTGTTATTACACAACCCTGTTGTAAACCTACATTTACCTGAAACCATTCACTCAACTCTCACCATTTCCTACTCTAACAACTACTATATATATACAGTATAGGGGTACACCGGATAACATATCTGTCCAGATATCCGGGCCGGATATTGCAATTATCCGGTATCCGGCCGGATAAGCCGGATAATAGCAATAGGAACAAATCATTTCAATGAAACTTGTGCTACATATAAATCTGAGTAATTATGTCTGATTTAGCAGACACAACCTTGAATGTCTGACCACCAGTGAGCACAACTGCTCTGACTACTGTTATGACTTAACTGCCAACAGCCCAAGTGGTACTAACAGTTTCCTTTATTGGACCTGAAGTGAACTGATTCAGTTTGCAACTTTGCTGCACCGGATCCTTACTTGGGGAGTTAGATTCTTTACTCAACTTTGTTTAATAATTACCTTACATGTTAGTACTGTACTGTACTGTTACACTCGTGTATACTTCTAACATACTTGACTGTATGGGCCATATGGTGTTAGTCCTGTTGTAAACAAAAAATCTGCTTCCATGCTGATTCCCTGCCTAGGCAAACTATTATGTCTCTGCTTTCCTCTAACATCTCCCCTTCTTGCTGGAAGTTTGCCCTTATTCAACCTGTTCAACAGAAGGGGGACCGCACTGAACTCTCCATCTATCGTCCAATTGCTCTCATTTCTTGGATTTCTAAAGTTTTAAAATCTACTCTTAATTTAAAATTTCTTATGCATTTGTGAGCATAGGACGTGAGACCGGAACCGTACTTCGTGTGAAGCACTTGGTCTTTAACCCTTGTTTAGCGGGGTGTTTTGGGCTATTTTGGGCATATTCAGGCCCTCCTGAATGATCAATCAAGTATCTGCATGAAAAGAAATGTATTCAGCAAAAAAATAGGGGCTAAAAGCTTCAAAATGAGACCAGAACGAGAGCTACGTAGCACTCGTGGTTCTCATGCAGTGGTGCCACCAACATGGGAGTTTAGCGTATAGCGGCATATTTTTTCCCACTGCACTCACTAATGGTAACACTGCCGTCCTCTCGAGAACAGAGGGAGCGTGAGTCAGTGGATGGCAGTAAGCCCTGGGTGTCGGACGTGTGGCCTGCTGCGCTCCCGGCCATTTGCAATCTATTTTAACCCTTTAAAAGCCTTAATAATGCTCCTAACTTGCTGCAAATTGGTGCACGACTTAAGTCGAGCGCCGCTCTTTAACCCTTCCTCCCCGGGCTGTCTTACCAAATGACGGTCGCCCCTACCCGGGCGATATGGCTGAAAAACGTCTAGGCCTAGGCTACCGTATTTATGTTTATTTTCACTGCTAGAACTTTCCCACTCATCTATAATCGTAGTGCGGTTTTCAATCTGTATTTTGGCATTGAGTAGAGCTCTGTAAGTCAACTGGTTCAGTTGTGATGACGATTTCAGTGGAGCAAATATTGCAGAGATGTTGCCAATATGGGGGCTTTTTAGACACTAATTTCGTCATGACGTCAGAACAATAACATTGAGGAGTCTTCTCCTTCTTGTTTTCGGAGGTGCGGTGACGAACGCTTGGGTTTGTTGACATACGTCGTACGCACCGGGTAGCGGCCCTTCTTTCGTGCTGTCCTTACCTAAGGCAGACCGGGTAGGAACGGTTAAGGGTTAAATTTATGTACAGTAAACTTCCGTTAATCCGAAGGGCAGCGGACCGGCCCTCGTTTGGATTAGTGGATTTTTCGGATTATCGGACTTTACCCCTATGAACCTGTGTATTAATGGCCTGACGAAAACATTGAGGCATTAGGCCACCCAAATGACACACACACATATCATATGTTCATGAAATCACTTCAAAAGTTTACCATTGTCATTGTAGCCTATTAGCTACTTACTTCAAAACATTCAGATTAATGGTCAAAGCCTCAAAGGAATCTGCTATGTCTGCATCGTCTACTAGCGAGTTTGTCTTGCTCTTGAAGATCAGATCAGATGTGGTTCGGGAAGTAATGCCCTAACAACGGCACTTCCCCGAGAGGTTCTTGTAATTTTCCTTTTGTGACGTGCTCTGTTGTTGTTCCCTAAGCTGCCTGGCCGAACAGCCCCGAGTCCCTGAGAAAGGCCATGGCCACGATCGGGCTTTCCCACAGAGCTCTCATTGAGTGTAGATTGTGTTGTTAGCGTAAGTGGTTGTGTGAAATGCAGTCTTCTATGATGTGTTTAATGGTATGGGGTGCTGTGTTACATCCCGGGCAGGCGTCGACAACGGAGTCATCCAGTCTCTTCTGATAGCTCAGGAGAGTTGGATGGTGTCCGCATCTCAGCCTGGCCAGGTGGACTCTGTCCTCGCGAGGAAGGGAGGATTCGGAAGGATCGATTTCGGGAGGTCGTGCATGCAGCTGCGTGTTGTCTGTGAGTGAGTGGATGGATCGGTGAGAGATATGAGTATGGATGTGCTTCTGGAAGTTGGTTCGGGGTGGGCAGGGAGGGAGAGAGGACAATAATTGTGTGTGATACAGTGTGCTGGGTGTTGTTTTGATATTTCTTGGTGTCTGTGGGTGTGTTGCCATGTAGTTTAGTGGGTGGTCTTGGTTCGTGGAGGCTGCTGCCAGGAATTGAGTGCCTCTCATGTCCAGATGGTCTTTGACTTTGAGGATTTTGGTTTCTTGATGTAGGTGATCTGTGGGTGAAGTAGCTGTGCAGCCTGTAATGATCTTCAGGGCTTTGTTTTGAATAGTCTGTAAGGTCTTATGATGTGTTTCAGCTAGGTTAGAAGCCCAGGCTGGGCTTGCGTATTCCATCACTGATCTTATGTATTGTTTATATACTGTGGTGGTAGTTTCTTTGTTGTGTCCAAATTTTGTGTGAGCAAGTGACCTGAGGGCGTTAAGTCTGGGTGTCAGTTTCTTTTTAATGTTTGTGGTGTGCTGCTTGAATGACATATGAGTATCATATGTTACTCCTAGGATTTTGGGTGTGTGTGTATGTGTTAGGGGTGTGTTGCTTATGGTGAGTTGAGGGATGTATTCGTGTTCTCCTGTCCAACTTGTGAGCAGGGTTGCAGTGGATTTGGCTGGGGCTAGATTAAGTCTGTTTGTAGTGCACCAGCCATGTAGTGTGTTGAGATAGGGTTGAAGGAGATCTGTTGCTCTTTTTGGGTCATGGTGTGTGCATGTGAGTGTTATGTCATCTGCATAGGAGGCTAAGTTTATTTGGGGCGTATTGGGTGTAGTTATATCGTGCATGTACAGATTGAAGAGTGCGGGCAATAGGACGGATCCTTGTGGGACTCCGTTTGGAAAGTTTCTGATTTTAGATGACTGACCGGCAAAAGATACGTGTGCACATCTGCCTGCTAGGAAGTTGGCCAGCCACCTTTTTGTGTTGTTGTGCATGTTTGTGTTGTAGATTTTGTTCGTTAGGTTGTGGCGGGGGATGGCATCAAAGGCTTTACTAATGTCGAGTGTGGCTAATAGTGATCTGTGTGGTGGTCTAGCTGAGTTGATGCCGTCGAAAGCTCTTTGTGTAAGGTCTGTGAGAAGAGTGTTTGTGGAGTGCAGTGGCCTAAAGCCATGTTGTGTTGGAGCTAGGGGTAGGTCAGATGTAATTAGTTGTAATACTAGGCATTCCATGACTTTGGAGGGGGAGCAAAGAAGTGTGATGGGGCGGTGCGAGGAGGGTAGTGTGGGGTCTTTGTTGGGTTTGGGAAATGTGATGGTGATACCATGCTTCCAAATGTCTGGTATTGTGTTGTGTGAATAGCTGTAGTTTGATATGTTAGTGAGTGCTTGTATGCCTTGTGGTCCCAGGTGTCTGAGGTGTATGTTGCTTATGTTGTCTAGGCCACAGGCGGGTGAGTGCTTGAGATTGTTGATGATATGCTTTGTCTGGTGATTGGTGAAGGGTGTATAGTCAGGGTCTGTGGGGAATTGTCTCTTACGTCGGATGACACGTCGGTCGTCTTTGTGAGGTTTTAGGTGGCTGACATGTGAGAAGTGATTGATGAGAGTGTTTGCTTGTTGTTTACATGAAGGAGTAGAGTCTGTTGTTGTGATTGCAGCATGTGATTGTGTTGTGTTGCTGTTGGAAAGTGTGATGCTGTTTAGTGTTTTGTAGAGTTTTTTGGAGTTTGTTTTGTGATCAAGTGTTTGTAGGAAGTTATTCCAATTTAGTTTTTGTTGTTCTTGTATTTTGTTGTTAGTTTGGGTGTTGAGTGCTTGAATTTGTTGTGTGATGTCTTGTGTGTGGGGTGCTGGGGAGTGTTTCAGTATGTCGCGTTGTCTGATGAGGTTTTGAATTTCTGGTGTGAAGTTGGGGTTGTGTCGTTTCCTGTTACCTCTTGGAATGTGTTTCTTGTCAGCGTTTTGGATAGTTTTATTGAGTATGTGTACAGCATTGTTGATGTTAGTGATGGGTGTACTGTTTAGAGTTGTGAAGTGTTGTTCTGTCTCATTTGTGAATGCTTCCCAGTTAGCTCTTTTATAATTGGTGTTTGTGGCTAGCTGGGGTGAGTCTGGTTTTGGTGGTGATAATGATCGGGAGGTGGTCAGAGCCTAAGGTTCTGACCACCCTCCAGGATGTTGTGGGGGCAAGTTCTGGGGAGCAAAAGGTGATGTCTGGAGATGATGGGTTATAGAGGGCTTGGTGAGGAATATGGGTATGTTGATGGATGTCGTTAAGGATGATGAGGTTATCGGTTTGGTTTTGTAGTACCAGCCCTCTGTCTGTGTCGGGGTTGTCGACAAACCAGGCCAACGTCTTGGCGTTGAAGTCACCACCCAGGATGATGTGTGGGGTGTTTGTGATGTGTTGTAAGTGTGGTCTGTATTAATTTGGTACTGTAGGGGATGTATGTGTTTATGATGGTTATGTTGGAGTTGTTGCCAGTGCGTATTTTAATTGACTGTATTTCTGTTGTGTTATCATTTGGGGGGAGGAGGGATTTGGTTTGTACACTGGTTACTATGTATGATATTTCTTTGTGTACCAGGGTGATGAGTCCACCGAGCCGACAGCCCGGTCTTGTCTGATGGTGGTGAAATTATGAAATGTGGGTGTTTTTTGTGTTGTGCGGAGTTTTGTTTCTTGTAAGATGGCAATGTGTATGTTGTGTTGTTTGATGAAGTGTGAGAGTTCGTGTTTCTTTGTGTTGATGCCATCTATGTTCAGTTGAAGAATGTTAATGTTATGTGCACGATGTATGTTGGGTGCTGCTGCACGAGGATGGGGTGGGGGTGAGGGAGGGGCTGGGGGTTGGGATGGGTGAGGTGGGGGTGGGGATTGGGGAGCAGGAGATGGGGGTTGGAATGGATTAGGATGGGGTGTGGTGTGTTGAGTTGAGGATGTGGATGGTATGGGAAGGTTAGGTGGGCTAGGGAGGAGAGATGGACGGGTTTTAGGGGGGGGAGTGGATGATATGGGAAGGTTAGGTGGGTTGGGGAGGAGAGGTGGACGAGTTTTAGGTGAGGGATTTGACTGGGAGAGGGAGGGGCATGAGGAACAGGTCCAGGTGTTTGTGTAGTGTTTCTTGGAGGCAAGTGTTGTGCAGGTGAAGTGGGTCCAGTTCCCGCATGAATTGCAGAGAACTGAACCCTTAGTATGGCGACTCGAAGTGATGGGTTTTGAGCAAGTTGGACATATGTATGTGTACGTGGGTCCTGGGTTGCTCTCAATGTCTCCGGCTAGAAGTCGTCTTCGAGAAATGACAGCCGGAGAGTCATTTCTCGGTGTAGGAAAAACTGTGTGATGTGTGTGTGTGGTGTGAGAGGTGTGGAAATTCCCGGCGCGACCGAAGGCGCTCTAAGGACCTGTGCCCCCAGGGAGGGGGCAGGGGATGGTTGTGACGGTTTGGCTCCCGAAACTGCTCCCCGCGGCCGGCATCCGGTTTTCCTCCACTGGTCGTTGATTTTGTCTTCGGCCGTGGAGGGTCGGCAGCCTCGGGAGGTGGCCCCACGGCGTAGACGACGCCACATCGGTTATATTATATTGTATTGAAAGCACCCTTGTCTTGTTGTCTTGAAAGCACCCTTGGGACGCTCCGATCACTGAACTATAAATAGTAGCGTATCGGAACGTCCAAAGGTGCGTTTTCAAGCTCAAGACTGAATGCGCTTGCAGAAAATGCGGTGCAAGCCAGTAGCGCATCGGAGCGTCCCAAGGATGCGTTCAAGAGCAAAACAAACTCTCTAGCAGACGATGTGGTGTTTACGTTTATATCAGTAGCTTCCTTTGACCATTAATCTGAATGTTTTGAAGTAGGTAATAGGCTACAATGACAATGGTAAACTTTTAAAGTGAATTCATGAACATATGATATGTGTGTGCTCCATTATGTGTCATTTGAGTGGACTAATGCCTCAAAAAGGGGACTTTGGGACTTCTTGAAATTCGGACCATCGGGTGAATTCGGATTTGGCCTCAAATTGAAAAATTCGGACTATTGGGAGATTTGAATCATCGGTCGTCGGATTAAAGGACTTTTACTGTATGTACGTAAGTCCATAATCTTCTTTCAGATCGCCAGTATGGTTTCCTTAACCCTTCCAGCCCGGCTGTCCTTTTAAAAGGACACCGCGGCAGATGGGCCGGTACCCGGGTGTCCTTTTAACAGACAGTAAGCTTGAAAGCCTATTCAGCTTGGTCTGAACGCTGTGCGTCCGACGCATGTAAACAAAGCCGGTCATTGCGTCACCGCACCTCCGAAAACAAGAAGGAGACGTTGGATCAATGTTGTTGTTGTATGATATGACAAAATTAGTGTCTGAAAAGCCCCGATATTGTCAACATCGCGGAAAAATTCGCTCCACGGAAATCGTCATCACAACTGAACCAGTTGACTTAGAGAGCTCTACTCAACGCCAGTCTACAGATTGGAAACCGCATTACGTTTAGGGATGTGTGGGACATTTCTAGCAGTTAAAATAACAAAGATACGGTAGCCTAGGCCTAGACGTTTTTCGGCCAGATCTCCCGGATACGACCTCCGTCCTTTGGTAAGGCATCCCGGGGCGGGAGGGTTAAACAACGCTCTACTGGTGATCTTTCTTGGGCGGGTTAAACAACGCTCTACTGGTGATCTTTCTTATCTTACTAAATATGGGTCATCCTCTTTCCGTTCTGTGAGACCTTTTCTATAGAGTCTGGCACAAATCATTTATTTCCAAACTACCCTCCTTTGACTTCTATTCCTCTGTCTGTGCCTATATTTCTAAATTTGTTACTGGCCGTTCCATAGCTGCGTTTGCTCACCTCCTCAACCTATCAACTCCGGTGTTCCTCAGAGTTCCAGTTCTATTTATAATATTCATTAATGATCTACAGTATTCAACTTTACCTCCAGTTCTATCCATTCATATGCTGACGACTCTACCTAACACTATTCGACTAGTGTTCTATAACGTCCCACAATGCAATCACTCCAAAACTCACGTGATGAGGCCATAGCACGCTTATCTTCTGATCTGTCAATTATTTCTGATTGGGGGCGAGAAAATCTTGTTACTTTCATTGCTTCCAAAACCCTATTTCTCCATAGACTATGTATTTAGGCTACCTGTTACAATCTTCCACACGACAATCCTTTACTATTCAACAACACACAAATCAACCCTTCGTCTACTCTCAATATTCTTGGTGTCTCTTTTTCTTCTGATCTTTCTTGGAAAGTTCATATCACCGCTCCAGAAGTTGGGTGGGCTCTCTTTACTACCACACAGGGGCACAGTGCGCCCATGTATCGAGTACCGGTACTGTTCGCAAGTTTGGGGAGATTCCACCCATACTGCACTTCTCGAAAGGAGGGTACAGTCAAAAGCATTTTGTCTCATCAACTCACACACCGCAATGTTGCAGCTCTCTTACTCTTCTACCGCTATTACAATAATCAGTGTTCTTCAGAGCTGTTTCAGTGTATACCTCCTCCCATACAGAGTGGAGGGCACCCGCCTTTAAACACATTGCCACCCTTTTTCTGTCCCACTCTCTAACCCAAGAGTGAACAGATTTTCCCTGTCTTTCTTGTACTTAACAAGTACCGGTACACTCTGGAACTCTCTCCCCCAATCTATCTTTCCCTCCTCCTATGACTTAGACTGATTCAAGCTCCATGTGTCCAGATATTTTGACTCTAACATACCTTGAATTTAGCTTCCTATCACTGCTTCAACATTGGAAGCAACCCGTTACAGACAGCATTGCCTTTTGTCTCCTTCATACACAAAAACAGGGGGAGGGAGGTTATACAGTATTTTCTCTATGGAGGTGAGAATACAGACATTATAACAGTTGGCGAGGGAAGCTCATTATACGTAACATACAGTACTGACTACCCGGAACTGATATCATAATTGTTTTCTTCATTGGTAGCCGTAAATTCTTGAAGTTTGTTGATTTGCAAATGGGCATGAATGCAAGACTGGAGGAGAAACTATATAATCGTATGTTTCAGACAAGTGTTCAGTATTCAAAAGCAACAGGTTTATAACTAGGTTATATGGAGTTCATGCAAGCTATCTTAGTGTAAGAGTTCTGATAAGCTACAGAAGTTTAAAATTATGCTATCCTTGGTAAGTAGACAGTTACTTTTTTGTCTAAATCAATTTTTTTAATTATCCGGTATCCGGCCGGATAATTTTTTTGATATCCGGCTTATCCGGTATCCGGCCGGATAGCAAAATCTACTATCCGGTGCACCCCTATACAGTCCATCCTCCAAATTTGCGAGAATATGGGCGACATAGGGCCTCGCAAATTTAAAATTTGCAAATTTCAAATAACGTATCTTATGGGAATAATTACTTATGGGCGGCACCCGCCGAATTTCCGTATTAATTAGTACATTTATATCGGTTGTGGGACACATTTATACATACAGTAATCTCCCCCATATAAGACCTGTCATTATCTGAACCTCGACAAGCCATGGGATATATAAATACAAAGAGTGCATACGGGGCTAGCAAGGAGAGGAAGGACTCATGCAGTGTTTGGAAGATATATTGCTGTGGTGGAGGGGTGATATATAGTGTAATAAGAGTAGAGTAACGGGACAGCGGTAGTGTTGCGAGTTGTTGAGATTGTAAACAACCATGGCGGAAGCAATTTCGGGATTGACGGAGGCAGAAGAAAGGCTACAACATTTTAGTGGGTTTAAGAGCACAGATAATAAGTTAGAAGAGGTTATTAATGCTGTGAAGGATTTGGAAAAGTGGAAGAGTGATACGGAGAAATGGAAGGGGGATATTGGTGAGAAAGTTAAGGTACTGTGTGTACTGTGTGGTGTGTCAGGTGGGGAAGGGAATAGGCCTAGCGAAGGAAGTGAATGCAGGCCTATTTCGGAAGTTAATGATAGCCTAGAGATGGTATTGAAAAGGGTAGATGAACTGGGAGCAGAGAATATGGCATTGAAGGAGCAGCTGAAGGAATACGAAGGACGATTCAAGGAAGTAAAGGAGTCAACTGCATGGACGGTGGTAGGTGAACAGAAAGTTAAGGATTTGGAGGATATTATGAAAGAGCAAAAGGAAGAAATGAATATGACCAAAAAAAGTTTTGCGAGTGCAGTTGTAGGGGTCATGAAGAACAAGGAGAGTGTCGTGAGGGAGGCCATGGACAGAGATAGGGGTGTAATCATGCATGGAGATATAGTGGCTCATATGAATGATAATGGAGTGAGAAAAGTGAAGGAGGTCATGAAAGGTGTGGATGTGGACAGATGTGGATGGGAAGGGCAGGTGGAGGAAGTCAGTAGGATAGGTAGATATAAAAGGGGAGAGATGAGACCTATAAGGGTACAGTTTAAAACCAGGGCAGTGGCAGAGACAGTGACAAACTTTAGTTGGAGGCTAAACACAAATGAAGAACTGAAACATATAAGACTAAAGAAGGATTTGAGCATAGAACAAAGAAAAAAAATAAAGGAATTACAAGAAAAGGCTGATAAAAATAATGGAAAGTTGGGCGAGAGGAATTTTTTCTGGAGAGTGAGGGACGGGAAATTGAAGAAGTGGTTTATACGAATAGAAGGGAGGGGGAGATCAGGGAGGGAAGAGAATGTGATAGGAGTATGACGGAGGAGGAGAACAGGGTGGAGGTGTCACAGGGAGAGACAGGAGACAAAGTTGCAGACCCAGTAGTGCTAAGGGGGAGTACGGTACGGACAGGAGGAGCGGGATGGTGTAGTTGCTGAAGGAATGGTAGATCATAGATGGATTAAGGATTATGTTTAGTAATGTGGATGTGTTTACCCAGGACAAGAAAAGAGAACTGATATGTAGGTTGCAGGATGAAGAGGAAAAACCTGATGTCATAGACTTACAGGAAGTAAGACCAAAAAATGCTAGAATTGAAAGGGAACTGGTGGAGTATAGTTTGGAGGGTTTTGAGTTATATGAGAGGAATGCTATTAGAGCAGAGGTTGGAAGAGGACTGTTTATTTATGTAAGAAAAGAGCTCAAGGTTAATGAGGTGGATATGAGACAGCAGTATTGTGAGTATTTGTGTATTGAAGTAAAATGTGCAAGAGGATCAATTCTAATTGCCTCTATATAGAAGCCCAAATAATAGTAGGGAAGAGGATGATAACCTACTGAAAGCAATGGAGGAAATAGATAATAGAGAGAACAAATATAAGATTTTGATTGGAGATTTCAATTTGCCAAGGATCAACTGGGCAAATTGTACTACTCCAGCGGGACAGTGTAGCCTGGAAAACAAGTTTATAGAGAAAGTCAGAGATTGTTTTTTAACACAACATATTACAGAGATGACAAGATATAGAGATGGGATGCAGGGGAGTGTACTTTATTTGATTTTTAGCAATGAGGAGGATATAGTGGAATATGTCAACGTGGATAGCCCTATAGGTCGGAGTGACCATGCCTGTATAAGCTTTAGTTGCAATATTAAAACAGAGAGGGATAATAGAAGCAATAAAAAAAATATACATGTATGATAGAGCAGATTATGAGCTGCTGAGACGGTGTTTGGACATTGACTGGGGGGAATACTTGAACGGTGAAGACGCTGAAGGAATGTGGAGGAAAATTAGAGTTAAACTGGAGAATGCTGTATCTAAAAGTGTACCAGTAAGGGAATATAAGGATAAAACAAAATTGAGGAAAAGAACGAACCCAGAATTGCCAATGAAAAGAAAGCTTTGGACATTGATTAGAAGAAAGAAACTATTGTGGGAAAGACTAAAATTGTTAAAAAAGAACAGGGGGTCTAGTATAGAAGCTAAAGAAGTGGATCTGGAATGCAGAAAAATAAACAATAAAATAAGGTGGGAGACAAGGATGGGGGTGAGCGAGAGAGAGATTGCTAGAAATGTGAAGGATAATCCAAAAATATTCTGGAAGTATATTCAGGAAAAGTTAACAAGAAGAGTAGGTATCCCAGAACTGATAGGAGAATTGGATGATGGGAATAGAGCAGAAACTGATAAGGAGAAAGCAGAGGTGCTGGGGAAATACTTTGGGGAGGTACTAACAGTGGAGTCGGCTGATGCAGTGCCTACTATTCCCATCAAACAGGCACCAGCACTAGAACTAATAGAGTTTTCCCATGCTAGAATAAGGAGGGCTATAGAAAAAATGAACAGAAGTAAGTCCCGGGACCGGATGGGATACATCCAAGAATCATAAAGGAAGGAGGTGAGATGTTAGTAGAGCCATTAAAAATGTTATTTGAGGTATCTTTTAATACAGGACAAATCCCGACGGACTGGAGAGAGGCGAACATAACAGCTATATTTAAGAAGGGAAAGAGAAATGAACCAGGAAATTATAGACCAGTCAGTTTGACAAGTGTTGTGTGTAAACTAATGGAAACGGTAATTAGAGAAGGAATAATGGAGCATATGAAATCAAACCAACTTTTCAGTGGGAGACAGTTCGGATTCTTGCCGGGGAGGTCGACGGTACTACAGCTAATTAAGGTGGTAGATGATTGGATGCAAACTCTGGAGGATGGTGATGTAATAGACGTGGTATATTGCTATTTTATGAAGGCCTTCGATAAGGTCCCACATAAAAGGTTAATAGAGAAAGTTAGAAGCTATAGTATAGGGGAGAAATGTGTGAAATGGATAGAAGCCTTCCTGAAAGATCGGAGACAGAGGGTACTGGTGAATGGAATAGGCTCGGGGTGCAGGGAAATTACAAGTGGGGTACCTCAGGGATCTGTGTTGGGACCACTACTGTTCGTTATATTTATCAACGACTTACCTGAAGTTATAACCTATGGAAGTGAGATATACCTGTATGCGGATGACACTAAGCTGTATAGAAGAGTGAGGAGTAAGGAAGATGTGGGTTTGCTTCAAGGAGATGTGGAGGGCATGAAGGGATGGTCTGAACATTGGTTAATGCCTTTTCATCCAAAAAAATGCAAGTGCATGCGGATTGGGACAAGCAAGATAGACAAGGTAGGATACAGTATGTATGAAGTGATGGAGGAAGTGAACACAGAAAAGGATATAGGAGTAATGATAGACAATAATTTAAATTTCTCAGAACATTTAGCGGCAAAGATAAACAACGCCAATAGAATTGTAGGGCTGATAAGGACATTTGTGTCACTTGACGAAGAAATATTCAGGAATCTCTATACAGTACAGCGCTGGTTAGGCCGCACCTGGAATATGCGAACCAGGTGTGGGCTCCATATATGGTAAAGGATGTAGAAGCAGTGGAGAAAGTGCAGAGGAGAGCTAGCAAGCTAGTACCAACATTGAAGAACGCGGGCTATGAGCAGAGGTTGAGGACACTGGGACTTCCGACACTGGCATATAGGAGAAAGAGAGGGGATATGATAGAGACTTTTAAGATAGTGTCAGGAAAGTATGATGAGGATGTGTGTGAAGGTATCTTCTTGATGCGGGAGGGAACAAGAACGAGAGGACACTCTAAGAAAATTTACAAAGAAAGAAATAGGCTTGAAAAGGCAAAGAACTCATTTTGTGATAGAGTGGTAAATGAGTGGAACGCGCTGCCCCAGTATGTAGTCGATTCCGAATCAATAAGGAAGTTTGAAAGTAATCTTGATAAAGCATGGGGGAAGACAAGATTTGAAGTTTGATAAAGCAAAAATACGGAATAGTAAAAATGTTGCGTCTGCTGCCGCCGCCGCCAACACAGTGAACGACCGCAGTAGTGCAAGTACTGGCACTGAGCTGGATACACAGGCCTAGTTTGCCTTTTTCCAGAGGATCTACTGTAAGAAACTGTAAGAAATAAAGTAAAGTTGTTTATGACTTTCAAAACATTTCGATTTGAAACGCCAAGATTCTGAGTGACCGACATCGCCGATATAGGCTAGGCCTACAATAATTTACTTATCATTACAGTACTTTTCTATCTTATAAACATAATTGTAGGTAGCCAACTTACCATATTACTATATTATATTTCATAATAAACTTATATAAACCGAGTAATCTTGGCCGAACCGATACGCGTGTGGGTTTGTTTACTGTCGGTTTACTAGTGCCACCATTATCAATTTGCATCGAGCTGACTCAAGCGAGAGTTTAAACCCGAAACATATTAGAAATATAAATATAAATATAAATAGTTGTAAACGATAAGAAAATATTAAAAGGATGTGTCAGTTACCTTAAATATATTGTTTGTTGGCTTAATTGGCTTGTTGGGTGAGGAGGACGAGCGGGGTGGGGGGGGGAGAGAGGCGGTGAGGCCCAATAGGGGTGCCTAGCCTCGCCTCGGAACCCAAACGTCAAGCCAATTTATCTAAGGCTTCTTCCTCGCAAATGTGGATTAGGGGGTCGCAAATTAAGAGGAAATGGCGAATTTCCCTTATAATTCTACGGTTGGTTCGCAGATGTGAAATCGACCTCACAAATGTGAAATATTAAAACAAAATCAATTTGACACCCCCCCCCCCCTCCTCGCAAATTAGAAGGATCGAATTTTTCAAGTACGCAAATTTGGAGGATGGACTGTACTGTATATATTTGAATATTATGTAAGACTTCTTGGACACTAAATGTAAAAGATTTTCCATGGCAATAAACTATTTTTAATTTGAATTTGAAGTCAACCACCACAAGCATGTTGTTCAAATCTGAGCAGTACCTCATGCTTACTTAGACTGATTGATCCCATAAGTAATAGCTTCTTTCAGTCTCCTGTCATAATGGTGGTATTCCAGACAGCCTTGTTCAGGACTTGTCAAGATTTAATATCAGATTGAAGTACAGTTGCCAAGACATGTGCCTGGTATAAATGTTGTGGAATGGCTGTATTTCAAGACACTAGGGGGCCTATCCCACAGCAGCATCTTTCCTAATTCTAATAAGAATAGAAAGAATACACCACCCAGAATGAGGGGCGGCACACTCGTCGGTGCCACTAGAAGTGGTGAACCCTACAATAGGTGACACTAGATACTGGTAGGAAGGTAGGCCCAATGAGTATAGCATTAGCCACCTGTGACTGAATTAAATCCCACATCTTATGTCTACCTTTTAGTACAGCTAAATCCACAATCAGACTTCAACTCTTTACCCAATTTTGATCATCCATCCTCTCCACATGTCTTAACAAACCAAATCAAGTCTGCTTGTGTGCATCTCGTTGCTGATACCGGTACTCCTAATACCCAACCGCGGGTGCTCAACCCTGAAAAGGCGGGTGCTCAACCATGAAAGGGGTTGAAATAGGGGAGCTATCCCCCCGCCAAAAGCAGCTTTCTAGGGCCTTTCCTAGCTGTTGCTGAGAGGATTGGGTTCTAGTCATGTGGTGATGGGCTGGTCTATCAGAGTGAGAACTGGGCGATCTCTGCCATACCCATAGCTTACTCTGACTGTTCCTTTTACCGTACTTATATATTTTCTAGATCGCAAGTGACGGCGTCTCCTCCGTGGATTGACCTCCCAATCTACCAAAATTGGAAGCCATAGCGTCAAATTTGTCCTTTGCCCCTCAACTTTCTCTTCATAATTGCTGAGGGGAACAGGGCCCTGGGTGGGGCTTTGGTTTCCCGGGTGTTTCCGCACCCTGCTCAGCTCCCCGCCATGGAGTGGCTTTGGTCACCCAGGCTTTATTGTGGTCGGCAGGGAGGGTTCTGTGGGGGCGCTCGGTTATGGCCTTGGCCTTGCTCTGGGCCTTGGAGCTGTTCGGCCAGGCAGCAACAACAACAACAACATACCCAACTGCCTGAATTCATGTTGGCTCCAGTTCAGCACACCATCACATCAGCACTCAAACTTGCTAATCTGAAACAAATATAACGGGGTATGTAAGACAAGAACGTTTCTTGGAGAATTTTCTGACACAATGAAATGAGCAGATCCAATATATTTTGCGCCTTGGGAAAATTTTGAGCAAAAGTCTTATACAGTACAGTACTATGGGGCATTTTATGAGTAATTTAGGGCCAAAGGCTATACAATGTAGGAGTTTTTGTGCCTCTGCCAAATAGTGCCGCTTGTAATTACCTTTCTTATTCTGGATAAACCAAAAGTTTTTCCAAGGGGGAGAGTTACATAGATACACAGACCTTGTGGTCCCAACTATGAGTTCTGGACTTAATAAAGTGGGATTTGCTACAAAGTGGAAGGTAAAGACAGCAGTCTCCATCCACCATTCCCTCCGACCTTGAATCAAAATTTAGTTGGGAAAACAAGGCCCCAGCAGAATAAAAAAAAATCTACTGGGATTCTTAGTAGCCTATAGAAAGAAATTAAGAACTATGGTACAGTGTATACTACAGTACACCACCTTTTCTACTGGGATTCTTAGTAGCCTATAGAAAGAAGTTAAGAACTATGGTACAGTGTATACTACAGTACACCACCTTTTCTACTGGGATTCTTAGTAGCCTATAGAAAGAAGTTAAGAACTATGGTACAGTGTATACTACAGTACACCACCTTTTCTACTGGGATTCTTAGTAGCCTATAGAAAGTTGTTGTTGTTGTTGCTGTTCCCCAGGCTGCCTGGCCGAACAGCCCCAAAGCCCCGAGTAAGACCAAGGCCATAACCGAGCGCCCCCACAGAACCCTCCCTGCCTACCACAATAAAGCCTGGGTGACCGAAGCCACTCCATGGCGGGGAGCTGAGGAGGGTGCGGAAACGCCCGGGAAACCAAAGCCCCACCCAGGGCCCTGTGCCTCTCAGCAATTATGAAGAGAAAGTTGAGGGGCAAAGGAAAAATGTGACGCTTTGGCTTCCAATCTTGGTAGATTGGGAGGTCAATCCACGGAAGAGACGCCGTCACTTGAGATTTAGAAAATATATAAGTAAAAGGAACAGTCAGATTAATCTATGGGTATGGCAGAGATCGCTCAGTTCTCACTCTGATAGACCAGCCCATCACCACATGACTAGAACCCAATCCTCTCAGCATCAGCTAGGAAAGGCCCTAGAAAGCCGCCTTTGGCGGGGAATAGCTCCCCTATTTCAACCCCTTTCGGGGTTGGGCACCCGCCTATGAAAGAAGTTAAGAACTATGGTACAGTGTATACTACAGTACACCACCTTTTTATCCAAAAATAATGTCTTGAAATTTAAGATAAGCGAGTTTTACAGATATACGAGGGTCCCTCTAAATAGAGCTAAATATGTGCACAAATGGCCAAATATACAGTTATCAATGTATTTAAAACCATTTCAAGGCTGTCTTAACTTTAAATTATCATCTAAGTCAAGCTCTGTCTACTTCAGGGGGGGGGGGTCCATTAAGGCAATTAAGCACTCCGAGGCTAAATTAGTGAACATTTATGAAAAATAGGGATAGGAATAATTTTGGTAAACTGAAGTGATTAAATATTTGAATTATTTTGTATAAAAGGGATGTTACTGTACTGATCTATCTAATTACTCCCCCTCCCCGTATACTGTCGGCCAAAATGTCTTCCGTCGTCGTCCGTCTGTCAAGAAACTACCGTACTAAACTGTTCAATTGATGTTCACAAAACTGCACATGTACATTTGATGGGTAATGTGAGTGGCAATTTAAAAAAAAAAAAAAAAAAAAAAAAATCAAGTCATGGTTGTAGGTAATAAAAATGGCCCAGGACTTATTGGCGTCATTATATATATTGCCAGCAAGGAGCAAGTATAACAGCTGGGGTGTTCTATAAAATAACAACTCCTCTATTATGGGATTCCTGTCTTACGGATTTTTTTTTTTTTTTTGCTCTTACCTTACTCAAGTTAGCTTACAGATGCGCATTTAAGTGCTACTTTTCTAATTTTGTCTCCCCTTTTTTCAATCCCCTTTAAAATTTCAGTTTCCTCAACTGGGCGGGCCAAGCCACGGCGGCCATCATATGATCAACACTTTTGTTTGTACATTTATAGGCTCTTCCTGAAACTTGAACGCTCTATCTCTCATTCGATGATGTTTATTAGCCAATCAGAATTGAGATACTGTACGGTATAACTTTACCCGAACGTGAAGTCGCTACATTTCTTACAGTTTCTTACAGTAGATCCTCTGGAAAAAGGCAAACTAGGCCTGTGTATCCAGCTCAGTGCCAGTACAGTGCTTACCCCAATTTTGCAAGAAATTGGTCGACATTGCGGGCCGCAAATGTGGAATTCGCAAAATTGGATTAACTAACCTTATGGGGAAAAATGAATATGGTCAACATTTCATCAGTGACGGCCCAATCTTTTGTGATTTCCGTCATTTATTTGCTTTGTTTGTACACACATACATGTAATTATACATACCACAATAAAGAAAAAATACAGAAAAACATAAGACATTATCATCATCCTTGAGAAAATCAAAATAAATGAGCAATTGAGCATTTACAGTATTGCGAGACTGGAGAGATAACGTTTGTAAGCGGAAGGATACAGAGCTTGGCTTGTGATGTCGGGCCACAGCGCGGCCTGACGTCACGACCCGGCCCCCCCCCCCCCCCCCCCCCCCGAAAACTAGTGTGGAGAGCCCCACTTTCGTACGGCGTCACCCGCAAAAGTAGAGTTACATCGCAAAATTAGGTTTTCATCAAAAATGGCATTTTGGGGGTCTCGGTCGCAAAATTGGTGTTTCGCAAAAATCAGAACACACAAAATTGGAGTAATTACTGTACTTGCACTACTGCGGTCATTCACGCTGTTGGCGGTGTTGGCGGTGTTGGCGGTGTTGGCGGCAGACGCAACAATTTTACTATTCTGTATTTTTGCTTTATAATCAAACTTCAAATCTTGTCTTCCCCATGCTTTATCAAGATTACTTTCATGCTTCCTTATTGACTCGGAATCTACTACATATTGGGGCAGTGCGTTCCACTCATTTACCACTATCACAAAATGAGTTCTTTGCCTTTTCAAGCCTATTTCTTTCTTTGTAAATTTTCTTAGTATCCTCTCGTTCTTGTTCCCTCCCGCATCAAGAAGATACCTTCACACACATCCTCATCATACTTTCCTGACACTATCTTAAAAGTCTCTATCATATCCCCTCTCTTTCTCCTGTATGCCAGTGTCGGAAGTCCCAGTGTCCTCAACCTCTGCTCATAGCCCGCGTTCTTCAATGTTGGTACTAGCTTGCTAGCTCTCCTCTGCACTTTCTCCACTGCTTCTATATCCTTTACCATATATGGAACCCACACCTGGTTCGCATATTCCAGGTGCGGCCTAACCAGCGCTGTATAGATTCCTGAAGATTTCTTCGTCAAGTGACACAAATGTCCTCCTTATCAGCCCTATAATTCTATTGGCTTTGTTTATCTTTTCCGCTAAATGTTCTGAGAAATTTAACTTGTTGTCTATCACTACTCCTATATCCTTTTCTGCATTCACTTCCTCCATCGCTTCATACATACTTAGTTTCTTACAGTAGATCCTCTGGAAAAAGGCAAACTAGGCCTGTGTATCCAGCTCAGTACCAGTACTTGCACTGTTGCGGTTGTTCACGGTGTTGGCGGCGGCGGTAGCAGACGCAAATTTTTTACTACTGTATTCTGTATTTTTGCTTTATAATCAAACTTCAAATCTTGTCTTCCCCATGCTTTATCAAGATTACTTTCAAACTTCCTTATTGATTCGGAATCGACTACATACTGGGGCAGTGCGTTCCACTCATTTACCACTCTATCACAAAATGAGTTCTTTGCCTTCTCAAGCCTATTTCTTTCTTTGTAAATTTTCTTAGTGTCCTCTCTTTCTTGTTCCCTCCCGCATCAAGAAGATACCTTCACACACATCCTCATTATACTTTCCTGACACTATCTTAAAAGTCTCTATCATATCCCTTCTCATTCTCCTATATGCCAGTGTCAGAAGCCCCAGTGTCCTCAACCTCTGCTCATAGCCCGCGTTCTTCAACGTTGGTACTAGCTTGCTAGCTCTCCTCTGCACTTTCTCCACTGCTTCTACATCCTTTACCATATATGGAGCCCACACCTGGTTCGCATATTCCAGGTGCGGCCTAACCAGCGCTGCATAGATTCCTAAAGATTTCTTCGTCAAGTGACACAAATGTCCTCCTTATCAGCCCTACAGTTCTATTGGCTTTGTTTATCTTTTCCGCTAAATGTTCTGAGAAATTTAACTTATTGTCTATCACTACTCCTATATCCTTTTCTGCGTTCACTTCCTCCATCACTTCATACATACTGTATCCTACCTTGTCTATCTTGCTTGTCCCAATCCGCATGTACTTGCATTTTTTTTGGATGAAAAGGCATTAACCAACGCTCAGACCATCCCTTCATGCCCTCCACATCTCCTTGAAGCAAACCCACATCTTCCTTACTCCTCACTCTTCTATACAGCTTAGTGTCATCCGCATACAGGTATACCTCACTTCCATTAGTTATAACTTCAGGTCCACCGCAACCCTGCTCACAAGTTGGACAGGAGAACACGAATACATCCCTCAACTCACCATAAACAACACACCCCTAACACATACACACACACCCGCAATCCACCGCAACCCTGCTCACAAGTTGGACAGAACACGAATACATCCCTCAACTCACCATAAACAACACACCCCTAACACATACACACACACCCAAAATCCTAGGAGTATAGGAGTAACATAGGATACTCATATGACATTCAAACAGCACACCAAACATTAAAAAGAAACTGACACCCAGACTTAACGCCCTCAGGTCACTTGCTCACACAAAATTTGGACACAACAAAGAAACTACCACCACAGTATATAAACAATACATAAGATCAGTGATGGAATACGCAAGCCCAGCCTGGGCTTCTAACCTAGCTGAAACACATCATAAGACCTTACAGACTATTCAAAACAAAGCCCTGAAGATCATTACAGGCTGCACAGCTACTGCACCCACAGATCACCTACATCAAGAAACCAAAATCCTCAAAGTCAAAGACCATCTGGACATGAGAGGCACTCAATTCCTGGCAGCAGCCTCCACGAACCAAGACCACCCACTAAACTACATGGCAACACACCCACAGACACCAAGAAATATCAAAACAACACCCAGCACACGGTATCACACACAATTATTGTCCTCTCTCCCTCCCTGCCCACCCCGAACCAACATCCAGAAGCACATCCATACTCATATCTCTCACCGATCCATCCACTCACTCACAGACAACACGCAGCTGCATGCACGACCTCCCGAAATCGATCCTTCCGAATCCTCCCTTCCTCGCGAGGACAGAGTCCACTTGGCCAGGCTGAGATGCGGACACCATCCAGCTCTCCTGAGCTATCAGAAGAGACTGGATGACTCGTTGTCGACGCCTGCCCGGGATGTAACACAGCACTCCATACCATTAAACACATCATAGAAGACTGCATTTCACACAACCACTTACGCCAACAACACAATCTACACTCAATGAGAGCTCTGTGGGAAAGCCCGATCGTGGCCATGGCCTTTCTCAGGGACTCGGGGCTGTTCAGCCAGGCAACTTAGGGAACAACAACAACAACTTCAGGTAAGTCGTTGATAAATATAACTAACAGTAGTGGTCCCAACACAGATCCCTGAGGTACCCCACTTGTAATTTCCCTCCACCCCAAGCCTATTCCATTCACCAGAACCCTCTGTCTCCGATCTTTCAGGAAGGCTTCTATCCATTTCACACATTTCTCCCCTATATTATAGCTTCTAACTTTCTCTATTAACCTTATGTGGGACCTTATCGAAGGCCTTCATAAAATCGCAATATACCATGTCTATTACATCACCATTCTCTAAAATTTGCATCCAATCATCTACCACCTTAATTAGCTGTAGTACCGTCGACCTCCCCGGCATGCTGTATCCTACCTTGTCTATCTTGCTTGTCCCAATCCACATGTACTTGCATTTTTTTGGATGAAAAGGCATTAACCAATGTTCAGACCATCCCTTCATGCCCTCCACATCTCCTTGAAGCAAACCCACATCTTCCTAACTCATCAAATAAAATCGCCGTCAAACTAGTCTAACTTAACCGCGGCGATCGACCTATGTAAACATTATGACGGCGGCGGACGTTTGAGATCATGTTCCCGTCTATTTTGACTGCTGTTGGACGGTTGGATACAATAATATGTTCAGGGGCCCTGGCCTCTGGACCTCACCTCCCCCCCCCCCCCCCCTCCCATGAAATATTGTCATCATTATATTATACAGTATATATATTGCCAGCAGAGGGCAAATAACTGAAAAAAATCGCCGTCAAAATTGACGCGAACTTAACTACAGCGATCGTCCCGATCAACCTATGTAAACATGACCGTACGCCCGGACACTAGGCCTACATCCTTCCCTCCAATTTACCCCACGATTAGGCCTACCCTCACCTACTGTAAAAGCGCGATTCACCCAATAAATGACACCATTTTCCGCCGTATCTTCTGATTGATGGATAATGGGTAGGCTCAGTTAGGTTATACTGATGTTTTGGACCGACAGTTAGCCCATCGATCTTTTTAGGCCTAAAAGGTCCGGTAGAGCATATACATCATTGCTATATATGTCATTAACCTCTGAAGTGTGCATGGGGGTACGCATGCCTGTGCGCATGTATTTGAGGAGCTGTTTCCATCACTAAAATATTCATTTTACCATAAATCTATGCATTAATACTTATCCATATGCGCCTATTATAGGTTGATTATAAAGGTATTAACCTGTTACAACAATAAAACAAGTGAAAACAGCGTTTGGATGGTCAAAATCGGCGATACAGGGTGGGAGTTACATAATGTATGGGTGAGGCAACCTCCTTTCCCGCCAATTTCCCCCAAGGCTGGAGAGACACTGTCGATCGATACTCTCTCTCTCTCTCACTCTTGCACTCGCTTACTAACAGTGATGACAATGCCCTGCTTGCAACTCGCTAATGTTAGCACGAAAATATACCTCAGAATAAGGGAATAACAGGGAAAATAGGTGATAACTGAAGGAGGGGAGGAAAGTGGGGAAGGAGTGGAGGTAGAGGAGTGATATTTTGCATGGCCCAGGGGAAAAAAAAAAAAAAAAAAAAAAAAAAAAAAAAAAAAGTCGATGTTTAAAATTGATTTTTTTTCTCTCTGACTCTTAAGAGTCTCCCGCAGTCCGCCGGGGAAACTTTTAAGAGTCTTCCTGCAGTTCCCGGGTTAAGAGCTGAAATGTATTATAAGGGAGGAAAACAAAAAAAATCTAAAATACATATACAGTATAGGGCCTACTGTAAAACAAGTTTTTCAGCCAGTACCGGTACCCAACCAGCGGGGGTGGCAGCCCCCACCCATATACAATAGGGTCCCGCATAAAACGTGTTCGCATAAAACGAGTCTCGATTAAAACGACCGACCTAAAATATTAATATTTAATTTTCGATCAGAACGAATGTGATCACATAAAACGAGTCCGCCGCCAAAGTGGGGCAAATCCGAGGAGTTTTCATATAGAGCGCCGAAATATCGTACAAAACGTACGAAATATCGTTCGCTTTGTAAGAAAATATTCGCTTACAGTGAACATTGACGATATTGCGCCACCAAAATGCTGTGTTCACATAAAACGAAATCGCATAAAACGCCCTCGTTTATCGACCATAAACTCGTTTTATGTGAGACCCTACTGTACTAGGTTAGGTTAGGTAAGGTTGTTAGGTTAGGCTAATAGCCTAGCACATTAACCCTTCCAGCCCGGGTGTCCTTTTAAAAGGACACCGCGGCAGGTGGGCCGGTACCCGGGTGTCCTTTTAACAGACAGTAAGCTTGAAAGCCTATTTAGCTTGGTCTGAACGCCGTGCGTCCGACGCATGTAAACAAAGCCGATCATTGCGTCACCGCACCTCCGAAAACAAGGAGACGTCGGATCAATGTTGTTGTTGAATGATATGACTAAATTAGTGTCTGAAAAGTTCCGATATTGTCAACATCGCGGCAAAATTCGCTCCACGGAAATCGTCATCACAACTGAACCAGTTGATTGGAAACCGCACTACGTTTAGGGATGTGTGGGAAATTTCTAGCAGTTAAAATAACAAAGATACGGTAGCATAGACGTTTTTCGGACAGATCGCCAGGATACGACCTCCGTCCTTTGGTAAGGCAGCCCGGGGCGAGAGGGTTGGAGGAAAAAAAATTAAAAAAAAAAAACAAAAAAAAAACAGCGCGGGTGTGGGGGCAGCAGCCCCCACCCATAATACTAGGATAGGTTAGGTAAGGTTGTTGGGTTAGGCTAATGTCTTCCAAAGTTGACTACAGGTATTTTTGTAACCAAGATATTAGGCTACCCACTCCACGCCGTGAAATCCGAGCCAGCTTTCGTCAAAAGATGGCTCGGGTATTCACAAAATTGGGTTTTATGTGTTTGCAATTTGGGAAAACCCGAGCCAAGTTTTGATACAAAACGCTAGATTATTGTATTTTTACGCTTTTAACCCCTCATTTTCCCTGAACTTCAAAGCCCTCCCCACTAGTGGGGGGCGTGTTTTTAGATTGTTGGATAATGGGTAAATACTCATTTCAGCTCCTCTTCAGTATAAAACAACACTAGGCCCTATATCTCAAGGGGAAAAAAAAAAATAAATAAAAAATAAAACGGTATAATTCTAGATCCGGTTTCACAGTGAATTTAGCGTTTTATATTTTTGTTTTTCTCAGTTTTCTTTAATATACAGTGTTGTTTTATACTAAGGACTGGCAGAAATTAGTATTTACCCATTATCCAACATTCTAAAAACACGGCCCCCACTAGTGGGGAGGGCTATGAAGATCAGGGAAATTGCAGGGTAAAAGACGAAAATAAGGGGTAATATTAGCCTAACCTAACCTAACCTAGTATATTAGGTGGGGGCTGCTGCCCCCACACCCCCACTGATTTGGTATTAAAATAATAAAAGATTGACGGTCGCCGAAAAAAAACATAGATGAAGTCTACGGTATTTACTCCGCAATCTTCAGCTTTGGCTGTGGATAACACGAGGCAAATATTAACTTTTTCACAGTAATTATAATTCCATTTGCGCTACTGACCGATATAGGAATGAAGTATGGTACAGTAAAAGTCCTTTAATCCGACGACCGATGATTCGAATCTCCCAATAGTCCGAATTTTTCAATTTGAGGCCAAATCCGAATTCACCCGATTTCAAGAAGTCCCAAAGTCCCCTTTTTGAGGCATTAGTCCACTCAATTGACACATAATGGAGCACACACATATCATATGTTCATGAATTCACTTTAAAAGTTTACCATTGTCATTGTAGCCTATTACCTACTTCAAACCATTCAGATTAATGGTCAAAGGAAGCTACTGATATAAACGTAAACACCACATCGTCTGCTAGAGTTTGTTTTGCTCTTGAACGCATCCTTGGGACGCTCCGATGCGGCTTGCACCGCATTTTCTGCAAGCGCATTCAGTCTTGAGCTTGAAAACGCACCTTTGGACGTTCCGATACGCTACTATTTATAGTTCAGTGATCGGAGCGTCCCAAGGGTGCTTTCAAGACAAGACAAGGGTGCTTTCAATACAATATAATATAACAGAGCACGTCACAAAAGGAAAATCACAAAAGGAAAATTACAAGAACCTCTCAGGGAAGTGCCGTTGTTAAGGCATTACTTCCCGAACCACATCTGATCTGATCTTCAAGAGCAAGACAAACGCGCTAGTAGACGATGCGGACATATGGTGTTTACGTTTATATCAGCAGATTGCTTTGACCATTAATCTGAATGTTTTGAAGTAGGTAATAGGCTACAATGACAATGGTAAACTTTTGACGTGATTTCATGAACATATGATATGTGTGTGTCATTTGGGTGGCCTAATGCCTCAATGTTTTTGTCAGGCCATTAATACACAGGTTCATAGGGGTAAAGTCCGATAATCCGAAAAATCCACTAATCCGAACGAGGGCCGGTCCGCTGCCCTTCGGATTAACGGAAGTTTACTGTATATGACAAATGTATAGAAGCCATTTAAATTGTTGAGTGTGCTGTGAAACCGGATCTAGAATTAAACCAATAAAACTTACTGAAATCGCTGTCGGTCCAAAAAGTCAGGTTTACCCTAAGGGGTTATACTGGTCCAAAAAGTCAGGTTTACCCTAAGTTAATGCAAATACCTCCACTCAAACTATGAAGAATAATAAAACACTAGCCTAGGCCTACATTCGGGTAGGAAATCATGCCAAAACTGTATTAAACCTAACTAAATCAAACTTTCTCCACAAGCAGGCAAATAAACTTCTAAATAATCCAAATGATAACAAAATATTTTGGTCTACTCTTAACTCATTCAAATCCAACTTCACAACTGCTTCATCCATTCCACCATTAAAATCTCCGACTGGCAATCTTGTAAGTGACCCACGAGGTAAAGCTAACCTTCTTGCGGATATTTTCTCCACCAACTCAACCTTAGATGAAATAAATCAAGATGTCCATGTACTTAATTTTAATTCGCCTGAAATTCCCTCACTTAAGATCCACACCAGACATGTCAAAACTATTTTGCAGAATCTCTCAGTAGATAAGGCTCCTGGTCCAGATGAAATTCCTCCAATAGTTGTTGTTGTTGTTGTTGTTGTTCCCTAAGCTGCCTGGCCGAACAGCCCCGAGTCCCTGAGAAAGGCCATGGCCACGATCGGGCTTTCCCACAGAGCTCTCATTGAGTGTAGATTGTGTTGTTGGCGTAAGTGGTTGTGTGAAATGCAGTCTTCTATGATGTGTTTAATGGTATGGGGTGCTGTGTTACATCCCGGGCAGGCGTCGACAACGGAGTCATCCAGTCTCTTCTGATAGCTCAGGAGAGCTGGATGGTGTCCGCATCTCAGCCTGGCCAGGTGGACTCTGTCCTCGCGAGGAAGGGAGGATTCGGAAGGATCGATTTCGGGAGGTCGTGCATGCAGCTGTGTGTTGTCTGTGAGTGAGTGGATGGATCGGTGAGAGATATGAGTATGGATGTGCTTCTGGATGTTGGTTCGGGGTGGGCAGGGAGGGAGAGAGGACAATAATTGTGTGTGATACCGTGTGCTGGGTGTTGTTTTGATATTTCTTGGTGTCTGTGGGTGTGTTGCCATGTAGTTTAGTGGGTGGTCTTGGTTCGTGGAGGCTGCTGCCAGGAATTGAGTGCCTCTCATGTCCAGATGGTCTTTGACTTTGAGGATTTTGGTTTCTTGATGTAGGTGATCTGTGGGTGCAGTAGCTGTGCAGCCTGTAATGATCTTCAGGGCTTTGTTTTGAATAGTCTGTAAGGTCTTATGATGTGTTTCAGCTAGGTTAGAAGCCCAGGCTGGGCTTGCGTATTCCATCACTGATCTTATGTATTGTTTATATACTGTGGTGGTAGTTTCTTTGTTGTGTCCAAATTTTGTGTGAGCAAGTGACCTGAGGGCGTTAAGTCTGGGTGTCAGTTTCTTTTTAATGTTTGTGGTGTGCTGTTTGAATGTCATATGAGTATCATATGTTACTCCTAGGATTTTGGGTGTGTGTGTATGTGTTAGGGGTGTGTTGTTTATGGTGAGTTGAGGGATGTATTCGTGTTCTCCTGTCCAACTTGTGAGCAGGGTTGTGGTGGATTTGGCTGGGGCTAGATTAAGTCTGTTTGTAGTGCACCAGCCATGTAGTGTGTTGAGATAGGGTTGAAGGAGATCTGTTGCTCTTTTTGGGTCATGGTGTGTGCATGTGAGTGTTATGTCATCTGCATAGGAGGCTAAGTTTATTTGGGGCGTATTGGGTGTAGTTATATCGTGCATGTACAGATTGAAGAGTGCGGGCGATAGGACGGATCCTTGTGGGACTCCGTTTGGAAAGTTTCTGATTTTAGATGACTGACCGGCAAAAGATACGTGTGCACATCTGCCTGCTAGGAAGTTGGCCAGCCACCGTTTTGTGTTGTTGTGCATGTTTGTGTTGTAGATTTTGTTTGTTAGGTTGTGGCGGGGGATGGCATCGAAGGCTTTACTAATGTCGAGTGTGGCTAATAGTGATCTGTGTGGTGGTCTAGCTGAATTGATGCCGTCGAAAGCTCTTTGTGTAAGGTCTGTGAGAAGAGTGTTTGTGGAGTGCAGTGGCCTAAAGCCATGTTGTGTTGGAGCTAGGGGTAGGTCAGGTGTAATTAGTTGTAATACTAGGCGTTCCATGACTTTGGAGGGGGAGCAAAGGAGTGTGATGGGGCGGTGCGAGGAGGGTAGCGTGGGGTCTTTGTTGGGTTTGGGGAAAGTGATGATGATACCATGCTTCCAAATGTCTGGTATTGTGTTGTGTGAATAGCTGTAGTTTGATATGTTAGTGAGTGCTTGTATGCCTTGTGGTCCCAGGTGTCTGAGGTGTATGTTGCTTATGTTGTCTAGGCCACAGGCGGGTGAGTGCTTGAGATTGTTGATGATATGCTTTGTCTGGTGATTGGTGAAGGGTGTATAGTCAGGGTCTGTGGGGAATTGTCTCTTACGTCGGATGACACGTCGGTCGTCTTTGTGAGG
Source organism: Paralithodes platypus (assembly GCA_032716605.1). Taxonomy (NCBI): domain Eukaryota; kingdom Metazoa; phylum Arthropoda; class Malacostraca; order Decapoda; family Lithodidae; genus Paralithodes; species Paralithodes platypus. The sequence goes on from CM064580.1 coordinate 52,853,147, forward strand.
TTTTAGGTGGCTGACATGTGAAAAGTGATTGATGAGAGTGTTTGCTTGTTGTTTACATGAAGGAGTAGAGTCTGTTGTTGTGATTGCAGCATGTGATTGTGTTGTGTTGCTGTTGGAAAGTGTGATGCTGTTTAGTGTTTTGTATAGTTTTTTGGGGTTTGTTTTGTGATCAAGTGTTTGTAGGAAGTTATTCCAATTTAGTTTTTGTTGTTCTTGTATTTTGTTGTTAGTTTGGGTGTTGAGTGCTTGAATTTGTTGTGTGATGTCTTGTGTGTGGGGTGCTGGGGAGTGTTTCAGTATGTCGCGTTGTCTGATGAGGTTTTGAATTTCTGGTGTGAAGTTGGGGTTGTGTCTTTTTCTGTTACCTCTTGGAATGTGTTTCTTGTCAGCGTTTTGGATAGTTTTATTGAGTATGTGTACAGCATTGTTGATGTTAGTGATGGGTGTACTGTTTAGAGTTGTGAAGTGTTGTTCTGTCTCATTTGTGAATGCTTCCCAGTTAGCTCTTTTATAGTTGGTGTATGTGTGTTTGTGGCTAGCTGGGGTGAGTCTGGTTTTGGTGGTGATAATGATCGGGAGGTGGTCAGAGCCTAAGGTTCTGACCACCCTCCAGGATGTTGTGGGGGCGAGTTCTGGGGAGCAAAAGGTGATGTCTGGAGATGATGGGTTATAGAGGGCTTGGTGAGGAATATGGGTATGTTGATGGATGTCGTTAAGGATGATGAGGTTATCGGTTTGGTTTTGTAGTACCAGCCCTCTGTCTGTGTCGGGGTTGTCGACAAACCAGGCCGACGTCTTGGCGTTGAAGTCACCACCCAGGATGATGTACCAATAGTACTTAAGAATTGCTCCTTGGTGCTCGCTCCTGTATTGGCAAATTTTTTCCGTCTATGTACTCATACCTCATGCTTCCCAGTACCCTGGAAAGAAGCAAACATCCATCCAGTTCCTAAAAAAGGTGCCTCTTCAGATCCATCAAACTACAGACCAATAGCTATAACTTCCACTCTTGGTAAAGTCTTTGAAATTATATTAAATAATCACATAATTAAGCATCTTGAGAACAATAAATTAATCAGTGATAGGCAATATGGTTTTAGACGATGTCGATCAACTGCAGATATTCTTTGCCTTCTTACGCATCAAATCAACCAAGCTACAGACCAACATGGTGAAACACATACAATAGCACTGGATATATCAAAGGCATTTGATAGAGTCTGGCATCAATCATTATTGTCGAAGATGTCACACTACGGCCTTGCATCATTAGTTCCACTAATTTCTTCTTAACAGAAAAATATGTGTAATGGTAGATGGCCTTTATTCTCAATTTCACTCAATAAATGCTGGTGTTCCCCAGGGATCAGTTTTGGCCCCAACTCTGTTCCTCATTCATATCAATGATCTCATATCTACCACTCATAATCCAATACATTCCTACGCAGATGACTCAACACTCCACAGTTCCTTCACATTTACCAATTCTTTCACCCAACCCGATCTTATAAATTCAAAAATAAACACTGCAATTTCTCTGAACCAGGACCTTTCTAGAATTAATGAATGGGGACAAAAGAATCTAGTTTCCTTTAATGCACAGAAAACCAAGTACATTCAATTTTCTAACCGACAGAATCTCACTGACTCCCATATATTTTTTAATGATTTAAATATTCCCACTTCCCCTAGTATTGACATTCTCGGTGTAACATTAACTACTAACTTGAGCTGGACACATTATGTTAGAAGCATTGCTAAGAATGCCTCTAAAAAACTGGGACTCCTGTACAGAGTTCGAGAATTCTTCACTGACGAGCAGTTGGCCGTAATATATAAAAGTCATGTGCGTTCTCAGATGGATTACTGTTCACCTCTGTGGAGTGGAAGTGGAGTGGTTGCATTGAGGCAGTTGGACAAAATTCAAAATAAAGCTATTAGATTAATCAATAACCCTGCAATCACACAGGACCTTCCTACATTATCCATACGAAGAAACGTTGCATCCCTTGCATTATTCTACAGATATTTTCACAGCAATTGTTCCGAGGAACTTGCTTCAATTGTGCAGCCTCTCCACATCTTTCCCCGTAGAACTAGGGCAGCTGAGAGCGCCCATGCAGGGTGCCAAAACAGAAATTATCCAGTTCTGGATCATTTTTCTAAGCTTACAAGGATCAACTTTGCGCGGCGTCTGCGGGGGGCGCAGCCCCCCGCCTCATAACAGGGGGTCCAAATAGAAGCAAAACTAAGGTGTACAAAAGCGATTACGGTATATTGTAAACATGGATGATATATTGGGTCCCGTACTTAGTTGCCTGTCTACGATCACTAGCTGTGCTCTCTCTCTCTTGTAGGCTACTGCTTTAAATCTACTTTTTGGATTTATAGCCGGACTGCTAATTCTGTGGTATGTATATCTATATAACTATCTCTCTATCTCTCTCTCTCTCTCTCTCAGCAGTTTCCCAAGACAAGCTCAACTCACCCAAGACACGTCCCTTCTCATTCAACTTTTTCCCCAACTCCACAATTCATCAATCCTGCGGCCTTCCACTCAAATATTCGGGTTAATGTTATTTTAATACCACGAATTTTGTTGATATATTTGAAGATAAATATTGAATCTATATGCTCTAAAGATCATAAGAAAATTTGTGGAAAAACTAAATAAGATGGTCGCCAATTTTCCCATGGATTTTTTTATTTTTCCCTGTTAGTTTTCATCAATATATAGTGTTTGGAAATAATTACAACCCTCGGCGAAACCGTTTTCCCAATTATACAACGATCTTAAGACACGCCGCCCGATAGTGGGGAGGGCTATGAAGTACAGGGAAAATGAGGGGTTAAATGCGTAACACGGCGATTAAAACTTATTTTAGCAAAACTTGGCTCGGGTTTTAAGGTATTTCTAAGGCCTAAAACCCAATATTTCAAAAATCCGAGCCAAGTTTTGGCCAAAGCTGAGCCAAGTTTTGGCCAAAGCTGGCTCGGATTTTGAGAGTTTGTAGACAACAAAATGACAGTAACCTCATTTAGAAATTTGGCTCAGGTTTCCCGAAATTGGAAAGCCATAAAACCCGAATATTGGAAAACCCGAGCCAAGTTTTGGCAAAACTTGGCTCGGATTTTGCGAATTTTAAGAGTAAACAAATTACAGTAACCTAATTTAGAATTTTGGCTCATGTTTCCCTAAATTGCAAACCCCAAAAAGCATAATTTTGGAAAACCCCAGCCAATTTTTGGCAAAACTTGGATCGTATTTTGAGAATCGAAAAAGACTAACTAAATGTCGGAAATCGGCTCATGCTTTCCCTAATTGCAAAGCTATATAACCAGATTTATCGAAAACGTATCACTTATTTAAATCATAAATATCCAGTAACATAGACCTAGTACATTGGATACAAGCCTAATCCACACCTAACGCCTACAATGTGTCCTAGTAGGCCTACGTGGGATACAACATGGCGGTTGGGCCGGCGCCCATTTAGTAGCCTACTGGTATTCGGCCGTATCTGTGAATGCGAGTCACTTCGAGCGAATTCCTGATCGAGCGGATGCACAATCTAACCTAACCTAACCTAACTTAACTTAACCTAACCTACCATATATTTTTATTAGGTTTTGCCGAGGCTTAAAACACATTTTCATATTATGTTTAGAGCATATAAAATCCATATTTGTTTTCAAATATTGCAAAATAATTGGTGACCAACTTATTTAGTTATACTAAATTGGTTTTAACCCTCGGTAAACCTAATAAAAAAGTATGGTACTAAAATGTCTTTTTCGTAACAAGGTTGTCAATACGGTACTTTCAGTCATCGATAGCTCTAAAGATCATATGCAAATGTGTTAAACCCTCAGAAAAACCTAATATAAAAGTATGGTACTAAAATTTAATTTTCGTAACAAGGTTGTCAATACGGTACTTTCCCGTTATCAATGTACAATCAAGCTGAAGATTGCAGAGTAAACACCATAGACTTCATCGACTTTCTTTCACCTTCGTATAATCGACAGCCAATTATTTTTATTTTTTTATTAAGGGATTAGTACTCAACCAGCGGGGGTGTGGGGGCGGCAGCCCCCACCCATAATACTAGGTTAGGTTGTTAGGTTAGGCTAATGTCTTTTCAAATCACTATCCGGGGGCGTGTCTCAACATCGATCGATAGGCCTAATGGGGAAAATAGGTTTTCCCGAGATTTCTAATTAATTACAAACACTACCGGTATATATTGATGCAAATGACCAATTTTATTATAAAGAAACACTCGGAAAATTTGTGGTAGGCTATTCAAATAAAAATAAATCCAAATATTCTTTGTCCATTCTTCTTTCAAACTTCGGACAGACTCTCACCCTTAGCGGTCAATATTTACGAGTCACACCACAGCTGGAATCTCATTTCTAAGGGTAGTTTTGGGTTCCTATCATTCTATGCTTCATTACTATATACTTTTTATCCACCGGATTTTTTTTTTTCTTGTTTTTTTTTTTTTTTTTAGCATTAACCTAACCTAAAAACCTAACCTAACCTAACCTAAATGTATTTGGGGGCTATTAGGTTAGGTTAATGGTAAAAAAAAAAAAAAAAAAAAACAAGAAAAAAAAAAATTCCGGTGGATAAAAAGTATATAGCAATGAAGCATAGAATGATAGGAACCCAAAACTACCGTTAAAAATGAGATCCCAGCTGTGGTGTGACTCGTAAATATTGATCAAAACTACCGTTAAAAATGAGATCCCAGCTGTGGTGCGACTCGTAAATATTGACCCTAATTATAACTAGCCTAGCACAATTTGCATACAATTAAAGTGACGTCGATGGGGGTTTTAAATACTTAACATAGGCTACCTTTTACAGTTGTTATTGCGATTTGTCGATTTCCCGGTGGTTTGTCAAATTCTCCAATTTCTCCGATTACCGAGTTTCAAGTAGGCTAGGATAAAACACATTCGTGTAGGCTATCCTAAATCAGTTATTGTCAGTGGGATGACTCCAGGGTGCCAAAACAGAAATTATCCAGTTCTGGATCATTTTTGTAAGCTTACAAGGATCAACTTTGCGCGGCGTCTGCGGGGGGCGCAGCCCCCCCCTTCAAAACAGGGGGTCCGGGGGGCGTAGCCCCCCGGCCGCCGGAGAAATTTTGAGATGTGAAGGTAAATATATGCACAATACATGCTCAAAATTTATTAAAAGGAATGAATAATATTGTAAGTAAAAGGGATGTTATGTATGTTTACTGGTGTTTAATCAGGATACTAGGGGAGCTGGCTGCCTGTACTTCAGTCTCAAAGAGATGCACTTCAGGTCCACTAATATAGGCATTGAAAACAGGTTTTTAAATTATTCTTAGCAGTCCCTGTTTTAGTTTTGTAACTTTTGTCCAATAAAGATTTCATGTATATTTGTTGTTGCATTCCAAGAACTATTACATACTTAATTTATATCCTTTCATATGATACATGAGTTACTATAGAGTACTGGTTAAAATACATACCGGTACAAAGTTTCAAGAATAAACTTTGATTAGAACATTTGTTTGTCTATTATTTTCCCTGGGCCGAGTAAAAAATACCTGGGTAGGCTATTCCCATCTCGGGTTAAGTACAATCAGTAGGAACGTAGAAACTTACTTTAATTTTCACAACTTTAAAAGACTCAAGATTCTGCGAGGCTAATTCCGAAAATATTCAATCAAGTCTCCGTTACCCCCATGAAGTCAGGTTATAGTAATGACAAGACATACCAATAATATATGTTAGTTAGCGGGTGTGTGGACTGTGGGGATAGTGGCAGCCCCCACTTTGGACACTAAGACTAAGTAAAGTTAGGTTAGGGTAAGGTAATGCAAATTATCTACTCATAACATGATAAACAATTGAACAATAAACTACTGTACTATATTCCTTGAAGAAATAAAAACAAACAATTGTACATAAGGCTGCGGAAAGATTCTTTAGTGATACCCAAGTCATGGCCGGGATTCCGGGAAATCTATAAATGCACTGTAGGCGGTAGGCCTAGCTGCTGGCTGTACACTTATTAAATTGTACCGGTAATCTGGCTAAAAAGTTACCGGTATACAAAATGAGAACATAGAGGCAGGGTGCAGATCCCACTTTGGACACTAAGTTTGGACTTTGGTTAGGGTAAGTTATTGCAAATCTTCCACTCATAATATAAACTACAATAAAATAAGATACCAGTAGATAAGATACTACTGTAGCCTATTCTGCCTATAGCCTATACCTTGAAAACAAAAACAAACGGTAAGACTGCGAAAGTATTCTTCAGTGACAGGTCTACCCCTATAATCCCACGGCATGACGGCAAACTGTTATTGTCATAGGCTATAGCCTAGCCAGGGTGTCGAATGACACTGTTTTTTTGAGTGATACAACTTTCTGTATAATGATAAAAAAAAAAATCCTAGCCTAGGCCTAGCCTACGTATTTTTATATTATTATTTTAAAAGTTAGACATCTAAAATAGGCCTAGGCTTAGGCCTACTGTGTTCCAAAACTCAAGAGTAGCCTAGGCTAGTTTAGCCTAGCCTAGCCTTACAAAAAAAAAAAAAAAATACAGGAATGTTGGTCTAGGCTAAGTTTAATATACACTTCCCAGGTCATTTTAACAGTTCTATTGCTTCTATATATCATATAATACACCATAGAGTAAGTTTTTAATAACTAGAAAAAAAGGTCATCTTCTAAATAATTACCATAATTGAGGACCTTCGCCATTCCCGGGTTAAGAGTGGGCTCTGAGTCTTAGCCTACCAGAACCAGATTCCCAGCTGCCTAGCTAACCTTATTTTTTACTGTCTTTAACCTCAAATCTTCCTTGATCTTCATTAGCCTATCAATACATTATACATAGCCCCACTAGTGGGGGCAGTCCTAAGATTGTTGGATAATGGGTTATCCTAAGCCTAATATGCCTAGCCTCAGCCTAGGCTACTCATTTCTGCTTCAAATCATCATTATCATCATAGGCCTAGGCTAATACAAGTAGGCCTAGGCTTATCTGACAAAATAATATGCTTGGCTACTTACAAAATCGCTGTTTGGTGCTTGCTAGAAGTCAGGTTTATCCAAAGTATCACCTTGAACTTATACCTTATATATAATGAGTTCCCCAAGATTAATATGCACAATTTTAGAATGTGTAGGGCACCCGCACTTCACATGAAGTCAATGTTATATTCCAGCCCCTTAATTCACTCTATTTTTCCACAAATATATCGGTAAATAACAGCTAACACATTTCCAAGTGTTCCACAGTTGATTGGCGGCAAGCTAATTTGACGTCATCATTGGATTATTCTCGGAAACACCACAATGGAAAACATTGCTGATATTCGTTCGTTGTTTTCCATTAATCCAACCACATATATACCCCTGAAAAACCAATAATTCATCATAAAACGTACTAATTTATAGCTTACCTTATGCCTCAAGGTCTTGCGCTCTTTGTCAAACACATAAAATTTATATTCATTCACTATTTTTAAGAAATTAGAGACCCCATAAAATTAGCACATACGAAAAAATATCGTGTATTTTGTGGGAGTTTAATTAAGATCAGATTAGATCAGAAAACTAACATTCAAACTTAAATTAATATTTTACATTATTCATTTCAGTGAAATTTAGTCAATATATTAAACACATGGAGTAGTTTAGTTAATATATACATAGTTTTAGATAAATACCTATTATTATCCTTTAATCTACATATTATTGAGCATTCGAGTGCCAATAAAATTACGGTAGTTGTGTTCGTCTTGACTCAGCCTTCGGCGCAATATAACATCGGAGTGTAGGGGTACATTGGTTGTTTGTTTGTTTGTTTGTTTTAGCGGACTCTCCCATCCAGGAGTTCGTTCTATGAACGATGGCTGTTTCCTTATTGTAATATATATTTGTTATATTGGTGCTAAAGTCAGTCACCTCATCCGAACCGAACAAGTTGTGTTTTCACAGTGTAAACAAATCGCTCTCATGACTCGAGCTCTGGATTTATCCGTCTATATTTACATTAGTAGCTGCATTTGGACTTCAATACAGGTGATATATAATAGTTCTAAGATCATACCCAATGTAGAGTACAGTGTAGAGCAAAGCAACTATCGTTTGATGAGTGTAATGTAGAAATAGAATGGCAGGTTTAGCGGGGCTCCCGGCCGCCCCGGGACAGTCACAGGCTCTTAGCCTATTTCAGTATCAATATTTTTTCAATGTTAGGTTCGGGATCACGAAGAAAATGGGCGAATTTTGGCACACTGCGCCCATGAATTTACACTTTCTCCTCCACAATGCAGAACTTCTGCTTATCAAAATTAATTTATCCCTAGAACTACTACTCTTTGGAATTCATTTCCCTCGAATTGCTTTCCACAAACTTACAATCTACAAATGTTTAAATCCAGTTGTTACAAACATTTTATGAATGGAGGATGCCTTTAGGCACATGGACCTTTTTGTTTTATCTGTTTTTCCTTCCTCCGTTCATTGTTTCGGTCAATATTTACTAGTCACACCACAGCTGGGATCTCATTTTTATCGGTAGTTTTGGGTTCCTATCATTCTATGCTTCATTGCTATATACTTTTTATCCACCGGGAAAAAAAAAAATGTCTTGGCTTTTTTTGTTTTTTTAGCATTAACCTAACCAAAAAACCTAACCTAACCTAATAGTCCCCAAATACATTTAGGTTAGGTTAGGTTAGGTTTTTACGTTAGGTTAATGCTAAAAAAAAATAAAAAAATAAAAAAAAAACAAGAAAAAAAAATATTTTCCAGTGGTTAAAAAGTATATAGCAATGAAACATAGAATGATAGGAACCCAAAACTACCCTTAGAAATGAGATTCCAGCTGTGGTGTGACTCGTAAATATTGACCATTGTTTCTTAGTAGCCTAGGCTAAAAAATAAAAAATAAATAAAAAAAAAAATAAAAAAAAAGGATGTAGCCTAGAGACCGGGCGTACCACCATCTTTGTTTACATTATGCGTAGTGGCGTCGGACCTTTCCCATCATGTTCCCGTCTATTTTAACCTAACCTAACCTAACCTAGTATTCATGTAGTAATGACAGGGGGCAAATAGCAGAAAATATAGCGTCGAAATAGACGGGAACGCAAGTGCGAGCGCGGCGAGCGCCCTATGTAAACAATGACGACCGTACGCCCGAACTCTACATCCATCCCCTACATACTACATTCCTCGAAGATTCCGAAGAAAAGATAATAGGCTAGCCTATTATGCCTATAGGCCTAAACATGGTAAATATAGCCTACCTAAGGTTACTGTAGTGTTATTGAACGCTAACAAAATATCACCAACAAGAGTTGTGGCACTTGTGGGTTCAATGTTATTTTAATACCACAATTTTTTGTTATATAGGCCTATTTGAAGATTTTTGTAACAAGGTTGTCAATACGGTACTTTCTCGTTATCAATGTACAATCAAAACTGAAGATTGCAGAGTAAACACCGTAGCCTAGACGTCATCGACTTTCTTTCACCTTCGTATAATCGACAGCCAATTTTTTGTTTTTTTATTTACTAATAACTAAGGGATTAGTACTCAACCAGCGGGGGTGTGGGGGCAGCAGCCCCCACCCATAATACTAGGTTAGGTTAGGTAAGGTTGTTAGGTTAGGCTAATGTCTTTTCAAATCACCTTCAGGGGCGTGTCTCAACATCGATCAATAGGCCTAGGCCTAATGGGGAAAATAGGTTTTCCCGAGATTTCTAATTAATTACAAACACTAGCCTAGGCCTATAGCCTAGGCTATAGAACTATTGATGCAAATGAACAATTTCTTTTATAAAAAACACTCGGAAAATTTGTGGTAGGCCTAGCCTAGGCCTATTCAAATAATAAAAATCCGAGTTGTGTTATCGGGCGTATCACCTACCTCTGACCGGGTATATCCTAGTGTTTACTATTTTACTAGGCTATACCCCTTTGAAATTAAAAGGGGTATAGGCTAGGCCTAGTAAACATTGAAAGGACATTAGCCTAACCTAACAACCTTACAAAACCTATCCTAGTAGGACCTATTATGGGTGGGGGATGCCGCCCCCACACTCCCGCTGTTTAATAGCGACTAGCGTGTTTACATGACGTCCGCCCGGTAACAAACTCAATCCAAATCACCTCTAAAACTGGCTAAAGTAGGCCTAATTTAGATTTTTACACCTAGCCTAGCCTAAAATCAACACTTCCACAAGCTAGGCTAGTGCAAAATGCAGATCTAGCTCATAGCATAAGCTACAAACAATATGAAAGAGGGACAGTTAGTTATAGAGGCTTATACATAATACAATCACTCAACACGCTTGAATATAGGCTATATCTGACATGTAAATAATGAGTGCCTAGATAACAAATAACCTGTCGCCTGAACTGCCAAATTTCACTGCATCGGAATCGCTAGGCTATTAATCATGATATAATATAATATTTACCTCCGCACGTCTCTTCTCGGCATATTTGTGATTTTATGTTACAAATAAACAATGCATGATACTTACGATGGGCTGATGAAATCGGATAAAGCACAAAGAACAATCGGGTCCAATGGCAGCCATATTTAGAGCGTCTACCTCGTGACGTCAAGAACAAGTATTACCAATGTTAACACATTCAAAATCACAAAACCGCTAGAATGACGCTAGATAGTATAGAAGGTCAAAATTCTCTGAAAAAATGGTACAACTACAATCTCTATAATCTCGATTAACAGTGGTTTTAATCTCTAGACTCGACCTAGAAATCATATACGCTAGATCTTAAAGAATATTTCTAGATCTAGATGAAAATTAGCTTCATTAGCAACGCTGGGACACCAGTCCTTATGTTATTATTACGAACGCCCTCCATGAATAGTGCATACATAAATAATAAATATATATAATATCTAGACACTATCTAATACATAAACAGGGCAATGAAAATTAATACTATCGAGAAAATACCCAGTAGAAGAGTGGAAATCTTGAGGAGTATACATGGATGGGCGGGAAATTTGAAATGCAAAAACATGGGTTGGTGATGATGCTAGGTTGTTGTAAACCTACATAGGCTACTTACCAGAAGACTATTACTACGAGGCTGAGGTAGACTACAACCAGTGGAGCATAAATACATTTTAATAATTTGTCTGTTTATTTCCATATTTTTATTATTAATGTTCATTGTATTTTATAATAGCTACAATCTGAAGTATTCTTCATAATTGTTTAAAGACGACTACCATCAGTTAAGTAGACTTAATTACTTGTCTGGACTACTGCTTGGCATACATTCCATGTACATGCTAATAACACACTAGGCATACACATGTAAGGGCCTTAAAGCCTTGATCACTCTAATTATTCGGCATTCATGGAGGTAGCCGGGGCCCGGGAATCAATGAAAGAAATCCATAGTGGAGTGTTATGAGCTATCACACCATCAATTGCTGCAACAAAAAATCCGGGGGGGGCAATGGGCCCCCGGACACCCCCGCCTTTGGCGGATCGTCAGCCGCTCCGTCGTCGGCCTATAATGATAAATCAAAATTAATAAAGCCATAAATGGAAATGAATCCACAATTCACATTTTGTGGATTGACACCCCTGATCTGATTTAGTGCAACTGAAAAGAAAACGCACGACATACGCCAACAACTTGCATTCATACTAATGAAAATTACACTTAGATTCATTTCATTCATGTCATTCATCATCTATTTTTCACTTTCATACATAATATCCGCAACAACGAGGAAGGCAAAACTTATGTGGGGCAACTGTAGCATCATAAGAAAAGAAGTTGGCCAAGATCCACCTCTTGTTTTCTATAGGGTCCACCAGTTACCTAGACACGCTCAATTTACTAAGAACTTACCGTTAT
>CM064580.1:52865169-52966317 GCA_032716605.1 Paralithodes platypus
ACATACGAAAAAGTATCGTGTATTTTGTGGGAGTTTAATTAAGATCAGATTAGATCAGAAAACTAACATTCAAACTTAAATTAATATTTTACATTATTCATTTCAGTGAAATTTAGTCAATATATTAAACACATGGAGTAGTTTAGTTAATATATACATAGTTTTAGATAAATACCTATTATTATCCTTTAATCTACATATTATTGAGCATTCGAGTGCCAATAAAATTACGGTAGTTGTGTTCGTCTTGACTCAGCCTTCGGCGCAATATAACATCGGAGTGTAGGGTACATTGGTTGTTTGTTTTGTTTTGTTTGTTTTAGCGGACTCTCCCATCCAGGAGTTCGTTCTATGAACGATGGCTGTTTCCTTATTGTAATATATATTTGTTATATTGGTGCTAAAGTCAGTCACCTCATCCGAACCGAACAAGTTGTGTTTTCACAGTGTAAACAAATCGCTCTCATGACTCGAGCTCTTGGATTTATCCGTCTATATTTACATTAGTAGCTGCATTTGGACTTCAATACAGGTGATATATAATAGTTCTAAGATCATACCCAATGTAGAGTACAGTGTAGAGCAAAGCAACTATCGTTTGATGAGTGTAATGTAGAAATAGAATGGCAGGTTTAGCGGGGCTCCCGGCCGCCCCGGGACAGTCACAGGCTCTTAGCCTATTTCAGTATCAATATTTTTTCAATGTTAGGTTCGGGATCACGAAGAAAATGGGCGAATTTTGGCACACTGCGCCCATGAATTTACACTTTCTCCTCCACAATGCAGAACTTCTGCTTATCAAAATTAATTTATCCCTAGAACTACTACTCTTTGGAATTCATTTCCCTCGAATTGCTTTCCACAAACTTACAATCTACAAATGTTTAAATCCAGTTGTTACAAACATTTTATGAATGGAGGATGCCTTTAGGCACATGGACCTTTTTGTTTTATCTGTTTTTCCTTCCTCCGTTCATTGTTTCGGTCAATATTTACTAGTCACACCACAGCTGGGATCTCATTTTTATCGGTAGTTTTGGGTTCCTATCATTCTATGCTTCATTGCTATATACTTTTTATCCACCGGGAAAAAAAAAAATGTCTTGGCTTTTTTTGTTTTTTTAGCATTAACCTAACCAAAAAACCTAACCTAACCTAATAGTCCCCAAATACATTTAGGTTAGGTTAGGTTAGGTTTTTACGTTAGGTTAATGCTAAAAAAAAATAAAAAAATAAAAAAAAAACAAGAAAAAAAAATATTTTCCAGTGGTTAAAAAGTATATAGCAATGAAACATAGAATGATAGGAACCCAAAACTACCCTTAGAAATGAGATTCCAGCTGTGGTGGGACTCGTAAATATTGACCATTGTTTCTTAGTAGCCTAGGCTAAAAAATAAAAAATAAATAAAAAATAAAATAAAAAAAAAGGATGTAGCCTAGAGACCGGGCGTACCACCATCTTTGTTTACATTATGCGTAGTGGCGTCGGACCTTTCCCATCATGTTCCCGTCTATTTTAACCTAACCTAACCTAACCTAGTATTCATGTAGTAATGACAGGGGGCAAATAGCAGAAAATATAGCGTCGAAATAGACGGGAACGCAAGTGCGAGCGCGGCGAGCGCCCTATGTAAACAATGACGACCGTACGCCCGAACTCTACATCCATCCCCTACATACTACATTCCTCGAAGATTCCGAAGAAAAGATAATAGGCTAGCCTATTATGCCTATAGGCCCTAAACATGGTAAATATAGCCTACCTAAGGTTCTGTAGTGTTATTGAACGCTAACAAAATATCACCAACAAGAGTTGTGGCACTTGTGGGTTCAATGTTATTTTAATACCACAATTTTTTGTTATATAGGCCTATTTGAAGATTTTTGTAACAAGGTTGTCAATACGGTACTTTCTCGTTATCAATGTACAATCAAAACTGAAGATTGCAGAGTAAACACCGTAGCCTAGACGTCATCGACTTTCTTTCACCTTCGTAATAAGAGACAGCCATTTTTTTGTTTTTTTATTTACTAATAACTAAGGGATTAGTACTCAACCAGCGGGGGTGTGGGGGCAGCAGCCCCCACCCATAATACTAGGTTAGGTTAGGTAAGGTTGTTAGGTTTAGGCTAATGTCCCTTTTCAAATCACCTTCAGGGGCGTGTCTCAACATCGATCAATAGGCCTAGGCCTAATGGGGAAAATAGGTTTTCCCGAGATTTCTAATTAATTACAAACACTAGCCTAGGCCTATAGCCTAGGCTATAGGACTATTGATGCAAATGAACAATTTCTTTTATAAAAAACACTCGGAAAATTTGTGGTAGGCCTAGCCTAGGCCTATTCAAATAATAAAAATCCGAGTTGTGTTATCGGGCGTATCACCTACCTCTGACCGGGTATATCCTAGTGTTTACTATTTTACTAGGCTATACCCCTTTGAAATTAAAAGGGGTATAGGCTAGGCCTAGTAAACATTGAAAGGACATTAGCCTAACCTAACAACCTTACAAAACCTATCCTAGTAGGACCTATTATGGGTGGGGGATGCCGCCCCCACACTCCCGCTGTTTAATAGCGACTAGCGTGTTTACATGACGTCCGCCCGGTAACAAACTCAATCCAAATCACCTCTAAAACTGGCTAAAGTAGGCCTAATTTAGATTTTTACACCTAGCCTAGCCTAAAATCAACACTTCCACAAGCTAGGCTAGTGCAAAATGCAGATCTAGCTCATAGCATAAGCTACAAACAATATGAAAGAGGGACAGTTAGTTATAGAGGCTTATACATAATACAATCACTCAACACGCTTGAATATAGGCTATATCTGACATGTAAATAATGAGTGCCTAGATAACAAATAACCTGTCGCCTGAACTGCCAAATTTCACTGCATCGGAATCGCTAGGCTATTAATCATGATATAATATAATATTTACCTCCGCACGTCTCTTCTCGGCATATTTGTGATTTTATGTTACAAATAAACAATGCATGATACTTACGATGGGCTGATGAAATCGGATAAAGCACAAAGAACAATCGGGTCCAATGGCAGCCATATTTAGAGCGTCTACCTCGTGACGTCAAGAACAAGTATTACCAATGTTAACACATTCAAAATCACAAAACCGCTAGAATGACGCTAGATAGTATAGAAGGTCAAAATTCTCTGAAAAAATGGTACAACTACAATCTCTATAATCTCGATTAACAGTGGTTTTAATCTCTAGACTCGACCTAGAAATCATATACGCTAGATCTTAAAGAATATTTCTAGATCTAGATGAAAATTAGCTTCATTAGCAACGCTGGGACACCAGTCCTTATGTTATTATTACGAACGCCCTCCATGAATAGTGCATACATAAATAATAAATATATATAATATCTAGACACTATCTAATACATAAACAGGGCAATGAAAATTAATACTATCGAGAAAATACCCAGTAGAAGAGTGGAAATCTTGAGGAGTATACATGGATGGGCGGGAAATTTGAAATGCAAAAACATGGGTTGGTGATGATGCTAGGTTGTTGTAAACCTACATAGGCTACTTACCAGAAGACTATTACTACGAGGCTGAGGTAGACTACAACCAGTGGAGCATAAATACATTTTAATAATTTGTCTGTTTATTTCCATATTTTTATTATTATGTTCATTGTATTTATAATAGCTACATCTGAAGTATTTCATAATGTTTAAAACGACTACCTCATTAAGTAGACTTATTACTTGGTTGGACTACTCTTGCATACATTCTGTACATGCATAACACAATACATACACATGTAGCCTAAGCCTTGATCACTCTAATACGGCATTCATGGTAGCGGAATCAAAGAAAGAAATCCATGTGGAGTGTTATGAGCTACACATCAATTCTCAAAAAAAATCCGGGGGGGGCATGCCCCCGGACCCCCCGCCTTTGGCGGTCGCCGCTCCGTCGCGCTATAATGATAACAAAATAATAAACCATAATGATAACACAATTCACATTTTGTGGATTGACACCCTGATCTGATTAGTCAACTGAAAAGAAACCACACTCGCAACTCATTCATACTATTGAAATAACTTAGATTCATTCATTCATTCATTCATACTATTTTACTTTCATACATAATATCACAACGAGGAACAAAACTTATGTGGGCAACTGTACATCATAGAAAGAAGTTGCCAGATCACTGTTTTCTATAGGGTCACCAGTGAACTAGACAGCCAATTACTAAGAACTTACCGTTATACTGTACATGACAAGTTGCGTGGAGGATAATAAAATGGGGGGAGGGAGGAGAGGATGGGAGGGGAGGAGGGAGGGAATAAGAGAGGGATGGGAGAGAGAATGAGTGGGGGAGGTGGAGAGAATGGGAGGGGAGGAGGAAGGGAATGGGAGGGGAGGAGGAAGGGAATGAGAGGGGGATGGAGGAGAGAATGGGAGGGGAGGGGGAGAGAAAGGGGATGGGGGAGAGAATGGGAGGGGGAAGGAGGAGAGAATGGGAGGGGAGAGGGGAGGAAGGAGAATGGGAGGGATGTTACAAGGAATAGATAAATTGAGAGGGAAGTTACAAGGAATAGATAGATAGGGAGAGGGAGGAGAAAAGAGGGAAAGGGGGAATGGGGGAAGAAGGAAGGGGGCAAAAGGAGGGAGGGGAGAATAAACGGGAGGTGGGAGAAATAAAAGGGGAATAAAAAGAATCTGAGGATGGAGGAGGAATCGAGGAGGGGCGGAAGGAGGGGTCACCAGTAATACGCGTCGGGGTGATGGCTGTGAGAAAATTATACGAGCTAGACCAAGAGCTGGGGAATGCATTATAAAGATCAGGATTCGAACCACTAATCATAGAAACCCACAGACCAATTCTAAAGCATTGACCTGGAGATTTTTAATAGCCTGAGGTTTGAACCCCCAAAAACATAAGAACATAAGCACATAAGAAAATGGGAGTCTGCAGAAAGCCGATTGGCCGACACGAGACAGATCCTCGGGAGGATCCAGCAGCAGCAGGCGGAGAACCCCTGGTGGTGGCAGAAGCTCCCTTGGTGGTGGTAGGTATAGCGTTGGCGGTCAGTGGTGTGTTGGCAGCAGGCGCTTCGGTTATCCTTCACTTATCCTGACTAGTGAATAGATACAATAAAATAATGTTTAATAAATGCAAAATATGAAGAAGCAACAACAGATTTAAACAAAGTACTCTTTTAACAAGAACTATGAATTTTATAAAGAAAACAATGATAACAATTGGGGGCGGTTTGTTCGTGGCCACCCCTTCAGGGATCACGGCGTCAGGCAATAGGTAGATAGATAGATAGAATAACAATAGAAGTAAATATACAATCAATAAATACTCAATAAGTACAGACAAGTAATAAGTAGAGGTTATATGAGAAACTTTAAGTAAAAAATGCTTGATTAAAATTAATTATATCAAATTTAAGAATAGTCACAATAATTGATCTTAAAGAGATTACATATATGCAACAATTTACTTGCATTACAATTAGATACATACACACCAAGGTTAAAAAAAAAAAAAAAATTACCCATTATTCTGCTCCACTTCAGTCATTGTTTGTTTGTTTTGTAGATGTTTAGGTGACAATCACCACGGTCGATCTGGGGATCCGCCGCTGATGAGCTCGTCCTGGAATCTTTACGACTCTGAATCTTACGATTCTGTACAGGACTGAACATGCCATTTTTATCGGCAATAGCTCAGAGAAGAGTGTTGAGAGGGGAGAAGGGGTGTTGGAGAGAGAGGAAGGTGTTGGAGTGGCTTTGTTATGTGTGTTTTGTCTGTATACGTCGTCAGGATGTCCCCTGACTGGGTGCAAGCATGTGAAACATGCTAGGACGTACTACCGCACCCACTAAATGTCCGCCGTGGCAGGGATTCGATCCCGGGTCATGGGGAGGTTTATTTTTTTCTGGATGGCCTTCTCCCTCATGTTAAGCTCCATTAGATTTTAAGAAATTCACCCATTTAGTTTGGCAATTTTAAGACCTTTTGCCCCATTTCTTTGCCAATGTTAAGGACTTCCATGCCATATGGGTGTTGATTTTTTCCAGGCAAGGGGGTTATTTTTTAAGCCTGATGGATGCCTTGGAAGGAAATAAAATAACATAACATTAATAAACTTCTAGCGCCAGGCAACGAAGACCATATGGCACTAAAGTAGAAAAGTGATTGGGTTAGAGAAAAAGGAACTCAAATATCGTTAAGGAGGCGGAGAGAAGAAAGGAAAGACTTACATGGTCAACGGAAAAGAAAGGCGACTCTGAGAGGCCATCAGCAAGACACGGCGGACGACCACGAGTAGATAGAAAGGGAAAATAACACGGGCCAGAGAAAAGAGAGGACAGGCAAGGAAATGTGAGAAACAGAAAGTTGAACATGACACCGGGAGCAAAGCGGTGGAGGTGAGCGGGACATTAGGAAGAAGTGGGTAAGCCTGGTATGGCCTATCTGGAGCCAGGCCAACGCAGTCTCCCAACGGCGAACACGGTGAGGGGGGCCAGCCCAGGCAGAAATGGAGGCCACCATATACCTGCAAGACAAACAAAACGAAGAAGCAAACAAGATCGGGAAAGGAGGAGGCTGTACAGAAGAAGAAAATTACTCACACAAAGACGCACACATCAAAATCTACAGGATAAGCAAAAGGTCGAAATAGATAGAGAAATTGTGGAAATTGAACAAAGGCTAAGAATATCATATGAACTACAACATATGGAAGAGGAGAGGAAAGCTATTGAAGGTATAAAGGAAAATTCCAAATACTTCTTTTCATACGCCAAACAAAAGGCTAAAACAACATCAAACATCGGCCCACTGAGCAAAGGGGACGGCTCTTTCACAGGGGACAAAAAGGAAATGAGCGAACTCTTAAGCAGGCAGTATGAAATGGCATTCAGTGAGCCTGATGAAACAAAAGTCATCAGAGACCAAAATATATTTTTCATGGAAACCTCCCCCACGGAAACCCCTCAGATGCTGGATATTGATTTCGGTCCAAAAGACATAGAAGAGGCCATTTCCAACATGCCATCCCACTCGGCACCAGGCCCAGACTCATGGAATTCGATCCTAATGAAGAAATGTAAGGAAAACCTCTCAAAACCCCTGGCTATAATGTGGAGAAGGAGTCTAGACACTGGTGACATACCAGATAGCTTGAAAAACGCAATAATTGCCCCACTGCATAAAGGAGGGAGTAAAGCACTACCAAAAAACTAACGCCCGGTAGCTCTAACCTCTCACATCATTAAAGTTTTCGAGCGAGTCCTGCGAAGCAAAATTTCAACATTCATGGAGACAAATGAACTACACAACACCGGTCAACATGGGTTCAGAGCGGGAAGATCATGTCTCTCACAACTTTTGGAACACTATGACAAAATTCTTAAAGCGCTAGAAGAAAAGAAAAACGTGGATGTCATTTACACCGATTTTGCTAAGGCATTTGATAAATGTGACCATGGTATAATAGCCCACAAACTGAAAGCAAAAGGTATAACTGGGAAAATCGGACGGTGGATATACAATTTCCTCGTAAACCGTAAACAATCGGTAGCAGTAAACCAAGTCACTTCTGAGCCTTCGGATGTCAAAAGCTCAGTGCCCCAAGGAACAGTGCTAGCGCCCCTTCTGTTCCTCATACTAATTTGCGACATAGATACCAACACCAGACACAGTACGGTGTCGTCTTTTGCTGATGACACAAAATTAAGCAAGATAGTAAACACACAAGAGGACACGGGCCAACTGCAGGAAGACATGAATGTAGTGTTCCAGTGGACCAGGGAAAACAACATGCTATTCAATGAGGAAAAATTCCAATTAATACGGTACCGTACAGAGATAATAATGGTGTTAAAGAAATTACAAATTACTTAACAGAATCTAACCACATAATAGAACGGAAAGACAGTGTGAAAGACCTTGGGGTATTAATGTCTGAAAATATGGGTTTCAAAGTACATAACCAGGTCAAAGTGGCGGCTGCGAAACGTCTAACGGGTTGGATTCTGCGTACTTTTAAAACACGCGGTGAATTGCCTATGATAACGCTCTTCAAATCTCTAGTGCTACCGCGGCTTGAATACTGTAGCGTATTAACATCCCCATACAAAGCAGGTGAAATAAATGACGTAGAGAGTGTACAAAGAAATTTCACTTCGCATATAAGTTCGATAAAACATCTACACTATTGGGAGCATTTAAGAGCACTGAATCTGTACTCACTGGAACGTAGAAGAGAACGTTACCTAATAATATACACGTGGAAAATCGCAGAGGGTTTAGTACCAAACCTACATACTCCGATAGTCATTAAATTCAGTGATAGGAGAGGCTGGGAATGCGAAATCCCCCGGATGAATAACAGGGGTGCTATGGGCTCTCTGCGAGAGGGCTGGTTATCACACAGAGGCCCACGTCTCTTCAACAAACTCCCACGGCGAGTAAGAGACATGAGGGACATCTCGTTAGACAACTTCAAGAGAGCCCTAGATGTCGAACTGCAAAAAGTGCCAGACGAGCCCATCCTCGCAAGGGAGCGAGCTGTCGCTTCAAACAGTCTACTGCACCAAATCACCACCCATAACGAGGGGCGTCGCGCTCCTTGGTGCCGCTAGAAGAGCGGCGAACACATCAAAAGGTCAAAAGGTTAACAGTGCGGAGCTTATTAGAGGAAATAGATAACCACATGATTTGCCATCGAGACAGAAGGAAGACGGAGATAGCTGGATAATAATCAGAAGCGGGAATAGAGAGAGAAGGTGACCGTCGTAATAGCAAGGAATAATAATAAATAAATAAATAAGTTAATAACAAAATAATATACCGGGTAATTAGATACATTCGTGCCAAGGGGTAATCAATTATAAGTTAAAAATAGTGCTTTATTCTGTTTCACTCAAGTCATTCACAGCTGATGGAAGGATTACAAATGACTACTGTAAAAGGTACCTAAAAAATAACCCTCATTCTTTTCAATACAACTCAAAATTCTAAAACCTGAACACAAACTCAAAACCTATCTACATATCTTAAGGGGACATGGGCCTCTTTTCTGGTCCCCCTTCTCCCTCATGTTTAGCCCCATTAGTTTTCAGATGTTAAGATGTTTGTCCCATGAGTTAGTCAATTTTAAGACCTTTCGTCCCATTTCTTCGTCAATATTTAGACCTTTCGTGCTATTTAGGTGTCGATTTTTTCCCTGGCGAACGATAGTGAGCCTGTAATGTTGGAAGAACCGGCCTTCGGCCGGGAAATTTTTCTACCGAAAAATGTACAAATTAATCTAGAAGGGGGATCTAATGGATGTTTTTTTTTTAATTTGATGGAGGTCTACGGAGGAAACTAGAAAAATAATGAATACAAGCAAAAATTGCTCAAAAAGTGAACCATCCCCCCTTAAACCCCTTGAGGATCATGACGTCTATATATGCTATATGCTCAGGCCCAATCCCCACTTTGCCTATTTTTTTATTTTTATTTTCCTCTATTTTATGATTTTATTTATCTACAGTATTTATTTATTTTTTGTATTTTCTTGGGGGTGGTGTGCTTGGCAATATATCCTGGCTATCATTAGACAATTTTATACAGCTTAGGAAGGATCTGTGGGAAGTAAAAGGGGAAAGAGTATCTCGATTAACCCTCTGACTTCCATATACCCTTCCTCATCTGAATAAAATCATCTAATGATAGCCAGAATAAACTGTTAAAATCCGTCATAATCCTTAAATGGGGTCACCGGCTTTGTTTATCTTTCTCGCCTTTTCTCTCTTTCCCTGGCTTGTATCCATTCGGCCCCATTCTGCCAACTGTTTTAAGACGTTTATCCCCATCCAGGTGTCGATTTCTTCCTGGCAAGCGATAGCGAGCCAGCATTGTATGGAGAAATCCGGCTTCGCCGGAGAAATTTTTCTATCGAAAAATGTACAAATTTAGCTTGCTGTCAAAACAAAAATATATATATACTGGCTCGCTACCGCTCGCCAGGAAAATATTGACACCTGGATGGAGTAAACGTCTTAAAACAGTAGGCTGAATGGGGCCGAATGGATACAAGCCAAAAAGAGAGAGAGAGAAAGAGAAAAAAAGCGAGGTGGGCTCCCTTAAGGGGTAAAACTGGGTACAATAAACAAACAATAATAGTTGAAGTGAATTTAGGTCAATAGTTTTAGTACAAAATTATGAAATCTGGTCAAATAAATGAAAAAAATAAATATATATATATATATGGATCAATTTGTTACATAATTTATAAGTTCACTACTACAGTAAACTATAATATTTGGAATGTAAATATGCAGTAATATTTTTAGAATTATACAATAATGAAATAAAATTCAATACAAATAAACGTACCGTACCTTTAAACAAAAAAATCAAACTGTAATCTGGATACTGTAAAATATTTCTCAAGCCGGTGTCATACGAGCAATTTTTTTGACAATATTTTTGAGCAATTCTCGTCTGGTAACTTCAAATTAAACTTTAAAGTCTTCAGATATCAAACGTATTCTAATTTCAGTCTAGTTCCCTATACCAATGTAGAAAAGCCCCCAAAATAATGCGAGAAAAAACTTGCACTAATAAAATTGCCGGAAAAATGCTTGTGTGACACCGCCTTTCAGTTAGACCTTTCTTTATACAAGGATCCATTTCTTACCTTTATTCTGGCCAATATTAGCCAATTTTATACAGGTTAGGAAGGACCTCTAGCAAATCGCAGGGGTAAACACTAGCTCGGTGATCCTTTTGACTCCCACAAACCCTCTATAAACTTCAGCACATTGACGTAATTTTCATCATATTCTGGATACCATTAGACAATTTTCTTTAGCTTATAACCTACCTCTATAGGACTCAAAGCGATAAATACGATCTCGATAAACCCTCGGAATAACACAGGTCCTTCTTAAACGGCATGAAATCGTCTAACTTTAACCAGAATCCAAGGTAGAAAGCACAGGTCCTCCTTAAACTGCATAAAATCGTCTAACTTTATCCAGAATCATAGGTGAAAAAGGCATCATCATGCTGAAGGGTCAAGATCGCACAATGATGGCTAGAATGAAGGGGAAAGAACGCATCATGGTATACTTAAGGGGAGATTTCCACTTGAGGGACTTTTTTTCTTGACCCCTTTCTCCCTCATGTCTAGCCCCATTGCTTTTGAGATTTTAAGACATTCGCCCCATTAGTTTGGTGATTTTAAGAATTTCCGCCCCATTCTGTCAATTTTAAGACCTTTCGTGCCATTTAGGTGTCGATTTTATCCTGGCGAGCGTTAGCGAGCCTGTAATTTAAGAGTCACCGGCCTTTGGCCGGGACATTTTTCTACCGAAAAATGTACAAATTTATCTTGAAAGGGGGTCAAGGGGGTGAAATTTTAAGATTGCTGGAGGAGTAGGAAACAAACTAAAACCCTCCCCTTAACCTCTGAAGTGCGCATGGGGGTAATTGGAAACGTCCCCCTGTGCTGACGTATTTGAGGTGTTTCCGTCACTAAAATATTCATTGTGCCATTAATAGCATTAATATTTATCCATATGCGCCTATTATGGGTTGATTATAAAGGTATTAACCTGAAACAACAATAAAACGAGTGAAAACAGCGTTTGGATGGTCAAAATCGGAGATATAGCCCGCGAGTTGTATAATGTATGGGTGAGGCAATCTGCTTTCCCGCCAATTTCCCCCAAGGCCACTGAGACACAGTCGATCGATACTCTCTCTCTCTCTCTTGCACTCGCTTGCTATCAGTGATGACCACACCCTCCAATCGGATTTCTAATGTTAGCACGAAAATATACCTCAGAATAAGGGAATAACAGGGAAAATAGGTGATAACTGAAGGAGAGGAGGAAAGTGGGGAAGGAGGGGAGGTAGAGGACTGAGATTTTGCATGGCCCAGGGGCCAAAAAAAATAAAAAAATAAAAAAAAAAAAATATAAAAAAATTTTTTTTTTTCGATGTCAAATGTTGATTTTTATTTTCTCTGACTCTTAAGAGTCTTCCCGCAGTGCGCCGGGGGAACTCTTAAGAGTCTCCCCGCAGCTCCCGGGTTAAACCCTTCATTACAGAGCCGTCTTTTCCATTGTATTCTGGCTATGATTAGACGGTTTTATTTAGCTTAGGAAGGACATGAAGCAATTAAAAGGCTTGCTTCAAAGTATCTCGAATCACCCTTTTAACTTTACAGATCTTTCCTTAGCTATATAATATAAGCGTCTAAATATTTTTGAAATAATAGAAAAAGTCACGCTCGGTAATGAAGGGGTTAATCCATTCAGTATCGGTGACGTCCTTTTCATTATATTCTGGCTACTGTTAGAGGATTTTATTGAGCTTAGGAAGAACCTCTAACCATTTAAAAGGCTACAAACTATCTCAATCAATCTTTTTTAGCTACCACAGATCCAGACGTCACCGGTACTGAATGGGTTAATCCAATGCCTTAAGAGGGCCCACCTCACTTTTTTTCTCTTTCTCTCCCTCTCTCTTTGGCTTGTATCCATTCGCCCCCATTCAGCATACTGTTTTAAGACGTTTACCCCCCTCCAGGTGTCAATATTTTCCTGGCGAGCGGAAGCGAGCCAACATATATATATTTTTGTTTAGACAGCAAGCTAAATTTGTACATTTTTCGATAGAAAAAGGTCTCCGGCGAAGCCGGATTTCTTCATACAATGCTGGCTCGCTATTGCTCGCCAGGAAGAAATTGACATCTGGATGGGGATAAACGTCTTAAAACAGTTGGCTGAATGGATACAAGCCAGAGAAAGAGAGAAAAGGAGAGAAAGATACAAAAAATCAGGTGACCCCCCTTAACCCTTCCTACCCGGTCTGCCTTAGGTAAGGACAGCACGAAAGAAGGGCCGCTACCCGGTATGCCTTATCTAAGGCATGAGCTTAATAGCCTAATTAAGCTTGGTCCGAACGCCGTGCGTACGACGTATGTCAACAAACCCAAGCGTTCGTCACCGCACCTCCAAAAACAAGAAGGAGAAGACTCCTCAATGTTATTGTTCTGACATCATGACGAAATTAGTGTCTAAAAAGCCCCCATATTGGCAACATCTCTGCAATATTGGCTCCACTGAAATCGTCATCACAACTGAACCAGTTGACTTACAGAGCTCTACTCAATTCCAAAATACAGATTGAAAACCGCACTACGATTATAGATGAGTGAGAAAGTTCTAGCAGTGAAAATAAACATAAATACGGTAGCTTAGGCCTAGACGTTTTTCAGCCATATCGCCCGGGTAGGGGAGACCGTCATTTGGTAAGACAGCCCGGGGAGGAAGGGTTAAGAGAGGAAGCAATTGAAGTCTTTAGTTTTTACCGTACCTTATTACTCTCTATTTCACTTATTGAAGGGGAGATTTTTATCTGGACCCCTTCTCCCTCCTCTCCATTCCTTTGTCAATATTTAGACCTTTAGTGCCATTTAGGTGTTTATTTTTTCTTGCTGACCGATAGTGAGCCTGTAATTTAGGCTGAACCGGCCTTTGGCCGTGAGCATTTCTACCAAAATATTTACAAATTTATTTTGAAGGAGAGTCTTCGGGGTGTTTTTTTTAGGGAGCAAATTTCCCAATATTAATTCATACCCACTCTGTGGTTTTATGTATGGAAGGAAACTTAGTGTGATTAACTTGGAGGAATATTTTTTTTATACAAGCCGTAGCGTGGTTGATAGGCCGTAGCGCATTTGGTAGAGCACTCGCCTGCAAACCGTGAGGTTGAGGGTTCGAGTCTCAGGCCGGCCAGTGTGCTATTTGGCAGACGCCAGTGTTGTAGTGGGCGGTGCAGTCTAGTAATCTGTGGCAACTGTTCACTGAAGTCCCTGATACATCAAAGCACCCACCAAAGCCCAATTATTGAGGAGGGAGTGCATGGTGGTAAAAAAATGCATCATCATAAATTAACTACTTCATAACAGACTGTAATCCTAATTCAATCATACTATTTTTTCTTTCATACATAAAATTATGGAACATTGAACATTTTGGCATCAACGCCTTCTATCACAAACGTCCAACATAATTTCTTAAACAAAGTCATACAAGGGCATATATGCGATTCTAGGCTCGGAGTCCCTTTATGCAATTCCAATTTAGACGTACTTTTACGGTTCGTAGCTTAATATCATGCTCAAACTTCTTGAAACATAAATATATTATGTAAATACTACAAAATAGACTGCAAAATTATTGCAAATACTAGAATCAGATACAAGTGCCTGAGTGACACTGGCTTTTAGCTCTATGATTATCTTATAAGCTTTCATAATATTAAGGCCCCTGTCATATAATTTCTGCTTAACATGTGTGACTGTGTGTTATGTACAAATCTCTCAACATTACAAATGTTACCTGTGTTAAACCAACCATAACTATGTTGTAGTATTTAAACAACTATAAACCTTATCAAAAATAAGTACAAGTATCATATTATGTACTCTAGTGCCTTAGTGCCTTCAGATAGTGTTCAGTACATAATTACAAAAAACATCTTTACTGAGCTACAGACAATTAACCATGTCGATCAGATGACACAATTACTTATTATTTTAACTACAGTACTTCCAAATACTGTAATTGAGTTCAACTTTGGAAGCAGCAAACGTACTCGGGGGTAGCAGCTCTCGCTGAGGCCACTGATGGATGGCCGAAACAACGCAAGGTAAACGCAAGGTTGGGTAAGGGAAGCACTTATCGGAGTTCGAGTGTTAATCTGGATACAATACTCTTTAACCAGTCCACCTTAGAATTTCTCCCCGCTGAATAAAATCATCTGGCAGTAGTATAAATAAACTAAAGAAAGGTTTATAAAGAAACGTTTATAAAGGCGGTGTCACACGAGTGCATTTTCCAGCAATATCTTAAGGCAATTATGGTCTGAGAACTTCAAAATTTAAGCTTGACCGGAATCCAGCCACCTAATGTAATCTACCTTCAGTCTAGTTTCAGATAACAATGAAAATAATCCTGAAATATGGGAAGAAAAAGACTTGTTCATCAAAAGTTGTCAGAAAAACACTTGTGAAATTGCCTTAAGGGGAGATTTCCTCTTTCTCCCTCATGTTTAGCCCCATTGCTTTTGAGATTTTAAGGCATCCGCCCCATTAGTTTGCCGATTTTAAGCACTTTCGCCCCATTTCTGTCAATTTTAAGACCTTTAGTGCCACTTAGGTGTCAATTTTTTCCTGGCGAGCAATAGCGAACCTGTAATTTAAGAGGAACCGGCCTTTGGCCGGGAAATTGTTCTACCGAAAAATTTACAAATTTGTCTTGAAAGGGGGTCTAAGGGGTGTAATTTTAAGTTTGATGGAGGTCTAGGGAACAAGCTAAAAACCTCCCCTTAATATTCTGTAGCTACGTTAAACTAATATTAAAAAAAAAAAAACTACTTACAGTATATAGTTTGTTACCACAGATACAAAGCACCTCATACATTATAATATCCATTACATCCTTGAGATCAATGGTCGTTATATTATGCATTACAAAACAGGGAGCCATTTTTGTGCATCCTGTTTTTCTTGTACTGTATATAAATTCATGTTTCAAAGTGATATCATCATTATGTTTTTAGCCCTTTTTATGTCTAAATCCTACATATACTTTTTCATAATTTTCTTTTCGTATTACTTCTTCCTGTAACATATTTTCTCTTATTAATCCCTACTGTACAGTAAGGTACAGTAATAAAAGTCCCCCCCAGTCCCAAGCAATGTGGCCAAAATGGCAAGATAGAACAACCTCCCACCTCAAAAGATTAATGAATACTGGCTTTCCCAGCCTGCAGAGGTTTGGATATAAGCTGAGAAGTGTTACCAACTCTAGAGCAGTGCTCAAACGGTCATGGTACCAGGCACTGCCTGATACTGGCAGTTACAAGGAAAGTACATTACGAACGGCTCCCTGCCGTCGCTGGGACTGGGGAGTAATTTATCTACTGACGGCTCCCTGCTGTCGCTGGTACAGAAGGGGTCAACCCCTTCCGCAAGATGACGTCTTTTGTACCTCTTATTCTGGCTAACAATAGACAATTTTATGCAGTTTAAGAATGGCCTATGATATTTAGAGGGTTTATTCAGATAGTATGTTCCCTTTAGAGTTCTGAATGTAGGTTTTAAGCAAATGAAAATGGTCTAAATGGTAACCAGAATAAGACCAAAATTATGCCATCATGCTAAAAGGGTTCATGATCATGTTAAGGGAGCCCACCTCACTTTTTTTCTCTTTCTCTCCCTCTCTCTATGGCTTGAATCCATTCGGCCCCATTTAGCCTACTGTTTTAAGACGTTTACCCCCATCCAGGTGTCAATATCTTCTGCGAGCCAGCATATACAGTATATATTCTTTTTTTGACAGCAGACTAAATTTGAAAATTTGTTGATAGAAAAATGTCTCCGGTGAAGCCGGAATTCTCCATACAATGCTGGCTCGCTATTGCTCGCCAGGAAAAAATCAACACCTGGATGGGGATAAACGTCTTAAAACAGTTGGCTGAATGAGGCCGAATGGATACAAGCCATGGAAAGAGAAAAAAGGAGAGAAAGATAAACAAAAAAACGGTGACCCCCCTTAATTGATCGCTACATATTTTGTTATACATTAATTTCCGAGATTCAAAGTCAAAAGGCATCACCGGTGAAATACAATATGCAAGTAAAAAACATAATTAATCACTCCATCTAAATATACCTCGCATGTACTAATAATACACTATTTAATTACACAATAGAAACAGCAATATTGGTAATCACTTGTTTCATTTTAGTGAAAGCTAGAGAAATTGAACACTTGCGAGTTTTAGGCTACAGTATAAGGAAGTTGGAGCCATAAACATTGACATAGAAGAGATATGCAATAATATTGTAGATTTCTAATGGTAGACAGTATGATTAATTTTGCTTTATGTATTAATATACCGGTATGTCTTGAGTCGCCCCACCCCCCAAAAAAAAGAGGAAAAGTGGGGATTGGGCCTGAGTATAAAGATAGATAGATAGATTTATACATGTACTACAACTGTATTGAAGTTGTTAACTCTGCTAAATATCGATGTCTATACTTCAAACTTCCTTATAGCCTGAAGTTCACAATGGGTCAATTCCAAACAAGGCGATTGTCTCCGCTTCAAAAATCTTATACTTTAAGTTAAAATGGACATGTTCATATGTATCCATAACCTGTACAAATATATATTTTTTCTATCTGCTGACTTGTTGAGCTTAGGTCCGCATCCTTACACTAGCCCCATAACTGTTGGTGGTAATTAAGCCAGTATCACACAAGCGCATTTTCCAGCAATTTTCGATGAGCAAGTTTTTTCTCGTAATATTTTGAGGCTCTTCCACATTGGAATCAGCAACTAGATCGAAGGTAGATTATGTTAGGTGGTTTAAATCTTATGGAACCTATATTTTTAAGCTGCCAGACAACAATTGCTCGTAAACATTGACGGAAAAATTGGTCTTGTGACACTGGCTTTAATGTAGTTTTGCCGTATTTCTAGCCAATCATTATCATACACAAGTTGTTATAATTGCAATGAGGCGTACTGGAAAATAATTACAGAGGGCCTTTGTGAGTAGCGATCCTACTAGTCTGGCCAAAACGCCGCTAAACCCAAGCTCGCTAACCAAAAGGCCCAGTGTCCATGGGAAAAGGCTATATTAGTCTGGGCTCTTTGATGAAGTCTCCATTTATTCCCCCTTTGACTAGTTATAGGCTAAGCCCTGAAAAAATAATTGTAAGAGTAACAAACAAAGAATAGTTTATTAAGGATGTCATTAGGACGTATAACATAAATCCACTAGGGTACTTACTTTGACGGAGTATGAGAGATGCTTGATGTGACTGAGATGTGTAGAGAGGTGGGAGGTGGGTTGGGAGCCATCTTAACAGCTGATACAGTCACTCCAAAGGAAAGGGGGGGATATAAACAGCACTCTCATTGTATAGATAACAACTGTTGTTGCCTATTGACTAGCTAAAAATACGGAATAACTATAGTCATTACCACCTACAATGATAAAGTTTGTTTAGGAATATGGACATTAATCTAATGCCCAAAGTATTGAAGGAAGCATCAACTATTTTTGTTACATTCTACAAAGATCTTTTCTCTGCAGTAATAGTCGATATACTGTACTGTATATTAGTAAATTAATCCCTTTAGTACGATGACAAACTTTCGTATTACAGTATATTCTGGCCATCATTCGATAACCACAGGTCTTTTATTAACCCTTTCTGTACCAGCGACGGACGATGTACGTCAGTAAGAAAGTCGCTCGCCAATACCAGACATACGAAGTGCGGTCCTTGTAACTGCCAGTATCGAGCGGTAGCTGCTAACATGACGTGTAAACACTGCTCTGAGGAATTGGCACCACTTCTCAGCTTGGTTGCAAGCCTCCATAGGCCGGCTGGGCCAGTTCTTCCACATTTGAGGTGGAGGTTGTTCTCTCTTGCCTCTGAAGCCATTTTGGCCACATTGCCTGGTGCTGGAGGGTACATTTATGGTAATATCCTCTGGTACAGTAGGGGTTAAGTGTAATTTCTCTCCTTCAAGATTAAATAGTGTTGTGACAGCCAACAGAGAAAAGGAAGACTGGTTAAACTATGATAATGTCTATTGCAATATTCTGTACACCGTTACTCAATATTATCACATATTTATTATTACTGTATTATGCTTGGTCAACAACGAGTATTTACAACTTAAGTATTTCACCTATAACTTCTCCGTTCACATTAACCAGCCACATTTTACCACCCTTCTCCTCACACTTCCTCCTTACCAATAATAACAATCCTACTTGCTCATAATCACACTAGCTCATTATCACACTAGCTCATAATCACACTAGCTCATAATCATCTCTCTATCAATTGCCTGACACCGTGATCCCCAAAGGGGTGGCCATAATCATACTAGCTTATAATCCTACCAGCTCATTATCATACTAGTTCAGAATCATACTTATGTATATTTATGCACTGTACATGTATATTTATATTTATGTATACTGTATGTATAATTATGTATATGTATATTTAATACTTCTTCCTCCTCCTCCTCATCATCATCATCATTCAGAATCATACTCGCAAGGAGAGAATTTGTAGCCAAGTTAATATGAACAGACTATAATCCTTCTCACCACACCACTGAAGCTATACATAAAATAACAAATAATAAACTATACTACACAATGAAGAAATTACCACTTGAGAGTTTCAGGCTATAGGGAAGGTGGAGCCGTAAACATCCCTATTAAACAGAAATGCAATAATAATGTAGGATTCTGATGGATGGAAAGTACTGTATGATTAATTTGATTTTGTGTGTTTATAAATGTACTGCGACTGTAATTTAGTTGGTAATTCTGCTAAATATCGATGTCTACGGCTCCAACTTTCTTATAGCCGGAAACTCACAAGTTGTCAATTTTATGGTACTGTATTTCCTTTACAGACTAATAAAATTTTGACAATATCCTAAAATACTTTGAAACAAAACAATAAATTATGCTGAAATTACGCAATTCTCTATAGCAACTTGTACTACAACATAAAATTAATAAGAATAAATTCACTAAAAAAATTAAAACACAAAAGTGAACAGAATTTAAGAGCATTAGTTACTTAAATCAATAAGAAAATGTTCTATACACAGTTTAACCCCTTGAGGTTAAATGACGCAGTTTTGCATTATATTTTGGTAATCATTAGCCGATTTTAAGCCATTAACCTCTCCGACATATGACGCGATTTGGGCCTATTGGGGATACTTTAAAGCCTTTGTTACCATCAAGGGTATTTAGAAACCTTTAGTTTAGTTACTTCAGCCTCTGCAGTTGCCTTTGAGTTAGTTGTGGGCAGAAAAATAATTTTGGAGAGGTAATTATAAGAGTGAGAGAACTCTATTTCTTATTGCTAATCTGACAACCTCTGCGTCATAAGTGTGTGAAAGGGTTGAGAAGGATCTGAAGGTATGAAGGAGGTAAAACTATCTCAACTATCCTTCGGACTACCATTATTCCTCCTTAAACTATAATAAATAATAATAATAAAGTTTTTATAATTATTATTCTATAACTATATAATATCGTCCACCGATAGCCAAAACAAAATGTCAGAAACGCATCTTCATACGCAGAAAGGGTTAATTATCTTTTACGGGGATAAATATGGAAAGTGTAAAAAGTACAAACATATTTACATGAGAATAGACACAATCGTTGAGCCATTAACACTCAGTCAGATCTATTGTACCGGGAGTATCTCTTGGAGAAGTTATATTATTATTAACATTGTTATTGACACCAATAACTCACAAATATTGCAAGAAAGTATGGAAAAGTTTGGATTGGCTAGGTCAAGAAGAGAGAGAGAGAGAGAGAGAGAGAGAGAGAGAGAGAGAGAGAGAGAGAGAGAGAGAGAGAGAGAGAGAGAGAGAGAGAGAGAGAGAGAGGAGAGAGAGAGAGAGAGAGAGAGAGAGAGAGAGAGAGAGAGAGAGAGAGAGAGAGAGAGAGAGAGAGAGAGAGAGAGAGAGAGAGAGAGAGAGAGAGAGAGAGAGAGAGAGAGAGAGAGAATTGAATAACTAAATTTGGTAAAGTTATGTGGTTAGCTTCATTGAAGATGAAACTTCTTCAGAGACAAAATATAAAATACAATGCTGTAGTATACTCTAGTTAAAACTGTGGTCAGACATTGAATGTAAAAACTCCCTCGACTCAGACAAGTGGGGTACCCCTATTGTCTCAGTGCCAATCTAGTAACTTAACCCCTTCTGTACCAGCGACGTATTTTTAGTTATATTCTAGCTACAGTATATTTAGACAATTTTATTCAGCTTAAAAATGGCTTCCAGCAATTAACAGGTTTCGAACTATCTCACTTAACCTCTTATATTACCACAAATCATGACAAATGTTTCTTAAGCTGCACAAAATCGTCTACATATAGCAAAACCAAAATTAAAAAGAAGTCGTCGGTACAGTAGGGGTTAATGGAGTCCCGAGTTCAATCCCCAGAAGTGAGGGCTGGGATTTTTGTGAGACGACCAGTTGAGTATCCAACACAGCTTGGCTATTAAAAGTTGAAGTAAGATATCAAAGTTAAAAAATAAGCTCAATTACAACAGTACAAAAAAGTAAACAAAATGGCATACAATTAGGTATAGAACGATTAGAATTTGAGCAGCTGCTATATTTTCAAATAAAATTGTTTAACCAGACCACTGATAGGGCTGGCCCGCAGGATTAGATCAAGATGGACAACTAATCAAGACAAGATAGGAAGGGAAGGGCAGGAGTTGAACAAATCTAGAAAGGTGAAGACACACAAACAGTTCTCCTCGACATTTCACCGAGAAATGTCTGCATGTCTTCACCTTCCTAGAACAACTTCAGCTAGAATACATTTAATAGCACATAAACATATAATTAATGGGAAACACTATAAAAAACAATTTAGGATTAATGGGGAACACTATAAAAGCAATTTAGTATTAAGACCAATAAATATTAATGGAGGTACGCCCGGTGCAATGAATCAGACGCACATTCTCACAAATTTCACGCAGGTGCTGCAGTTAAACCATCACAACAATTCTCAGAAGACATTTAAGTACACTTACAATTTCTCTACTAATTGTTTTCTATTTAAGTGCGTAGTATTAAACACTTAAATTTCGCTGGGGGTATGGTATGTTTATAATATTAATTCTCTTTTCATTTTCTCTTATTCATATTCTCTTTTCATTTTCTCTTATTCATATTCTTTTTTCATTTTTCGGGGAATAGAAAAATAATTGGCAGGAATGGAAGCCCGGTTGACCACTGAATCCAGCAGCAACTTAAAACCTGCCTCTATCAATGGAAATGCATAGTAGTTATTTAAAAATCATGTATGCCTATCTGTCAGTAGAAGCTGTGTTATTTTTTATTTCATAATATTGTTTTGGTAAATCTTCAATGCGTTATTTCCATATAGTGATTTTGATAAGTTCTTTTGTCTTTATATTGTGCAGTTCCTGTTTTTGTTTGTTTTGAAAGTTTTATATTTCACTATCCCAAACTAGTGTAGAAGTTCTGTAGGGTGTGCACCTGAATTCCTGATGCATTTTCTATCTCTTTCAAAATTAATCACATAGGTTGCAAAATATTGTACACTTAACTCATTTTTGTTCCCAATTAAAATACTGTATACAGTACAATAATATAATTAAAGTAAAAGGATTTATTATACTCAAATTATTCCCATGTCCTCAAAATATTTATAAAGGTGTCTGATGCTCATATTTTCCCTCACACCTCTTTATCACTAGTTAGATAATGGAACGGTATTTTAACCATCATCTGGTCAGTATTGAAACACTTAAATGAGGAACCCTATTTTTTCAATAAAAATGCAAAGGAAATTAAGCAACGAATATAGTTCTTTAAGTTCAAATTACTCCAAAAAAATTTCAGTGCTAGTAATATCATGAAACACTATTTTAGTCATGAACTTGTCAAAATCGGAATGTTCAGTTAACGGCATGTACTTAGCTATTCCGTTCTTGGTCCCCATCTTTTAGTTAAAAATACCGAAATAGACAAAAAGTCATATAATTTTTATTTACTATTCCTATTACCCATCACATTTCTTCAGGGTTTTGATCACAGAAGAGTAGCTAAGCCATGAACTATTGGTGTCGGATAACTCATTGGGCTCTACTACTTCTGCTCAATTAAAACGTGCAAAGCAAGAGAAAAAATTGTAATAAAATGGGTGCCTATAGAAAAATTTGCAATAAAATGGGTCCCTAAAGATCAAATTTTCCCTTCTATCTCTTGATCACTAATGTAGTATGATCATGAAAGGGTATCTTAGTTCTAAACTAGTTGAAAAAATATCTCAATTAAAAACAAAAACAATTATATATAATTTTCCTAAAACACCTATTCTCCCTCACATTTCTTCATCACTAGTTAGATCATGGAACGGTATTTTAGTCATGAGCTTGTCGGCATCGGAACGCTCCACTATCGGCGTGTATTTAGTCGACCCGTTCCTGGCCCCCTTCTTCCCGCCAGCAGCGCCCGGAAGGGCCGCCGCTCGGTTGAGGAGGTTGCGGGAGGCGGCGCAATGGGCGCGGAGAACCACAATACCTAGTACCATGACTATCACCACCAGTACCAGAACTACGACCACCAGGCCGCTGTACCACCACTGTTGGCTCTGGTAGGTGTCCAGGAGGCTTCGTGGCTGGCACAAACTCTGGCTCTGGAATAATATATGTCGTTTTAAGGGGAGATATTTTTTTCTTAATTTATCATAATTATTATTATGATTATTATTGTTTAGTTTCCTCCCTAAACCTCCATCAAGCTAAAATACATACCCCCAAGATCCCCCTTCGAGATAAACTTGTGCAGGTTTCGATAAGAATAACTCAGCCAGTTCCTCATAAATTGCAGGCAAGTGAAAAAACAAATCAATACCTACATGGCACGCAGGATCTTAAAATTGACAAAGAAATAGGTCGAAATATTTAAAATCGCCAAACTATTGGGGCGAACATCTTGAAATTTCTATACTAATGGGTCTTCTATCTTATGTTAGTTGAGGTAATGTACAATACAATATCAAGTGTGTTTTGTGGCTGGCATATCCTATGGTCTTGACCTAATGGTGGCCTGGGACTGAAACTGTAACTTATTTTGGATTATTTAGCTATAATATGTTTTAAGAGGGCCTTGTGGTTGGCATACACTCTTATTTTGTGCATGTGTAATATATATGTTTACAGTACATAGGCTACATATGAATAGGACCCAGTCTGTGCATCTTAATTTTCCTGAGGAAATATTCTGAAGAACTGAATCGGCCACTGATAACCTCGAAATGCCATGATGCAGAGTTTAAAGATATAAAAACAAAACTGAAATGATGGAAGTTGGATATGATGTTCGATCATCACTGACTTTGTATTGATCATAGTCATGGAAGCTTTGTACTGTACTTGGTAAACAAGAAATTTAACCAAGGTTGTCAGCAGTGCAGTCATTGTAACCTAATTCAGTAGTTAAGGTACAAAATGTTCATGAATAGAGGACGGCAGGACATTAAATAATGGCGCTTGATTACCAAATTTATATTTTTATTAATTTGTTTTCCCTTCCGCTTTTAAATACGTTAATAAAACAAGTTTTTTGCCATCGTATTGAAATTGACAACTTACCTCAACTGGCGTGTACATCTTTGCATCGCCCCAACAAGTCTGGCACTGGTAGTCCTGGGGCCCCGAACAGGTACGGCAGGAGTAGTGACAGGTGCGACAAGTGGGGGACCCGTCGGCACCCACCTCACGGGGGTCCCAGGGGTAGTGACGCTCGGGACACGACTGTACACACCCACCACCATGAAGGTACTCACCGCTCCTACAGCCTGCAGGTGAACCACAGTTAGATAACTGGCCTCAATATCAAGCCAGAGTCACAGGAATAGTTTTAGTGGTGGAGTGTATTACAGTCTCATACAGATATCCGCTACAAGTTATCATATAATTGAGAGATATGTGATATTAACATGTACCTATTTGTTTGGTGTGGCATAAAGACCTACAGTAATCCATTGTGTAAAGCAACCTATGAAAGTACTGTACTGTATATCCATGGTGAGTGTGGTTCAGCCTATGTGTACGCTACCCCATGAGCAGAGTCAGTGCTCTTTTTATTTTTTGTTTTTATTTTTTTTTACCGATTAGTTTAACCAGACCACTGAGTCACTGCAAGGGACTCTCATAGGGCTGGCCTTAAGCTCTGAAAGACAGAACCAGAGTACAGTACTGATGGTCTGGAGTTGCTATGGTATGTGGCAGCAGAACAGCTGTTATCTCAGTTTGACTAATATTTATGTTGTGATTATTATAATTTTTAGTGGATTTGGCAGGTGTTTCAGTAAAGTTGTTGAGTTTATATAATTAATCTCACATACAAATGTCTTTTCTGATGCAATCTGAATACATAAACAAGAAAATTAGGTTTGTCTGTAATTTCTGTCACAATAGGTACAATCATCGGATAACAGACTTAATAAAAATATCTCTCATACTGTATTCGGATTTTATGAGCCAAAGAAAAAATCACCGCTAAAAGTGTTCACGAGACTCAAGCTTCAAAATAATCCTAGGTAAAAAAAAAAAAAAAAAAAAATGGGGATTGGGCCTGAGTATAATTATAGATAGATAGATAGAGATAGATAAAGTGGAGGGTAGAGGAGAAGCACTTTATTTATCAACAATTCACTTTCCGGTAGGCTACTCTATTCACTTTTTCAATGGTAATGATACAAGTGTAAATGATTGTTGTCATATAAAGTGCTCCTCCTCACAATGAATATATTTATCCTAGTAAATAATATACTAAGCTTCACAAACAATATCAAAATACAAAATTGAGCTTTATAAATACTTCAAAATACTAAATTGAGATTTAAATATACTGTACTTCCAAATACTAAATTGAGCTGTAAATATACTTCCAAATACTAAATTGAGCTTCACAAATACTTCATAATACTAAATTGAACTTTATAAATACTTCAAAATGCTAAATTAAACTTTATAAGTACTTCAAAATACTAAATTGAGCTCCAAAAATACTTCAAAATACTTGACATTAAACAAATTAAGGCATTTGTGGAAAAGGATACAGAAATTATATTGAGTAATGCATTAAGGTCTACACCATAAACATAAAAATGCTTGCGAGTTCTTTAGTTAAGGGGGGTGACCTGCTTTTTGTTTTCCTCTTTCTTGGTTGTATCCATTTGGCTCCATTCAGGCTACCGTTTAAAGACATTTATCCCCATCCAGGTATCAATTTTTTCCTGGCGCTCTAGCGAGCCAGCAATTTATGGAGAAATCAGGCTTCGCCGGAGAAATTTTTCTATAAAATATTTTACAAATTAAGCCACCTGTCTAACTCATTATCCAAAATATGGTGGCTTGCTATCGCTCGCCAGGTATAAATTGACACCTGGATGGGGATAAACGTCTTAAAACAGTAGGCTGAATGGGGCCGAATAGATACAACCCAGATGGAGCAGGTGACCCCCATTAACTAATATAGGAGACTGTACCGCACACTTAACCCTTTCACTGCGGGGCACGTCTCTTGGAGTCTAGTGTAGCCATATTTACACAATTTTATGCAGCTTAGGAAGGTTATATGCAAAGTAGGCCTATATACACTACATATATACTTTGGTTATATGGTTGTCAAAGAGATAGTGTGTGGCCTTTTAAATGCTAGAGGTCCTTCCTAAACTGAATTACATCGTCGCTTAGGAAGGATATAATTATGGTAGTCAAAAAGGTTACTTGAGATAGAGTGTGGCCTTTTTTATTGCTAGAGGTCCTTCCTAAACTGAATACCATCGTTTTAATAGCAGCCATAATAATGAAGAAAACTTTATATTTTATCATATCATAAACTCAAGGTCATAACTATTTAGGTATACAAGATAATAAAATGCCATGCACAATAATACAAAATAAATGAACCACAATTCACTTTAGGCTTTTCAGGCTTTAAAGCAAGGAAAAATACACATTCATTCTCTCCATCACAATCACTTTACAAAACAAAAAATTACAAATACATTATCTACAAATACAGCTACAATAACATAATACAAAAACTGAGGTCAACAAAATATCAATACTGTACATGCACTATATAAAAGGCAGCTTCGGAAATAATGTGTTTCTTGCATCGGGTATCAAAAATATAAATCAATATATAGATACTGTATATAAATAATAATGTGGTATCAAAACTATAAATAAATATATAAATACTGTATATAAATAATAATGTGGTACCGGTATCAAAAAATAAAAATAAAAATCTAATTAATATATAAATAATAATAATAATGTGGCAGTGGGGGATGGTCAAATAAGTCCATGTAAATAAAGTCAGAGTACACAAAGTCGGATACAAAACAAGGCAGCCCATTAACCCCTTCTGTACCGGTGACATCCTTTTCGTTACATTCTGGCAACTATTAAATTATTGTATTCAGCTTAGGAAGGACCTCTAGCAATTAACAGGCTTCGAAATATCTCGCTTAACCCTTTTTACTACCACAGATCCTTCTCAAACGGCACCAAATCGTCTAGATATAGCTAAATGTAACGAAAAAGATGTTTCCGGTACGGAAGGGGTTAACCCTTTCGGTATTCAAGGACGCGTTTATTCGCTTTATTTGATATTCAATTTTTTATTAATTTCACAACAGCACCAAACACCTCCAATGAAATTAATGAAAGCATATAATTATGTGGTCCACCAGGATTCGAACCCGATTTATTTATCAATTTATTCCTTTTATAGACGATTTTATCCAGTTTCGGAAGGAATTTTTATAGTGGAGGGTTCATAAAGATAGTTGTACCCCTCTGATACCTAGAGATCCTTCCCAAACTGCATAAAATTGTCTTATAACAGCCAGAATATGATGACGGAACGCATCATTGCATCCTGAAGGGCTTAACTCTCTTAAAATAATGGGGCATATTTTTAATTATGTTCCGGCCATTACTAGACAATTTTTATCAGTTTAGGAAGGGACTGTGCGAGTCAGAGGGGTAACCGAGATAGTTTTTACCCCTTTGATTCCTAAAGATCCTTCTTAAGCCAAGTTAAATTGTCTGATGTTAGCCAGAATAACATACAAAAGGCATCACCATACTGAAGAGGTTAAATTTTACAATTACAGGTATTATTTTATTCATACTGTACTACCAATGGACAATGTTAACCAGATTAGGTATAATCTTCAGGGAATAAAGGGTTGACAATTATGTATCTCGATCCCTTCAAGCTCGAGAAGTCCTTCCCAAGCTGAATAAAATAGTCTAACGTTATTAACAATGAAATCAGCAATTCATTAATTTTGCCTCTGTCCAATAAAGGAAGAGCATATTGTACATTCATAGGTACCATTTAGATTATTTAGGCTGTAATTACTGTATCTAGTGATAATAGGATGCTATAGTCCATTCATTCTAGCTTGGGCAGAAATCGTAATCCCTAACCTATCATAACTAAAAAACGACTAGAGTAATCGAGCTAATATTTCTAGCACATAGGAAGACTTGGCTAGGGAATATGTGTATAAATTGACAGCTCATTTGCTCTAGCCCTTTTTGAGTTACAGAGGTTAGAGGTTACGATTTTTGCCCAACCTAGAATGAACGGACTATAGTGAAGGTAGTTATAGTCTGTATTTTCAGCTGACGGTAATTTGCAATATCCTTACCATAATAACTTTGCTATTATGAATATTTTGAAGCAAAAGATGTGGATAATTATGAAAACTTTATAGTTTTATGAAACAGACTTTCAACTTATTATCTGGACAAACCGAGTATATACTGTACGAAATAGTACAAGTGGCGATATTACTAATATGCCGACTATAGTGCAGTCGGCATTAAATGTAGTTTAATTTATATCAAAATTTAGTCTCTGATTGACAGGGTTAAATGGTAAAAAGTAATGTAATATAATATTATTTTCCAAAAAGGTTGTAGTAACAAAATAAGCGAAGGCAGTTGGTTTTTAGTTTCCTGTGTACTGTACAGAGACAGGAAGGAAGGAGAGAGAGAGAGACGGAAGTATTCCAACATTTACAAACAGCAGAAATAACAACTTAACAGAACTTGAGGTTTACACATGCGGATATGGTTGGCTCGAAGGATTGGTTTACACAAGGGTTGTTAAGACAATACACACACACACGTCAAATGCCAAACGTTCCTTACCACCTTTTCTCCGAGTAAAATAATCTAAGCCAAGGCTATTGAACTATTGCCTGCCTGAACAACTGTAACACTCCTTCCCTCCACAAAGGAATCTGGAAACCCAAGGTATTCAGTCTGGACTTTACATCTTTTTGATAAAGTCTGAAAAACTGAGGTTAAAGTAAATTTTGAGAGATCATGGTAAATATCTCAACAAGAGTACAGTATTTAGTCTGGATAACTACCTCGGTCTTTCAATCAAAGTCTAAAAGACGTAAGTAAATGTCCGGACACACAATTTTCAGCTTCGACTATTTCCATTCGTCTATAGATTAGGCTACCATAGCGCAGTTGGAATATATATACAGTACATGCTCAGATTAATATACAGGATTCGAAACTGCATAATAAATCGTAGGCTTGTGCATATTTCTTTAACTGTCTTGATAGCGTAATGCATAAGTGCGCGGAATTTCGATGTGAATATCCTAGGTTCGAGTCCTTAGAGTGCCACATGTATTTGTTGATTTCATTAATTGAGTTTAGATGTAAAGTTGGTTGGTGTAAAATGCATAATAAATCACTCCAGTCTTGCAGACAAAATCCAAAAGATAAAATTCTGACAGAAATTTTGTACCTCTGGACATTGAGATTTAAGAGTCAGATGGAGAGGAGTTTAATTGTTTTATGATTCATGTTGTTCAGGCATTTCAAACTTTCAAAAACTTTGGCTTTGACTTCACAGAGAAAATGGAATGAAATTTTGCTTTTGAGTGTACAGCGCTATCCACTAGACTTACGGTACCGGGGGTTAGTTGCGAGGGATAGACGACTACTGTACTACCCAAACGGACTAAAGCAGCCGCCGACCACAACTGCTGACAGGAACTGAACAGGTACAGGGGAAGGTATAATACAGAGGAACAGTATCATAAGAGAAAGGGGAAAGAAAGACAAGATAAAAGTATGAAGACAACTAGAAAAAAAATCTAAAAATTGTATAGCTTGCTGTAAACTAATGAAGGGATGATAATATACTACTGGTATAAGAAATAGTTTCATAGCTTGCTCTAAACTGATGTAAGATTCATAAAAAAAAAAAAATCGGTGGAGGATTTGTATTTATTAATGTTTGTTTTAAATAACTGGATAAGGTGTGGTGACGAGGTTTAACAGAAATAAAGTCAAAGTAAGGAAGCCTTTATCAAGCAAAGCTTGAAGCAAGTTGATGCCGGAAAATACTCCTTAAAAAATCTCATTAATAACTAAAGCAAGAGCATTTAGCAAGAGCAGCATTCAAGTACAGTATTTACACTGCAATCTGACAACAACATCGAGGGGCAAACCATTTTAGTTATCGCTTTCTGTTCAAATTTTGTTTGCTTTCACATGAACAGTCCTTTCAGAATATTTGGGTGCAGTTAACAAAATAAGTGATAACAAAAAAGTGAAGACAAATTTGCTTTTGCTCCTCGGATTGCCAGAAGATGTAGTGCAAGTCATTTAATATAGCATCTATGGGACTGAGGGTGGGCCCTATAACCAAAGAAGCTTAAAAGTCAAGTAGGACAGGCACCAATATGATAAGTCATTATATCTTACCCAAAAGTATAGATCAACCTTCCTTTTCTGTCAAGTCTGCACTAACATATCCACACAGTAACTGAGTGTAAAGGTTATTGAATTCATACAAGACAGGAAAGTTGTTAAACTTTACATATTGGTAAGACATTGGTACGAGTCATTATGGTACTTGCCCTAATCTCGTTAAGCGTTCTACAAATATTCCTAACAGTCTGATGCTGCATTAAAGGATTCCACTGTACATTAAGCCTTACAGATATACGGTTACAGTAGCTAGCACTATATCTAATCTTTAGGGAACTACTACTAGCAAGAGGAGTGAACTAACCTTTCCTACCGTGAGGGTTGTGAGCAGCACAGGCGGGAGGGATGAGAGAGAGCGCCACACCTCATAGCATCACGGCTCACTATACCATTGCCTGAGAGAATCACCTGCACCACACAAACTAACACATACATCCACACTAACACATACACTCTTAAATACATACTATACAAATAAACTTATATGTTCTTAATCATATACACCTCAGAAATCATGGCTCACTACAGGCTGAGAGAATCTGTGTGTAAGTTACTGTACAGTACTGAATTAAAAAACCTGACAAGTGAGGCAGCTCTGAACAGGGCTGCTTCGAGCGCTGCCATTAGGATGTTAGACTGGAACCACACTTTGTGTGGAGTACTCAGTCTTTAAATTTGTGTATGTACAGTATGTGGCTTATATGATTTGTAAATATGTGAATATTGTACAGCCTGTGTATACATTACTCCATGGCAGTTTTCCGGGAGGAAGAGTTGACACATTACAAGCCTCCAGTTACCAGGAGCCAGTAGAATGACATTTTTATAGCCAGATGCTCTTCTTCTTGCCGACACAAATGTAAACATCTGCTGAATAACCAGGAGAGTCCTAACTAGTCTCACTATTATGGTTAGCCATCCAGGAAAACAGTTAAGAGAGGCACAAGCTAAAATGTTCTTTAACATTTAAACAAAACAAAAACAATTGAAGATAAAGATTTTCCTAGATGCATAATTATACTCTTATTCATTGTTGTAGTACACTTATTTTGCCATTTATTATTAGTT
Source organism: Paralithodes platypus (assembly GCA_032716605.1). Taxonomy (NCBI): domain Eukaryota; kingdom Metazoa; phylum Arthropoda; class Malacostraca; order Decapoda; family Lithodidae; genus Paralithodes; species Paralithodes platypus. Next base: position 52,896,705 of record CM064580.1, read on the forward strand.
TCTCTATAGTTCTCTATGTATCTTCAAGTCCTCTCTCTTCAATAGTTATCTCTTGTCTTATTGATTAATTGTTCTAATTTTCAGTCATCAATTTGATCATGAATTTGTTATATTCTGAATTCCCTATTTTATTTTCATATATTCATCGACTCCCTTCTCTCTTGATCTTCCATTCTTTCTTTTGTTTCCCCTTTCCTTTCATGCCTCTTTTCTAACTCTGAGTACAGTGGGCCAAATAAATCATGTCTCAGCTGTCAGTATGTTTGGCTCGCTCTGTTTTGTTTCAATGACGGCCTGATGTTAAATAGGGTGTGTAAGTGTAGACACATATTTGCATACAGGTACAGTATCTCGCTCGAAACAATTAAATAAAGTCTAGATTTTGTTGAATTCATATTGTTTCACCATCCAACTTTACTTCTAAACTCAATTAATGAAATCAACAAATACATGTGGCACTCCAAGGGCTCGAACCCAGGATACTCGCATCGAAATTCCGCGCACTATGCATTACGCTATCAAGATATTTCTCAAAATATACTTGGTGCCGAGACATCACTTATTAGCGCGACTGTACATCTTTCTCTTATCCTTTACCGACTCCCTCTTTATCCAGTGACTTGTAAATAAAGAACAAGAGAAAAGAAAACGGAATACGAGGATGTGAAGGAATAAAGAAGTATGAAAAATAATGTTAATCTATACAATGAAGTGGAAGTTATCTAAATACATTATATTGTATAGTAGAAGTTTAAAGGAGAGTGAGAGTGTGATAGTGAGTGAAAGTGAGAGAGAGAGATAGTGAGTGAAAGTGAGTGATAGTGAGTGAAAGTGAGAGAGTGAGTGAGTGAGTGAGTGAGTGAAAGAGAGAGAGAGACAGAGAGAGTGATAGTGAGTGAAAGTGAGAGAGTGAATGAGAGAGAATTATCAAGTCGTTAGTAAGTCCAAAGAACTGACAACAAAACCGGTATTGAAAGTTAGTGGAAGTAAAAAGGACACTACTAAAAACCAACTAGAAAATGAGCCAAAAAAATAAATAAATAAATAAATAAATAAAAATAAATAAATGTAGGCAGTTAGCAAAATATTTACGAAAATGCAGGCCATAGCATTTCTAAACAACCAACTAAAGAAAATAACCAACTAATAAGAAAATAAGCCGCCATATCCAGTGAATAATGACTAAATTGAAGTATAATAGAGAAGCATACAGCGATATATTACCATCTTGGAGTTGAGTGATTATAACCCCTTCGGTATCTGTCACTATATCTAATTGGATTCCGGCTAACAATTAGACCATCACCGGCTTTTTTTTATCTTTCTCGCCTTTTCTCTCTTTCCCTGGCTTGTATCCTGTTCGGCACCATTTAGCCAACTGATTTAAGACGTTTATCCCCATTCAGGTGTCTATTTCTTCCTGGCGAGCAATAGCGAGCCAGCATTGTCTGGAGAAATCCGGCTTCGCTGGAGATATTTTTCTATCGAAAAATGTACACATTTAGCTTGCTGTCAAAACAAAAATATATATGTGCTGGCTCGCTACCGCTCTCCTGGAAAATATTGACACCTGGATGGGGGTAAAAGTCTTAAAACAGTAGGTTGAATGGGGCCGAATGGATACAAGCCAAAGAGAGAGGGAGAGAAAGAGAAAAAATAGCGAGGTGGGCTCCCTTAACATGGCTTGGAATGAACTTCTGGGCATCAAGTGGGTGCAAACAATCTAAATTAACCAGATTAACCAGATAAATTTGCCAGAACGTCCCGGACTTCCCAAACTTGACTACTTCCTTTAACGTGACGATAGTGCGTTGTTATATGTGCGATTAGTTTGCTTGGGAAACAGATTAACTTGCTCATGTAGTAATGTACACCCTATGTGGTGGATTGTGTTCTTTTATTTAATAATTTTCATTTTAGTAAGCGTTGTTTCCACATAGCGATTTTGATAATTTAATTTGATTTTATATTGTCCTTGTCCCAATTTTGGTTTGTTTAGTTTGCAAGTTTTACATTTTAATTAACCCTTTGACTCTCACAAACCCCTCCTAAGCTGTCTAAAATCCTCTAATGATAGCCGGAATAAAAACAAATAACGACATCTGTACTGAAGTGGTTAAGCAAAACCAAACTACCGCCAAATCAATGAGTGATGGAAATACATCAACCAAATTGTCAGATAAATAAAGCCGGTATCACACGAGAGCTTTTATAGTCAACGTTCTATGATCAAAAAATTTCTGGCAACATTTTTGGACTATTTTGCACTGGTATAGGAAACTAGACTGATGATAGATGAACTTAGGCAATCAAAATATTTTATATGTTGACCACATAAGTTGCCAGACCAGTGTTGAGGATAAATGTTGAGGGAAAAAGAGCTTGTGTGATACCGGCTTAAGCTGTATAACATTAGGGATGCATAGCTATACTGTATATATACAACAACATAAAAAACAAAGCAAATACAGAAATCAGCAAGCAACAATAAAAAACTTCAACACAACCAAGATACAGAAACAAAATATAAAAGAATCCGGAACGTACAAATAAAGGGAACGGCTACACTAGGCGGTGTCGCACGAGCTCTTTTTCCGTCAATTTTTACGGGCAATCGTAGTCTGGCATCTTCAAAATTTAAGCCATTATAATGTGAAACTTGCAAAATAAACAAACCAAAACTTATACGAACACAGTAAAAAGACAAAATAACTAATCAAAATCGCCATGTCAGAAATCAGCCACCTCACATAATCTAGCTTCAGTCTACTTTCCGATTCCATTGCCAAGAGCCACAAAATTGTATGAGTAAAACCTTGCGTTGTTTCCACATAGCAATTTTGATTAGTTCTTTTGCATTTATCTTGTGTCGTCCCAGTTTTGGTTTGTTTGCTTTGCAAGTTTTACATTATAATCAAAAATTGCTGGAGAATGCGCTCGTGTGACATCACCTTATAAGTACAGAACACCCGTAAAAACTTACATCAAGGTTTAACCAGCCCATTGGAAGCAGAAACTGAGATGGGGTTAGTGGAGAGGTTATAAAAGTTTCCGTTATTAGGCGGTTAAATCGACACTTAAGTTTGCGTCAGAAATATCATAACACGGTACTGTACAGCCCTTCAGCATGATGATGTCATTCTTACATTATTCTGGTTACCATTAGACAATTTTCTTTAGCTTATATTCTATCTCTAGTACTCAATAGGGTAAAAATATCTCTATAAACCTTAATAACACTGGTCCTTCTTAGCTACATAAAATCATCTAATGTTAGCCAGAATATAAGGCAAAAAAGGTGACATCGTACTGAAGGGGTTAACCATTTTGGCCTTCTTATTCTCTCTGTACAATAATATGGTGCTAAGAATGACACAATCTGTTGCCTTATGTAAATATTAATAATCCTGATAAACTTATGACTTAATAATATAACAAATATACCCCTGAATATGACTTATTAGTATGAGTGATGGTTTGCTTAGTTACTACATGGTACCTTGCACATACAAGCTAAGATGGTCAATAATGCTTATACTACCCTGCATTTCTAAATCTAAAGAATTAATATTTTTGTGTCATGCCCCAGCCAGGGTTCAAACCCAAATATAAGATGCAACATGCATAGAAAGCCAAGTAAATTAGATTCTACTGTATATATTCACTTACTATAGAAGTAATAAAGTTGATTTTAACATAGAATACAAGTAATAAAGTTAATTCTAACATAGAATACAACACGCTACAAGCCTGCAAACTATTATGCACATTAGGTTAGCAATACACATTTTGGATATTGTTAAAACCCTGTAAAGTAGTGGCTAATTATGAGATACCCTACCAAACAATATACAATACATAATATAGTAAGCATTAACTTACACTATTGAACAGTGTGCAGCGCTTTTAAACCATACCGTTTCGTTCTTTGTATCCCAACAACAAATTATTATGTCTGTGTGTCCTATATACAACTTACTTAATGTTGCCTGCCTCTGTTGGCGCGCACGTTTGGCAGCGCGCTTTAGTTTACGCTGTGAACACCCTGAAACATGCAGTAAGGCAGGTTTATTAGCTCAAGGAAAGAAGGTTATAATAGGAAGAGAAATTCACACTGCCATGAATACTTGAATGGAGAAATTATACCTACATGACGGGAGCACGTATTTATTGTGATAACAATGACAGGTTGTGACTCTCTCTGGAGTCCTGAAGAGGACTCCAGAGGGAGTCCAAACTTGTTGTGACCTCACAATGAAAAGTTTTTTCCGTCATGTAGGTATAATTTCTCCGAGGTTATACTACACGGCAGAAATTAGGATAAGCTTATAATTGGGGAAAAGCATACCAAGCTGTACAATGAAGTTGTAAAACTACAAATCAAAGCGGTTTCTATTGAAAAGATGAAATGAAGATAATAGTAAGAATGGACTAAAGTAAGCTTACAAAAGCTTTCAGTTAAAGCCTAAAAGCAAAATTATGTAGCTTTGTGATTATGAAAAGCAAGTTGTGTGTTATATATTGGAAGAAGGTACTGTATGTAGATGTCAGTCATTTGGTTTGCTGTGTTTGGCATGCATTTCAGTTAAGTTGTCGAGTGTGAGTATCCTAGGTTCGAGTCCTTGGAGTGCCACATATATTTCTTGATTTCATTAATTGAGTTTAGAAGTAAAGTTGGTTGATGAAAAAATATAATAATTAATGCAATGCAGCATGATGGAAAATACGTCCAAGATTTTTTTTTTATGATTGTCTATTCATGCATGAATACTTAAGATATCTAAGGTTCACATAAGACAGACCTTTAATTAATTAGAGTATAAATACCCACTTTTAATAAACTAAACACTCTTTATCATATTAAGCCTTTGTAGCAGTTTGTAAATTGAAAATTCTGGCCGTAATATTATGTACTGTAGCAATGATATATTTCAAATTATGTTTCAGAATTGCAAAACTGGTGCAGTGCTATAAAATCCCTTTCAGCACAATGCCATGATTTTCATCTTATTCTGATTACCATTAGCTGATTTTCTTTAGCTTATAATCTACAGTACCTCTAGGACTCAAAGGGGTAAATACAATCTCAATAAACCCTCTGAATGACAAGTATTCTTTAAACTGCATAAAATCGTCTAACAATAGCCAGAATAAAAGGTAAACAAAATTTGTGCTGAAGGGATTACCATGAAGGTGATTCACTGATACTAATAATGAGATGAACCGCTGTCAAATTATTTCAAATATAAAGCTCTGGGAAGCAACAACTGTTTAATGTATAACAAATGTAAGACTAGTTATTGTACAGTACGGGCATAAAAAGTAAATCACAATTTACGATCAGTTACAATAGATTTACTAACACTTAAGAACAGTAATGGAAGTTAGATTTTTTTTTTTTTTTTTTTTTTTTTAAAGCATCATATGGACTGTACTTAACCCCTTCTGTACCGGCGATGTCTCTAGTAATATTCTGGCTACTATTGGACGATTTTATTCAGTTCAAAAAGGGCCTCCAACCGTTAACAGACTTCGAACTAACTCACTGAACCATTTTTACTACCACAGATCATAAGCTGCACAAAATCATCTAAATATAGCTAGAATAAACTTTGAAAGACGTCGCCGGTACAGAAGGGGTTAAACCATGTATCAAGTGCATGTAAATCAAAAGGTGATATAAGAAAACAAAACAAAGCAAAGCAAAGCAAAGCAAAGCAAACAAAGCAAAGTAAAGAAAAGCATAGCAAAGCAAAGCAACCACATGGATGGGTCACACAAGCACTTTTACCACTTATCATTACTGTAATGGCATTTCTGGTTTGGTACCTTTTGAATTCAATATCTAAAAAGTTGATTCTCCTATTATATTTTATCTTCAGGGTAATTGCAGATGTATGTATGTATATACTCAGGCACATACCCAATTGCTAGGGTTGGCCGACTCAAGACAGAGCCCGAACAAAAACATAATTTAAAGTACGCAAAATACCCCAGAACTGACTACTTGCGAGTTTCAGGCTATAAGGAAGTTGGAGCCATGAACATCGATACTATACAGAAATGCAATAATAATGTAGGTTTGTGATGGTATGTTGAATTGGGTTTTACATATTTATAAATGTACTACAACCACATTATAGCAGGCAATTTTGCTAAATATCGATGTCTACGGCTCCAACTTCCTTATAGCCTGAGACTCACAAGTGGTTAATTGTTGCCAAAATATAATTTCCCATCAAAGGCTGCTGGAAAAAGTGATCATGTGACTCCACTTCCAATTAATTAACCACTTCAGCAAGTTTATTTTACAAGTTTTACATTATAATACTTTCTTCTAGCTATATTTAGGATCTGTGATTGGGTGGATTGAGTTAGTTTGAAGCCTTATAATTACTAGAGATCCACCCTAAACTGAATAAAATTGAATAGTAGATTGAGTTAGTTTGAAGCCTTATAATTACTACAGATCCACCCTAAACTGAATAAAATCGAATAGTAGTAGCCAGAACGAAGTAAAAAGGATGTCAACGGTACAGAAGGGGTTAACCAGAATAGGATGAAAGTAAATCATCATGCTGAAGGGGTTAAGCAAACAAAAAGGGACAGAAAACAGGCCTTGCAAGCATTAGGCTACATACACAAACACTTCAAATGCATTAAAGGGAGGTTTTTAGTTATTTCTAAACCCTCTCCTCCCTCATATTTGGCCCCATTAGTTTTTGAGATTTTAAGATGTTTGCCCCATTAGTTTGGCATTTTAAAGACATTTTTCTCAATTTATTTGTCAATATTAAAACTTTTCGTGCAAATTAGGTGTCAATTTATTTCCTAGCGAGCGAAAGCGAGCCTGTAAATTAGGAGAAACAGGCCTTAATCGGTACATATTTCTACAGAAAAATTTACAAATTTATCTTGAAGTGTGTGTTTTTTTAAGCTTGAAATAGGTCTAGGGAGAAAACTAAAACCCCCCCTTAATGTACATCCGAACATAAGCATGTCAGAAAGTGCGCTATTTTATGGCAAGGCCAACAAACCATCACTCAAAAACCTTCCTCATTGCTTTATAACATACTGTATCTCTGCTCAATACACAAGGCTGAATTAACCCCTTCAGTACGAGGCCACATTTTTACCTTTGATTCTGGCTAAAATTAGACGATTTTAGGTAGATTATAAGCTTAAGAAAATTGTCTAATGGTAACCAGAATCTGAGCAACAACAAAAAATAAAAAATAAAATAAATGCTGAGGGGGTTAATAGCAATATGAAATGCAATATATTTCACCCAGTGCACCTAACTATAGTCCGTTCATTATAGGTAGGCCAGAAACCGTGACCACAAACCTCTGTAACTCAAACAGGGCTAGAGCAAATGGGCTGTATATTTCCACACCGATTCCCTGGCTGACCGTCCCTTTATGGTCGAAACATCAGCTCGATTCGTTTGGAAGTTGTTGTTGTTGTTGTTGTTGTTTTTCCCCAAGCTGCCTGGCCGAACAGCTCCAAGGCCCGAGCAAGGCCAAGGCCATAGCCGAGCGCCCCCACAGAACCCTCCCTGCCGACCACAATAAAGCCTGGGTGACCGAAGCCACTCCACGTTTGGGAGTTATAGAGGTTAGGGGAGTCGTGATTCTGGCCTACCAATAATGTACAGACTATAGTACGGATATCAACTGTATCGAGTTCTAATGCTAGAGTAGTTTTCCGGGAACCGAATAATGCCTGTCACCAGTTAGTTATCACACCTTAACTTACAATTAAATTTAACCTAGAAACTTTATCTTGCTATATAACTTATAAACTTTATCTTGAAATCTAAAAATATAACTTACAAACTTTATCTTGAAATCTAACTTAGCCACTTCATCTTAAAATCTAACTTAGCAACTACATCTGAAAATCTAACTTAGCAACTTCATCTTAAAATCTAACTTAGACTCTTAGTAACCTAATTCCTGAGAACAATTCAAAGAGTTCATAAGAAACAGTTTTATTTCTCAATTTGAGACTTTGATACAAAGAACAAAAACTCCTCGATATGTGACAAATCCTCCACAACTCTCGCCTTAAAAACTGCAATATATAAAAAAGATTCTAAATAAACACCATATATATAAAAAAAGATTCTAAATAAACACAAGTATATAAAAAAAGATTCTAAATAAAACACCAAACAGCAAATTCCTTACAATCTAAAAATACAAGACATTTTTTGTTTTCCTTATAAATAGAGAATTCGCACCCATGAATCTCGTTTTCTAAATACTATATTCTCTCTCTCTGGCAAGATTAACCCTTTGAGTACCGGCGACGTGTGTTATATTTCACTCTAGCTATATTTAGACGATATTATGCAGCTTAGGAACGATCTGTGGTACTTAAAAATTGTTGGTTGAGATAGTTTGAAGACTTTTTTGTTGCTAGAGGTCCTTTCTATGCTAAATAAAAATCGTCTTAAGAGTTGCCAGAATATAATGAAAAAGATGTCACTGGTATTGTATGGGTTAACCCCTCGATTACCTATGATGCTATTTCACATTCTATTCCGATCACCATTGGGAGATTATGTGCAGCTTAGGGAGCATCTCTAGGAATTAAAAGCATTCAAACTATCTCAATTAACTCTTCAACTCTAACAAGTTCTTCCTAAACCGAATAAAATTGACTAATGGTAGCAAATAAAATGAAGGAATGCGTCACGATACACGAGGCAAGATTAAAGTACAGTACAGTACTGTATAGGTAAAACAACGTATGCCAGACTTTGATTCACCCACATGGAAACTACACATAAAAAAAAAAAAAAAAAAAAATACAGTAGACCCCCGCCCTTTCTGACTAATCGGGGGAGACCCCTGTCCGAAAGAGTCAAAATTCTGAAAGGGCCGAGTCCGAACTTCAGGAAATAATGTCCGAAGTTTATGAGTCCGAATACACATTGTCCGAAACTCGGCTCTTTGGTCCGAATGCGATTGAATTTTTCTCAGCCTTTCGGACAAATCCGAAAGGCTGAACGATAAGTCCAAAGTTAAATGTAGTCCGAAAAGGACGGAGGTATTTTCTCAGCCTTTCGGACAAATCCGAAAGGCTGAACCATGAGTCCGAATTGAAATGCTCGTCCGAAGGTCTTGGAATTCCGAAAGGGCGGAGTCCGAAAGGGCGGAGTCCGAAAGGGCGGGGGTTTACTGTAGTCAGGAACTCCACCAAGTCACTTACGATCTGCTTGCACATAATATTGTGATCTGGCTACACTGGCTATATTGTTGGCTGGCTATACTGGCAAGGAAACCAAGATGATATTTCAGGAATCATCAGCCTTAGTCAAAACTCGATTGCCTGGTAATTCATACACATAAGAGGTAGGCCTGCCGAGCTCCACTGGTTCCTTATCAAGTAATGGGAAAATATAGATAATGATTTTTGGGAATAATTAGCCTTTTTGAGTCATACTGTAAAATACATGCCTTTGCCACACAAGACAAACTCTATTCAAGTACGTTTTCTATGGTTCAGCAGGGATTAATTTTCTCAAGAGTTCTGTAACGCACTTCACTCATGTATTACCACTCTACATACTGTATATAGTTTCATTAAAGTCATTTTTAATACCACCTACTCGTAATTTAACCTTTTCAGTCACATGAATATTTTCACTTATTCTCACTACCTCTGAACAATTTTATCTACCTTAGTAAGGCCCTTTAAAATTCATAGGGATAAACAACCTCGGCTTACCCTTGACTAATAAGTTCTTCCTACGCTGAATAAAATCAAATAGAGAAAGTTGAAATAAGACAATTGATTCATCAGCTCATTAAAAAAGATTTATCAAATACCTTTCAATATGATAATGCCATAATTAATTTTATTCTGGCTATTTTTATTAGGATTTTACTAGGATTTGCCACAGACCGTAGCAAGGTTGGTAGAGCACTTGCCTGCAAACGGAGAGGTCAACGGTTTGAGCCTTGGGCCAGCCAGTGTATGTTATTGACAGGCGGCAGTGCTGTTGGTGGACGGCGCGGTCAAGCAATCTGTGGCAACTGTCCACTGAAGCAACTGAAACATCAGGGTACCCACCCAAGCCCCGCTCTTGAGCAGGGAGTCAATGGTGGTAAAAAATGCATCATCATCATCATTAGGAATGAGCTGTGGGGACCCAGACCACAAGAGCGCTACATCAGGGAGAGCCGTTATAAAGGCTACGCTCCTGCCATCCAACTGAACTGAACTGGAAGTAAAAGGGATAATCAACAGCCTTTAGTATACTGTACAGTACTACCCATTGGATTTCTAGAGGCCCTTACAAAGCTGAATAAAATTGTTTAATGTTAGCCAGAATAATATCAAGATGACTCCACTGTACTGAAAGGGTCAAGGACTGGATCTCCCTGGACACAAGCTCATTCACCTCAGAGAGTAAGATGGATCAACACGGGACCTTTGAGCTTCACTATGTACAATTCTTGTAAAATTAGTCTTATTAAAAGCAGTCCTGTACAAACATCCTCACCAATGAGTTCCACCAAAGGCTTCATTGGCTCATTGCACAAGAACTTCTCAATTGAACTGCTAAACCGGAAATATTTTGTTCTGGCTGGTAAATCAACAGCATTCTCCACAATAGTATTCACAGGCATCAAGAACCAATAAATATACAGGTTGGCACAGAATTCAGTTAACCGCCTGGCAGAAATTGGCAACGCTGCCTTTCGATACATTTGTATAGCCAGGCAGTAATCTGCGTGAATGGCCCTATGATTATCTTCAGTATGAGACGAATTATGCACAATAAAAGTGCATTAATTATAAATTTTAGACAATCATTTTATTATTTCCAAAGTTTTTCACAGTTCAGTAGACTTGCATTAAGACGATACATACATCCAGGAGACAATAGTGTTTTCAAAATTGTTGTAAGTGTCTTATGTTTTAATATATCCCACTATGATAGAGGATGACGTGATACTTATAGAGGATATTACGCACTAACAGAATAAGCTACTGTATGTCGCAAGTTTGATATAATGGAATATATTAACCCTTTCAGGTCCGGTAGTTGCCGTTTAGTATTCAAAAATAGAATTCTCTTAACCCTCTCACATCCGGACGCGATTTTTGAGCCTATTAGGGATACTTTAAATCCTTTGTTACCATCAGGGGTATCTATAAACCTTTAGTTTGTTTACTTCAACCTCTGCAGTTGTCTTTGAGTTAGCTGTGGGCAGAAAACTAATTTTGGAGAGGTAATTATAACAATGAGAGTAATCTATTTCTTATTGCTAATCTGGCAACCTCTGCGTCCTATGGTCGTGAGAGGGTTAATCTCATAATCACCTCTCCCAAATTAGTTTTCTGCCCACAACTCGCTCAAAGAGAACTACAAACATTGAAGTAATTAAACTAAAGGTTTCTAAACACCCCTGATGGTCATAAGGTTTTAAAGAATCCCTGTAAGGACGCAATCGCGTCCAGAGGTGCGCTAAAGGATTAAACTTACAACAATTTTGAAAACCGCCCTGTATTCTGGAATCATGTATCAATTTCATGCAAGTTTTTTCAACAGTAGTAAACGTCGGAAAATAATAGAAAAAACGGCTAAAATCAAAAGTGAATAGACTAATATTATGCATATTTGTCTAATACTCATCATTATTCATATAAGTTTAATTGTATTGCAACTTTAAAAAATACCAGTAGCTTCTACTACCTACTCTGCATTTAATGGGGTATTATAAATGGCAATGTACAGTATGTAATGTTTAGAAGATATTTGGTCATTAAAATACGCAGTACAGTAGTTTGATGGCCACTGTTTTGGGTTGGGACAGTGCTGTGAACTACATACTGGCAAACTGGGTAGTACTGTATTCTATTTTTTGTATGTACAGTATGTATGCTTGTATGTTATTGTAAGGTGTTGGTCCCCTCTGTACTGTGTGAGTCTGGAATAAAGCATTATTATTATTATTATCAAAACAAAATATCCATAGGACCGTTCACACAGACTACTGCCTGGCTATACAAATACAGTATATCAAAAGGCAGCGTTGCCAATTTCTGTCAAGTGGGTAACCCAATTCTGCGCTACCCTCAACTACAGTCTACTTATTATGCTTCTAGATATCCCGACCCCCAACCTCTCAACTCAAAAACGAACTTGAACAATCGGGCTGATATTGCTACCATTTGGGAAGAGTCAACCAGTACATAGGGGAGACAATGTACAGCCCATTTTCTCCAGTCCTCCCTGAGTTACCAAAAGCTAGAGGTCACCATTTCCAGACTCGCTATAATGAACAGAATATTGAATAGTAAAATAAAGTTAAATAAAGTCAATACATCTACGACCTTCAACACCTTAAAACCTAACTACAATATAAAGACATACGATTAATGGCTCCTTCACAATAACAAATCACATAGTAAACTTATGGCTTAAGTACCCATAATGTTGACAAGTATGAAAAACTTGGATGCTGATAACAAAAAAATAATAATACCCTCCAAAGGCTCTTACAATATACATACAATACATGCATATGCACCGTATATTAAAATAAACAATGAACTCCAAGAATCTTGATACAACTCCAGCCACAAATGCAATCCCCTCATGGTCAAGTTACAAGGCAAGAGACCAACCCTGAAGTTAATCAGGAGAGGAACACACTCCAGAAGAGTGCATGCATGTATTAGCCCTGGTCAACCAAAGGTGGTTGTGGAAACAATAAAGGGTTATCCCCAACTGCAACACAGCAGTTATGTGGGAGTCCCTGGCTCCAGTACGACATTACCACCTCCAGGGACTAATATGAGACTGTGGGAAGCAGAACACTGCTGCCAACTACAGGGTCATACGTCCTTACTGGCATCCCCGGCTATATTGTCAACCACCTTGATGTGATGCTGGAAAGTGTAACTAGTCAACAACCCAAAACACTTTCCACCAAAATTGCATTCCCTAACCAACAATGGCCAACACATTGGCCACAAAATGTGGATGATGAGCATCCCCACCTACCAGTACTATAGCTCTGTAGAAAATACATGGCAAAAATGTTTACCTCTCTGTTGATGTTTTATTGAGGTCTAATGACTTCATAAGCTTTGATACAGCAGCCTTTCACTCTTTGCAAAGCAATAATAATGATTTATGGCAAATTTAATATTTCTAATTGAATTAGTTATGAAATATAAAGTAATTACATGAACCTACAAATCTATAAATAAAATTCAAGTGGTGCTTTTTGAACCGTAAAATGTTTGCATGCAAAGAGCAATAAACTAAGCAATTAAATTATTAAATATTTATAAAATCAATTGTTTATGCAATATGCTTAGTTAGAACAATATGAACAAGATATCAAGAGCACAGAGCATGTAAACATCCCAATAATAAATATGTACATCTAATCATACTTGTGCTAAGGTACTCCAGAGAATTACAATTGTACTTTTAAAGAATAAAGATAATATTTTGGGCAACAGGTTAGAGTGGTATAGTCTGTTCACTAAAAGTAGGCCAGAAATCTTAACTCTATCCTCTTCTACCTCAGGAAGGGCAGGAGCAAGCAGGCTGTAATTTTCCACTTCTATTTCCTGGTTGACTCTTTCCAAATGGTGGAAACAACAGCTCATTTACTTAAGTCCTTCTTGAGTTATGAAAGGTTGGAGTTGGGATTTCTGGCCTATCTATAAGGAACAGAGTATACCAGTAGTGTACAGTAGACCCCCACCCTTTCGGACTAATTGGGGGAGACCCCTGTCCGAAAGTGTCAAAAGTCTGAAAGGGCCAAGTCCGAACTTCACACTTCAGCCATTCGGACTTGTCCGAATGGCTGAAATAATGTCCAAAGTTTTTAAGTCCGAAACTCGGCTCTTCGGTCCGAATGCGATTTAATTTTTCTCAGCCTTTCAGACAAATCCGAAAGGCTGAACCACGAGTCCGAAGTTAAATGTAGTCCGAAAAGTGTAGTCCGAAAAGGACGGAGGTATTTTCTCAGCCTTTCAGACAAATCCGAAAGGCTGAACCATGAGTCCGAATTGAAATGCTAGTCCGAAAGTCTTGGAATTCCGAAAGGGCGGGAGTATGTAATCACAGAAATATAACATCTGGCAACTGATTTATACAGTAGGATAAGATTACAGGTTTGTATTTGGTGGTCCAATTATTTAGTTCAGGTAATAATACAGTAATAATAACTTCAGGTCGTTTATTAAGCGCCCTGGCTCCGAGATTCAACAGCGACCGACATATAGTAGACTATATCCATGGGAATCTTTTACTGGAGACTCCTCATGATCCTTGGTCTTGGAGTCTTCTCCTGGGCGACCTAGATGTTTGTGATTTTTTTTGTATTTTATTTAATTTTTTTGTTTCTATTCTGGCTCTGTCTCGAGTTGACCACCCCCAGCTATGGGGTATGTGCCTGAGTACTGTACAGTATATACATACTGTACATACATATTACTGAAAGACTATTACCCATTTCTCTGCTCAAGGGAAATGGTACCAGCTACCTGTGTATGTGAAAAACCCTCATACCTGAGCGGGGGAATTGAACTAGTGTCTCCCAGGCGGAAGACCGAGGCGCTTTCCACTACACTATCGAGCCAGTAGTGCAACACTTATGAAAGAAAATACCCACAACAAAATTATGGATAAACAAATTTAGTGTGAAATGTAATCGCTAAGGGCACGTATTGACACTAATTTAATTAATCAACCAATTTCTATGTTGATACTGTATTTGTTTATTCTATTCGCGTAAATTATGTTGTAAATGTGTTAATGTGGTTTTATTGATTTTTTTGTATTCAAACGCTGGCGAATTCAATTGAAGAGTGAGCGCTCTTTTAAAAGAGAAAAAATCAATATATTTATCATTACTACCGGTAATTGGACTACCACATACAAATTGGCTGGTTTATCCTCCTGTGACGCATTGACCATCTCAAATGACGATACTGTAATGCTTGGTAAACTATCAACACTGCACAGTCACTCATCACAACACACTCCTGCATTTGTCGCCTTCATACAAAAAAAAAAAAAAAAAAAAAAAAAAAAAGCACACTGATACCTTCACCCCATACAGTCACGCCTTAGGGACACATTTCTTTTCCGTTTTCTAGTTATTATTAGACTTTTATTCAGATTAGAAAGGATATATGGAAGTCAAAGGGTTGATTGAGATAGTATTTACCCTCATCATTCCCACGGATCCTTCCTAAGCTGTCAATAATTGTCTAATGATAACCAGAATAAACTATCAAAATGCGTCATAATATTCAAAGTGTTAGCAAAAAATCCCATTCTCTCCACAATCATCCAATGGGTAAGTAACACCTGTACCACATTAAGGGGAGGCTTTGGTTTTCCCTGGACCCCCTTCTCCCTCATGCTTAGCCCCATTAGTTTTGAGATATTAAGACCTTCGCCCCAAAAGTTTGGCGATCTAAGACCTCTCGCCCCATTAGTTTGGCGATCTAAGACCTCTCGACCCATATCTTTGTCAATACTATTACCTTTCGTGACATTTAGGCGTCGGTTTTATCCTGGCGACCAAGAGCGAGCCTGAAATTTAGGAGGAACTGGCCTTTGGCTGGGAAATTTTTTCTACAGAAAAAAGTACAAATTTATCTCGAAGAGGGGATCTTGATTTTTTTTTTAAAACTATATACAGGTCTAAGGAGCAAACTAAAAAAAACCCACTTAATAAATCCTTAAAGTAAATCCTACAAGATTTACCGCAGAACAATAAATACGCATTGCAAAGTACTCCCAACAAGTAATAGAAAAACATTACTGAGCAACTTAAACTAAAATATCACAAACAGAGGATGTGAATGCAACTAAAACCATTTCAAAAATTTAAGAAGATAGATAACTTCTCTATAAGTATATAGTGAATTAACTTATCATATATACAAAAAAAAAATAATAATAATAACACGTCAAAACGGTTAATTGTAGGTTTAAAAAGTGTGCTCAATCCTTATAAATAACTTTAAAATAAAACACTAAAATTATATAGAAATGCCCACACATGTGATTCTTCCCAGATTTTCCAAGACTCCAAATATACTACAAAACGGATTTCTGTGAATTAGATCGAGCATTATGCAGTACTTAGTCTCATACTGTGTTTCTTATGTACAGTATTATGATTATTAATATTATTATTATTATTATTATTATTATTTTTATTTATTTATCATTGTTTTCTTGTGTATGGTAATGAAAGCTTATGACTTCCCTACGTTTTTTTGTGGCAGTTGTCATCAAATTAATGGTATGTAAAAAGCTGACCTAAGTAACAAGTAACCAAGACTTAAAACCCTTCATAAAACTCTCTCTAACTCTCTCTCTCTCTAAATAATTGAAAATTATCTAAAACATACTGCACCTAAAATGAACAAATTCTTGAAACGTACAGCATCTATAATATACAAACAAAACAAAATCTCTAATGATAATTTAATTTGACTTTATATTGTCCTTGTCCCAATTTTGGTTTGTTTAGTTTGCAAGTTTTACATTTTAACCATCAACGGGTCATCAAAAACCAGTATAAAAAACAAAAGGCAATCTAAAACGGGGAACTAAACGCCTACGAAAACTGTACTACCAAACCGTTATAAAACTTACAATAATCTAAAATAGTCCCTGGGCCCTGGAAAGTATCGATCCCAACAGAGAGCATTCTTAGCTACACTTATTATCTACAATACAATTTCCTTATTGTTGTGCCGATGATATTTCGTATGATAGCCTTGGTCAATGAATTTCCATTTCACTTAACTCCTTCAGCACGATGACGTAATACGCATCTTATTTAATTAAACCCGTATGTATGTATACCATTAGACGATTTCCTTTAGCTAATAATCGACCTCTAGAACTCAAAGGAATACACAGGGTCTCAGTAAATCCTCTGACTATATATTTTTTTTAATAATTATTTAATAATTTTCATTTTAGTAAACGTTGTTTCCACATAGCGATTTTGATAATTTAATTTGACTTTATATTGTCCTTGTCCCAATTTTGGTTTGTTTAGTTTGCAAGTTTTACATTTTAATTTAGCCAGACCACTGAGCTACAAAACGCAACTCTTATAGGGCTGGCCAACCCTCTGAATAACACGGGGCCTTCTTTACCTGCATAAAATAGACTAATTTTAGCCAGAATAAGAGGTAAAAAGACGTCACTGTACTGAAAGGGTTAATAGCCATTTATTGGATATTATGCTAAAAGGTTAACCCCTTGAATGGTAACAAATCCTGTGATTTTGGGATCTGGCTCAAATACAGTACTAACATGGGTAGAGAAAATCTCACCTACGGTACAGTCAAGAGCATTAATGGTGAAGGACCCCTTTGAATCAATATAAAATGCAAACGAGACAAAACAATACTGTACTGTACATTATTATGGCCCAGATGCTTCAGAACTTGGCTTTAAAGATTCAAAGATTCAAACTGGTGTAACCTTATATATGCTGAACATCCCAGCTAGAATTAAACTAAAAAACAACACCCCTGGCCTTGGGATCACTCAACATCCATGGCAGAAAAAAATCTACTATCTACCAGTGGGAATTGAACAACAGACTTTCCTATGCATGATAAACCTGAGTTTCTGAACTTTTCATGCTCTTATATTTTGTTACAAAAGGTAATAAACAACTGGAAAAAGGATAAAATTAAATGTTCTCTGAACCTGTGCTGAAAACACTGAGTTAAACTGTACGGCGGATTAGTTTAGCAGAGATAAAGTCCTAGTGCCTATGAAGCTACAAAGTTCCAAGTTGTATTAAGTCATGGTGGTGTAGTGGTAGTGCTCTACTCTCTCATGGAGTCCCTCTGGGAGGTAATGGATCAAGTCCAATGGTTCTCCCAAGGTCAGCTACAATTAAAAGCAAAATAAACCTGATGGCTACGCAAAGAACACTGAGGTCGCCAGTGCATTAATCATCTCTGATGCCTTGTTTTTTATTTTATTTTATTAAGCGTTGTTTCCACATAGCAATTTTGATTAGTTCCTTTGCGTTTATCTTGTGTCGTCCCAGTTTTGGTTTGTTTATTTTGCAAGTTTTACTTTATAATTATCAGTTACAAGACCTTTGGTGTCGATTTTTGCCTGGCGAGTGAAAACAAGCCTGCATTATTCTAATAAAAAATGCACAAATTTATCTCGAAGAGGGGTCTTGTGGGTATTTTTTTAAGTTTGATGGAGGTCTAGGGAGCAACCTAAAAAAAAAAAAAAAAATCTATACCGGTTCATCCAGTACACAACTAAACTATCCTATAGCTACCTTGTGGTTTATCACTATCGGCTGTCCCTCTCACTTCCATCTACACTGTACTGTATCTTTCTTGGTATTCTATCCTCGTCTATTCTTTGTATGCGACCAAACCAAAGCAAGGTACAGTGCACTCCCCGTATCCTCGCTCCACACATTAGCGAAACTCGTTATTCACGGACACCCCTCAATATCTTATTACTTGTTATCCGCGCAATACCAGCTATTCACAAATTTGAATCGGGCAGGTAGATGTGCATCTCGATTCTTGTTTTGGTCGACAATCTTGCGTGACGTCAGACATCACCACCGGGCAACCAGCGTCAACAATTGGCCATTGTGTTCTATTTTTGTGCTCGTTCACCCGCCGAGCCATGCCTTGCGGCGCTCCTCCTCCTCCCCCAGTACCTGGAGGACCCCGTACGAAGAAAGCGGTGTTGCCGTTGACCCAAAAAGGCGAAATTCTACAAAAATTAGATAAGGGTGAAAAACTTTGTTCCGTCGCAATAGTGTTCGGTATCAATAAGTCTACTGTACCATTTAATCATTTGGTACATATTAATGTCATTAGGTAGGTCAAAATAATGATGTTTGAGGGTCCAAGATGGGTGAGCCTGCTACGACCTAAGTCTACTTCCCATTTAAACATATTTTAAAAAGCCCCCACGTATTTGTGGAACCACACATACGCGGACAGGTACCGGTACGAGTTAGGCGCGAATACGGAGAGTGCACTGTATTGTACTTCTCTTTATCTGTTCCACATTCAATGCCCAGAACTTTCTCTTCATATTCAAAATACTCCTACAATGGTTTAGATGCTTATGTTCTGGGTGTGGTGTCCCGAGTTCGAATCCCGGGAGGACCATATGCTTTCATTAGTTTATTCAAGTGCATTGGGGTTTTGTAATTGATGATTAATGTTAAGAACGGGGTGTTACTTAATTCCCTATAATTCCTTCATGCCCAGCACTATACCCTGTTCAGTATAGGTACATCACAAATCGCAACCTCTAACCTCTGTAAATTAAAAAGGGCTAGAGCAAATGTGCTGTAAATTTCCACACTTATACTCTCTGCTTGACTCTTTCCAACTGGTAGAAATAACAGCTCAATTACTTAAGGGGGGTCACCAGCTTTTTTATCTTTCTCTCTTTCCCTGGCTTGTATCCATTCGGCCCCATTCAGCCAACTGTTTTAAGACGTTTATCCCCACCCAGGTGTCGATTTCTTCCTGGCGGGCGATAGCGAGCCAGCATCGTATGAAGAAATCCGGCTTCGCCGGAGAAATTTTTCTATCGAAAAATTTAAAAATTTAGCTTGCTGTCAAAACAAAAATATATATACTGTATGCTGGCTTGCTACTGCTCACCAGGAAAGTATTGACACCTGGATGGGTGTAAACTTCTGAAAACAGTAGGCTGAATGGGGCCGAATGGATACAAGCCAAAGAGAGAGGGAGAGAAAGAGAACAAAAACGAGGTGGCCCCCCTTAAGTAGTTCTTGAGGTAGAGAGACAGAGCTCAGGATTTCTGGCCTACCTATAATGACCAGGGTATACTTGGCTAATTTCCATCTTGTTCGTCTCTATAGTCCATTCATTATAGGTAGGTAGGCCAATAATCTTTACCTCTATAACTCTTAAACCATTCGAGTAATTGAGCTTAAGTTTGTACCATTTAGGAAGGGTCAGCCAGGGAATAGGTGTGGCAATTTACATCCGGTTTGCTATATTATATTGTTTGCTATATTTGATTTTACCTTTATCTTGTATCGTCCCAGTTTTGGTTTTTGTTTAGTTTACAAGTTTTAAATTTTAATAGCTCATTTTGAGTTACCGAGGATAGTGGTCACGCTTTCTGGCCTACCTATAATGGACGGACTGTAGTCAAATACGGATGGTAGAGTAAAGCCGGTATCACACGAGAGCATTCGTAGTCAACATTCTATGATCAACATTTTTCTGGCAACATTTCTGGACTATTTTGCACTGGTATCGGAAACTAGACTGATGAGAGATGAATTTAGGTAACCAAAATATTGTAAATGTTGACCTCATAAGCTGCCAGACCAGTGTTGAGGATAAATGTTGAGGGAAAAAGTGCTTGTGTGATACCGGCTTAAGCAGTAAAATACAGATGGTAGAGTAAGCGATGTGATTTCTATAGTGATATAATCGGACATGTGGCGAGATTACTGCGCTGGCGACTTTAGTGTTGATAGCGTTATATAGCTCGGACTTCCTGAACGTCTGAGCAAGGTAAGGTACAGTCGTGAACATGAATAGCGTCGCACCGATTTCAATCAGTATCGAACCCAAACGAGACCACGTACAATACTTCATTATAGCCCATGTGTTACAGATTTTGGCTTTAACAGTTCAATTATTCGAATGGGATAACCATATTAACCCCTTCATTACCGGTGCTGTCCGTGTATTTTTGTTCTGGCTATTATTAAACTATTTTATTCAGTTTTGAAAGGGCCTCCAGCATTTAACAGGCTTCGAAATATCTCGCTTAACCCATTGTGCTACCACAGATTCTTCTTTAACTGCACAAAATCGTCTAAATATAGCTAGAATAAAATTAAAAGGACGACGTCGGTACAGAAGGGGTTAATGCACACGACTGTACATATATAAATTATTGGAATGTTGGTTGGTTGGTGTGGCAAGATAAGTGGCTGAACATCTACAGTAGGATGGAGTCACTTACAATTATTCTGGCTAACTCCATAATAATAATAATAAAATAGAATGAAATAGAAAATAAAAATAAGAAAAATGGGGATTGGGACTGAGCATATAGATAAGATAGATACATGTATATAAAGCTCAATCAGTATGTGGTAACCCAGGTTCGAATCCCGGTAGGATCACATATTTCATTAATTTAATCGGGAGGGGTTTGGTGTTGGGAGTGAAATAAATAAATTAGATTTTATTGAAATCAACGGCTCCAACTTCTTTATAGCCCAAAACTTGCAAGTGGTCAATTCATCCTTTAATTCTTACACATCCCTCCTAACCTAATTGACCATAATTATCTTCTTACAGCCAGAATATAACCCTTTGAGGATAACAACGCAATTCAACAGCTTGTTTTAGCAATCATTTGCCGATTTTATTCAGTTTAGGAAAGGAATTATGGCAGTCTAAGGATTAATAGAGATAGTTTTTACCCCTTTGATACCTACCTATAGATCTTTCCTAAATTGCATAAAATTGTCTTATGATAGCCAAATTATAGGAAGGGAACGTGTTATCGGAACCTCAAACAGTTTATAATAAGGACTCCAAACTATACAAGTTACGAGATATGCTAAAACCTTTCAAACAAAAAACAAAAACTTTACTTTAAAATTCAAAACAAAACTAACTGTAAAGATTGTACGCTTAATAGAGCAACGGATATCAACTAAAAATATAAAACTAATCCATAGCGCTGCACCCAAATTTCACCGTCATGGTCATTCAAAAGCATGAAAGTTAAGACTCACACACATGAAGATACATGCATAATACTACAGTACAATATATACACAAACACACACACATAAAGACACACACACACACACACACATATTCACATACACACACACATATACACACACATATACATAAAGACACACACACATATACATAAAGACACACACACACATATACACACACACATATACATAAAGACACACACACACACACACTCACACTCTCACACACACACACACACACACACACACACACACACACACACATATATATATATACACATAAAGACACATACACACACACATATTCACATACACACACATAAAACCGAATACTGTGCACACATACAATACACACAAAATAATATATCATTCTTTGAGGTATGAAAAGTAAAAACATGTAAAATCTCAGACTTCTGAAAACCCAAGAGTGAGGTAAATTTCTAAACAAAGGTATTCAATTTGGATAATACCTCGCTCATTCAGATATTTAATTGGTTATCCATAAAAAGTTCAAAAGATATAGATAACATTTCAAGGTAAGATAGGTAAAATTTTGAGTTAGGTAAAATTTTGAGACGAAAGTATTTCACACTTCCACATTAATTATAAATATACATTCCACATTCAAAGCATTCCACATCTAGCTCCTTCCATAAGCACCACATTCAGCATACTCCACATTCAGCACATGCCACACACAACTTATTCTAAATGAGAATTACCAGTGTACAGTACTATGAGTATATATATAAAGCCTGATGTATATTAAATAGCTTAAAACTTATACACTAAAAACAAAATCTTATGGAAAACAATATCACCTACTAAACTGCACCGATAGAAACAAGACTGCATATGAAACTGCCAAGAAAACTAACACAAGCTCATTTCCCTAAGATTATTGGTCTGTTGTCATCACTTAACATCATTCATAACCTTTATTGCACGTTAAAATTGCCAATAATAATAAGTAGTAAATAAATTAAAGGTCATAGTATATTGTAAGAGCTAAAAAAAAAATCCTGACTTGTGTAAACTTTGTGAATTGCTACTCCATCCATTTATGACCTTTGTTCGTACCAACCGCCATTACTCTTCTTGACAACTAATTAGCACTAGTTCTATAGGTGCTTAAAGAGCTCTGACAGCCAGCCTCGTTCCCTCTACCGTCTTGTTATATAAAACCTGCGGACACCTCTGGAAGACTGAGTACGATCGTGTGAGGTGGCTACGTCTCAATCAACAAACTCCTCTAGGGTATTTAAAATTTTCAGTAATATGATGCTTTATTTGATTTCCTCTTTTTAACGTTAGACTACTGTATTTTATACAGATTAGAAGGGATATCTAGCAATCAAAGGGGTAAACACTATCTTGATTATCGCTTTGACTTCCACAGATTCATTCGAACCTTGATAAAATTGTCTAATAACAGCCCCTTGTAATAATAATCATCACCTCAGGTCTTTTATTAAGCTTTTATCTTGTATCATCCCAGTTTTGGTTTGTTTATTTTGCAAGTTTTACATAATAAATTAAGTGCCATTTCTCTCTAGCCTCTGCTCCGAAATTCAATAGCGCTGCTTAGAGCTTAGAAAGGATATCGAACCATCAAAATGGAAAAATCTATCTTGTTTATCCCTTGGACTCTTACAAACCCTCTCTAACTTTAATAAAATCATCTAACAACGGCCAAGACAAACTGTAAACATGTGTCATGGTTACCGAGAGGGTTGAAATTAAGGTACTGCTACACTAAGTACACTCGTGAACCAAAGTATTGTACCGAATATTCCCAACTTTGCTCCGAGCGTAAACAAAGGCAAGGCTATTGAAAAGATAAATGCCGCAACAACTTTAGCCTTCCTGCGTCCACTATTCTGGAGCAGTGGTTCAGGCGGACAAGCTTACAATATGAATGTAAACACCATATGAGGAGGATAATTTTATTGACAACCTTTCGCATTGACCTTCATCAGGCCAATAAAGTGCTCCTCCTCACATGGTGTTTAAATTCATTCTGTCAACTTTTCGGAGTTTATTTTCATCAAGCTTACAACAGTCATGGTTTAAATTTCACTAAGCAATGATGGGAGGATACTTTGGGTTTGGACTGTATACTAATAACACATTTTGACACACAAACACCCAAGAACACAGACACTCACTCACAATACTTCATTCAACGTGGGTTAATGTCTCGTAAAAACTTTCACTTGCATTAATATCTGGCTTTTAAATCAACAGCTTCATAGGATGAATATAATCGCCATATGATGAGCGTTTTATTGACAACGTTTCGCATATAACTTCATCAGGTCAAATAAATGAAGCTATATGCAAAACGTTGTCAATAAAGTGCTCCTCCTCATATGGTGTTTATATTCATTCTGTCAACTTATCTGAGTTAATTATTATCAAGCTTCATAGGAACTAAAAAAATATCACATATACAACATCCGCAGGCACTCGTAAAAAGTAACACCAAATACAGTACTGTATCTACATATTTATACAACATCCGCAGTCAATCGTAAAAAAAAAATCACATACAACATCCAGTCACCCGTAAAAAGATAAATATCACACAACTATACAACATCTGCAGTCACTCGTAAAAAGATGACAAATATACAACATTCGCACTCACTCATAAATGCAAAAGATCACATAAATTACATCCAGTCACTTGTAAATAAAGATCACATAAGTATACAACATTCGCAGTCACTCGTAATAAAAAACGATCACATATACGGTACAACATCCACACACTCATAAAAAAATAAATAAAATACAACATACGCAGTCACACTTAAAAAAATATCACTTATACAGTAGAACATCCGCACACTCGGAACAAAAAAAACACGAACGCAAATACAACACCCATCTTCACTCGTAAAAATAAACACGAAGTACACTATCTACACATTATCCACAGAGTCCCAGGCACAGGACTATATTATATTTGAGGCAGCTTCAAGATATTATCCAAAAGTTTTGTAGAGTAAAAATTAGTATCAAATGCTTGAGGCACTAATTGAAAATAACACTTAAGGAAAGGTAGCAAACTGTCTGTACAATACAATTAGGGGGGACTAGAGCTAATTCCCACGGCTTGATTTGATTAGTGCAGTATGTGATATTGGAAAAATTATTAATAATGATATATTTTTTTTTCTTTTTAGTATATAGGCTACAATTAGTTTAAACAGACCACTGAGTTTCCCCAAAAGAACTTCCACAGGGCTGACTTCAAAAAATTAATATAGTTAACCGAATAAATTTAGTATCAACATGTACAGTATGTATGTTAAAAACATTATTACATTCATAAATATATTACCAACATAAAAAATATCTGTAGAGCTCGAATACTACATTTATTATCAACGTGAACGATGGTCAACCTTTTCAGTACGAGTGGCATTCTTTTCCATTCATACTCCCGCTATTATTAGACAATTTTATTTACCTTAGGAAGGACCTATAGGAATTAAAAGTTCCGAAGGTTCTCATTTGACCCTTCAACCACCACAGATCCTTCCTAAGCTGAATAAAATCATGTACACATAGCTAGCCTATAATGAAAACACATCGTCCCTACTGAAAGGGCTAAGGCACATTTTGACACTAATATTGATTACAGTAAACTAATTAAAGCCAACTAATTTTTTTCGGGTCTTTTTTTTATTTTTTTATCAATATCCGACACTAATTATATCACTGCATAGGAATTAGCTCGTCCACCCTACAGTTTCTGCGAGAAGAAGAATGGAGGGGCTTATCTGTGATTATTATAACAAGTCGCTAAAAGAATGGCTTATTTTCACCTCAAAGCCATTAACGCTACTAGTATGTCTTCTTGGGAAACCACGATAAAAAGCCTCTCAGTGTTGTGACGCCGAGTTTATTTGTCGGCTGGCTACAATTGGACGATTTTCTGCAGCTTAGGTAGAACCTCTAGGAATCAAGAGGTAAAAACTATTAATCATCGTCAAAGGTTAACCAGACGACTATTGAAAAGGCGTCACCCTACTGAAAGAATTAAGAACAAAATCTTAAAAAATTAAGATAATTTCAATATTTCCTTGCTAAAAGATTATTTCAAAATTTCCACGTAAAAAAATTAAGGTTACTTTAAATTGTTTAACATTCAATAATTCATATAAGATAAAATACAGGGGATCCTAGCTATGAACCTGTACACTAACTGTGCCTAACTATAAGAGACTGGGGCGGTAAGGAATCACAGGATGGTGGCTGCTTACAATCGACCACCTCAAAGAAGCTACATATCCTAGGGGACATCTCGGAGGGCCCCCTAGGGTGATGCAAATATAGCGAGCCTCCAGGGCGACGCTGCGAGAGTATTGGACCCCCGATTAACATCTCTTGGAACCCGTTAATGTCCCCTTTTCCCCCCTCCCCCCGTAAAAGGACCCCCACCACCCAGTGCACCACCACCACTACAAGGCACAAACCTAGGCAAGCCCCGGAGGCATCCACCCGGCTACAGTTTCTCCCGGACTTCAGAGCGAGCTTCGGGGCGGATGACGGGGCGGGGGTGTAGGAAGGACGAGAGGACTTGGTGCTGGGATCGCGAGCCCCGGAACGCCCCTCAGTAGTGTCCACCACGTGATGGTCGTTGGGGCTGTTGTAGTAGGATGTTGGGGTGGACACGGAGGACTGGTGGCTCACAGTAGGCACCACTTGGCCAGGTTCAGTCTCCGTCCCGTACATGGTCATGCTCCACTCGGTCACCTTGGATTTACCTGAGGGACAATACAGTATTTCATTAATAACACTAATATCCACGAGTCAGTAACCAATCCCAAGGGGGAATCCTTCGTTAACATCACAATAAAACCCATCACTTTTGGACCTCTGTTATCCATGATGATTCCTCTTTGAGAATCAGTGCGAAGACAAAGATTCAAACTTCAAATTGGTAGCTAGATATTCTTCATAAGCCATGTTACATTATGACCTTGAATGTCCACGTTTAAACTCTGACGTTACATACAGCTTCTCACATTCACAAACTTATCACTTCAACAGAACACTACATTCTACAAAATATTTATCCTTGAACTGACAATTAGATTATTAATGAATTAATTTTTGGGGTGAACAAGTTCAAATTAATTTGGAGATAGGATGGAAAAGAGAAGAGAAAAAAAAAATTAAAAACAAAAAAAATTATGAGAAAAATATTTAAACACTTCTAATGGTACATGGGGAGAATTCAAACTTATTTCTCAAACTCTTTGTAATATATATAAAAAAAAAATATATATATATAATCCTGTAACTTGCAAACACATCTTACTTGACAATATTGACTGAAATTAATACAGTATACTAAAAACAAAAAATAATAATAAGTAGTAGTAATTGTGCAAATATCTAAGCTATGTGCTATACAGTACCTTACTATATATTTGAATTACAGTATCATAATCTAAATTGAAAATAAATGTGCCAAGTCACATTATGTCAATGAATAGTCATAAAAATCAAGACTGATGAAAGACAAGATAAAAGCATTTCTTCTATAAACCACCAAACAATATAATTAATTAATATCAGAGTGTAACTGCTATTTTATAAATTATGTGTGCTTGATTTGATGTAAATTTCCAGTATTCTTTCTTCTACTAATTGGCGGATTCTGTAACCCCATTAATTAACCCCTTGAGGATCATGCCGCACTTTGACGGTTTATTCTGGCTATCATTAGACAAATTTATACGGCTTAGGAAGGATCTGAAGGAGTTAAAAAGGTAATAGCTATCTCTATTTAACCCCTGAATTCCATATACCCTTCCTAATCTGAATCAAGTTGTCTCATAGCAGTCAGAAAATATGAATGAAATGCTTCTTAGATCCTCAAGGGGTTAAGGGGACATGGGCCGCCTTTTTAGACCCCCTTCTCCCTCATGTTTACCTCAATTAGTTTTCAAATTTTCAGATTTTTGCCCCATTAGTTTATCGATTTTAAGACCTCTAGCCCCATTATGCTGTCAATATTTAGACCTTTCGTGCTATTTAGGTGTCGATTTTTTCCCTAGCGAACGATAGTGAGCCTGTAGTGTTGGAAGAACCGGCCGTTGGCCGGGACATTTTTCTACCGAAAAATGTACAAATGAATCTACAAGGGGGATCTAATGGATGTTTTTTTTTAAATTTGATGGAGGTCTAGGGAGGAAACTAGAAAAATAATTAATACATGCAAAAATTGCCCAAAACGTAAACCATCTTCCCTTAAGGATTTCTAGATTGGTTACAGATACACAGACATACATTCCCTTAGGCTTACAGACAGACAAGTATACAGACAAACATATACTGTAGACATAGACAGGCAGACAGGTAAATAGAAAGAGTAATAGACAGGAACAGATACATACAGACAGACAGACGGTTACAATAGACAGGCAGACAGGTAAATAGAAAGAGTTATAGACAGGAACAGATATATACAGACAGACAGACGGTTACAATAGACAGACAGACAGGTAAATAGAAAGAGTATTAGACAGGAACAGATACATACAGACAGACACACAGTTACGTTAGACAGGCAGACAGGTAAATACAAAGAGCAATAGACAGGAACAGATACATACAGACAGACAGACAGACGGATACAATTACAGACAGACAGACCCGGGCACAGATATACCCCTGATCAGGGTGTCAAATCGGAGCAATTATGTTTGAAGAATGGAATGAATATGAGCAGGAATAAAAGAAATTTAACATGAAATGGCCTTCTTTTGGAAATTTTATCCCTTCCAAAGATATAATTCGAACTATAAACCATGATTTGATCCTTGCATATACAATAATAAGTACTCCGCTCCTGAATACTAAGTACTGTATACACCCAACATTATGATAAAATACGTTGGACACTCTCAATGCTATAATCTTTGAGACCCAACAAATATGTCAAAATATACATACCAGTGTATTAATTGATTTCATTAGTTAGGTTTATCTGTAAATTAATTGGTGGGTTGGTGAAAACAAATAGGAAATTATAAGTGCAAAAAAGACAAAGGCATATGAGAATAATGATAAGCGTTTACTATAATGATAAGCGTCCTATTATAATGATAAGCTTCCTACTAATGGCCACAACATCACATCCATTTTACCTATTTATTATTTCAAGCAATATGGAAGAAGTTTTTTCTTAAGACATAAAACATATACAGATATATTCTTTATAAATCATACTTGCCTCGTTATAACCAACACTAGAATATAAATCAAATCTGAAAATATGTTAACAAATGATACAGCAAAATGTATTAATCATACTGTACAGTAATGATTAGTTTTTTTACTCTTAAGCCGGTATCACACGAGAACTTTTATAGTCAACATTCGATGATCAAAATTTGTCTGGCAACATTTCTGGAATATTTCACACTGGTATCAGTAACTAGACTGATGGTAGATAAATTTAGGTAACCAAAATATTGTAAATGTTGACCTCATAAGCTGCCAGACCAGTGTTGAGGATAAATGTTGAGGGAAAAAGTGCTCGTGTGATACCGGCTTTAGCTAGCAAGTTTATAATTCTATACTGTACTAAGCTTCATACTACAGTACAGTATATCAATTAAGGCTAAAAGTGAAGATAATACATGGATTATATGAAGTTGCAGGGCTTCCAAATATATATGGCCTAATAGTCTATCATAGCTTTATTATTCCCTATGGGCAAGGAGACAAAAGACAAGAAGCTGCCTGTAACGAGCGTTCCCCCAAAATTGAAGGAGTGACGGAGAGCCAAATTCAAGGTATGTTAGAGCCAAAATGTCTGGACACACGGACCTTGAAGCAGTTTAAGTTGTAGGATGAGGGAAAGATAGACTGAGGGAGAGAGTTCCAGCGTTACTTGCTGAGTGGAAGAAATAGCCTAAACTAAACATGCTGCAGAATTTAGACCACATGACTTAAACTATGGCATTAACTGTTTCAAGCTCCGTGTGTCCAGACATTTTGATTCAATTTCAATTTAGGGGGCAGAACACTCATTTTTACCTTTACCTTTTGCTTCCTTCTTACACAGAGAAAAAAAAACAAAAATTATATAAAAAAAACTGCTACATTGATGGTCTAAAATAATAAGTGCATCAAAAGCCTCCATGTATAATCCTGGTCGTCATCTGTTTATATCAGGTATTAAATGTATTACCAGATTCAATATTTCACTGAAAACTTCGAAAAAATTGTGTACAGTAATAGTAAAAGAGAAGGACATTTACTAAGCACTCCTATGCCACAAAATATATAATACTTTTCATGGGTTATCAGTAACAAATAAAGACTGTCAAACTAAAGTATAGTATGAGCCATATACAAATGACACAGATTTATAACAAAGATGCCTCTGAACTATTGAATCGCTTGGTAGCCAACACAGAAAATACATTGATTACTCAGTAGTAACTTGTCTGGATGTATAATATATCTTCATGCACAAGTCTAATAAGTAAATAATATGTCAACAGACCTGCAGAAGCATCTATAATACAGCAAAGTCAAGCAATGTCAATAATTCATTAAGTTTTCATGCACAAGCCAGAGGAGTTAGTAGTTGTAACAGGTACAAGCAGAAGAGGCTAGGATACAGCAATCAGTCAAACGATGTCGACAATTCGTCCGGCTAAACTGTATATTCAATTCTCATGCACAAGCCATGAGAGTTAGACCCGTATTCCTATACAAACCCCATCATTGTTGGCGGTAATTACTATAGCCTTGCTGTATTCCTAACCTTATAATACGATATGCCAATCATTGTAATTGCATTGAGAAGTACTGGAACATTACATAACAGTACTGTACTCTCATTGCAATTTAATATCTATCGTATCATATTGACTGGCGAGGAATATGGCAAAACTACAGTAATTTCCTCCGACAATGATGGGGTTAGTCTGGGAATATGACTCTTATTGATTAAAGGGATATGCAGAAGAGGCTAAGAGTGTCATGAATGAAGGCACACTTGGGCCGGTTAGTTACCCTTGTGGTGAGAGCTGTCGCGATGGTTGGGCAGCCGCGCAGGGGCCGAATAGGAGGGGTACTTGTTGGGGGGAGGGTGTTGGTATTGGGGGTTACTAGGTGGGTAGTACTGCTGGTGCCAATTATGGGGGGCATTAGAGGTGGTGGTGGTAGTGGTGGTATAGGTGGTGGTGCTAGTGGTGGTGGTGGTGGGAGGGTCGGTATACAGTCTCTGGATACCACCACTATAACTGGGGTAAACAGACACGTGCCCGCCCTTCCCTGCCATATCCCCACCACCGCTATCGACCTTTCCACCACCGGCCACCGTCCTGCCATCCACCCCCACCACCCTACCACCGTCCCCTCTATCCCTCCGCCCTCCCCGGGACTGCCACCGGTCTGGGTTAGTTCTGGTGCCGTAAAAGATGAGCTGCCACTCTTCCAATAATGTGGCTGCTGCGAAAGGGGTCAACAGCAGCGTCACAGCAGCATCACAGCAGCGGCAGCACAAGAGAGGCAAGGAGGGAAGGAGAGGGGAGGAGGGAGATGGGCAAGGAGGGGAAAGGAATAGGGAGAAGATGACGGACCAGTAGGGGAGAGGAGGTGAGGAAGAAGGATAGAGGAAAGGAATAACAAGGGGAGAAGGACAAGGAGGAGAGTAGATGAGGGATAAGGATGGGAGGAGGTGAGGAGGAGTGGGAAAGAGGGAGGGAGGAGAGGAGAGGAGGGGCAGTGCATATTAGCTACTCTATAGACACAGAGTTACACCAGCACTTTCTCCCGCAATTATTTTTTAGGTGTTTTTATTCTGGCAGATTTTGAATGAAATTATCTTGGCATTTCAATACCTTCTGATACCTTCTGAATTGACTCTTACATGAACACCCCTGGTGGTCGGTGAAAGTATTGATTTTGTAAAGATATTTATCGGGTATCACAATGCCCAAAATGGTACCGAGTCTTGAGTTCAGAATGTTTCGGAAATTATCAGCACAAACCAGAACCTTTTACGTCTATTCTGCATTACACAATTTTCACTAGGTTTCATTACATCATAAGACACGGTGAGCAATTACGGGTTAAATTTTTACAAGAATTTAGCCACCTTTATCTTATGCTTAGTTGCCAATGTTAATTCACAAAAGCTTTCAAAATTTGCCAAAATAAAGATACTATTTGAATATTACCGGAAAAATGTCTGGCATTATTCTGCCTTAAGGTCAGTATCACTACGCTATCACCCCAAACTACTAAACCACTACACCCAAATTTAGACCCACCACCATTGTTTAACTCCTTCAATCAGATTATTATCAATTAATCGTATTATATATTATGCTAAACAATGTTATTCAGATTAAGATGGGCCCTAAATATATTCAAAGGGATACTGCTTTAGCTTACTTATAATAGGTTTAAAGGCCCACAGTAGTTCTTCAATTATTGCTACACAAGGGACTACTGTTCACCAACTCAGACAATTCTTGGAACCCTTACGGCATGATACATTTTGACATATACGTACATAAATACATACATAAATTTAAAGACAGAGTGCTCCACACGGAGTGCGGTTCCAGTCTCACATCCTAATGGCGGCAAAAGCATGGAAGAAAGGAGGCAGCAGGGAGGAATACCAGGCAGCTAAACGAACTGCCAAAAGAGTTATTTACAATGCTAAAAATCGCATTAAGGACCTGGTCCTCGAACAAGTGTGTAACACTGACAATCCCAATGGGATCTTCAACCTAGCTAGGCGAGTTAAAAATGACCGTAGGGATATTATAGGTGAACAGTGTGTTAGAGATGATAATGGGAAGATTGTGTATGCAGAAAATGAAATCAGAGAAGCATGGAAGGTACACTATGAACGATTGCTAAATGTAGAGTTTGAATGGGATAAGGAACAGCTTAGTATCGAAAAACCAATATCTGGGCCCCCTCCTTTGATAGCACCAGCTGTAGTGAGCGACGCAATCAATAAAATGAAGGACGGTAAAGCTCCAGGTTGCTCCGACATTGTCGCTGAGATGATAAAAGCCTCAGGGGAGATTGGTGTAAACTTAGTCACTGAGTTGATAAACACCATTATTAAAGATGAGAAAATCCCAGAGGATTGGCTCAAAAGTGTAATAGTAAATATATACAAAGGAAAAGGGGATGCGCTAGATAGAGGAAATTATAGGGGCCTGAAAATGCTTGACCAAATCATGAAGGTCTGTGAGAGAGTCCTTGAGGGTTTGATCAGGCAAAGCATCTCTATTGATGATATGCAGTTTGGTTTTATGCCAGGACGTGGTACAACCGATGCTATCTTCATAGTCAGGCAGATACAGGAAAGATACCTACTAAAAGGCAGGGATCTTTACTTTGTGTTTGTGGACCTGGAGAAGGCCTTTGATAGGGTACCTAGAGATGTTGTACAGTGGGCTATGAGGAAACTTGGTGTGGAAGAGTGGCTGGTGCGTGTGATAATGAAGATGTATGAGGATTCGCGAAGTTCGGTGAGGGTGAAGGGTGTACTGAGTGATGAGTTCGCAGTCCGTGTTGGAGTCCATCAGGGCCCCCTCCTCTTTATTATGGTCTTGGAGGCGCTGTCTAGAGTTTTTAGAGGCGGACTCCCGTTGGAACTGTTTTATGCAGACGATTTAGTCCTAATAGCTGACAGTATGCAGGATGCTGAGGCCAAATTCAGAAAGTGGAGAGAGGGCATGGCGAGCAAGGGTTTAAGAGTCAATATTAACAAAACCAAGGTTATGCATTGTAGTTTGAGACGAGGCAATGTGGAAAAGAGCGGTGCATACCCATGTGCAGTGTGTGGAAAGGGAGTGGGCATTAACTCAATTCAATGTAGCATCTGTCGATGTTGGGTACACCATGGGAGTAAGCGCTGTAGTAGAATAAAGGGGCCCCTGCCGAAGGATAAGTCAGAAATAGAGAAATTTGAGTGCGTAGTGTGCAAAGGCGAGCTTGTGTTAAGTGATGATCCTGTGGCTGTGAATTTTGGAAATGAGTCTTTGGAGCTGGTGAACAAGTTTTGTTACCTAGGAGATACCATCTCTGCCGGTGGTGGGGCCGAGGCTGCCACTGTTGCTAGAATTAGGTGTGGCTGGGGGAAGTTCAGAGAATTGATGCCAATCCTGACCATAAAAAGAATGCCTCTCCCCCTGAAGGGAAAGGTGTATGCCTCATGTGTTAGAAGTGCAATGACGTATGCCTCAGAAACATGGGCCGTTAAAGTAGAGGATGTCAACAGAATGGAGCGTAATGAGATGAGAATGGTGAGATGGATGTGTGGGGCCAGGCTACAGGATAGAATAACAAATGTTGAGCTGAGGAGACGTTTAGGTATAAAGAGTATTAGCGAGGTGATGCGTACAAGTAGACTGGGATGGTATGGACATGTGGAGAGAATGGATGAACAAAATTGGGTGAAAAAATGCAGGTCTGTGATTGTGGAGGGAGCTGCACCAAGGGGTGGACCGAGGAAGACCTGGGATCGGACTATACGCGCCGATCTCAAATCCAAGAACTTGACAAGTGAAGCAGCCCTTAACAGGGTTGCCTGGAACGCCGCCATTAGGACAAGAGACTGAAACTGCACTTATGTGTGGAACACTCAGTCTTAAAATTTTATGTATGTATGTATGTACTCCAGGAAGCCCGGTTCAGAGCTGCCTCACTTGTCAGATTTATGTTATAAAGTTCAGACCGCATAGTCTGATTCCACGTCTTTCTTGGTCTGCCCCTTGATGCAGCTCCATCCGTGTTCACTGACTTGCATCTTTTCGCCCAACTTAGTTCATCCATCCTCTCCACATGTCCAAACCATCCAAGCCTGCTAGTACACATCTCATCACTGATACTCTTGACACCTAACTGTCTCTTCAGCTCTTCACTAGATATCCTATCTTGCAGTTTGGCCCCACTCATCGATCTCCCCATTCTCATTTTGTTACACCCATTTTGTTGATATCATCCGCTTTGACAGCCGTTTGGCACCACACCTGTGTCGGCAACAATGTTTGCATGTTGGAGCAGTGTTGGGGCAGGACTTTATTGTTCTATAGTCCAATTGCCTAATATACAGTAGAGTCTTGTTATGGTGCTGTCTTTTTGTAGCACTGTTAAGGCTGGTGTGGTTCCAGATACTGCAGGTGCAGGTGCTGCAGGGGGACTCTGTTGAGTCTTGCTGAGGCACGGTTAGCAGTATACCAACATCAGCCACTGTGATGACTTGGTGGGGCAGTGCTGTGGCAGGACTTTATTGTACTACAGTACACTCCAACTACTGAAAGGCAACCCCGTCTGAGCCGTTACAATACATGTAATGGAAAAATGACGTTAAACCAATGTAAGTATGTATGTTTGACAGGTCATGTTTCCGAAGCATGCGCCATTGCGCTTCTAACAGATGAAGTGTACACCCTGCAAGGGGAGAGGGGTCTTCTTATACTAGGTAATGGCTACCGGTCTCTGAACTTTCACACAAGGATATCTGATAAAACGTTCTCACGGCTTTTGTGCCAGTGATCGCTGCGATGGATATCAGAGCCAAGGGTGACACACAATATTTTACTGGGTATACATCCATGATAGCAAGGCTCAGTCTGTGTGTACTCCAGGACAGTTGTCCCGGGGGGCAGAGTCACTATTCTCAAGGTAAACTTGGATTTGCCACAATGTTTAACACCAAGGCTGACAGGGCCCACCAACCAAGGTTATATGGTTAACCACAGTCACCAGTTGTACTGGAACTGTTTGTACAACTGTTTGTACAGAACTTGCTTGTACAGACTTGTAATGATAAATAAGCAAGGAAGAAAATGATGAGTGCTTGCCACCTACCACCTACAAGTATTTGCAATCAACCCCTTTTGACACAAAATCTGAATAATATATGTCTATACTCTGTTCATTACAGGTAGGCCAAGAATCTTAACCTCTACTCTCTGTAACTCAAAAAGGGCTAGAGCAAATGGGCTGTACATTTTCACACCTATTCCCTGGCTGTATCTTCCTAATTGGTAGATAAATGAACTCTATTGTGCTAGTCCTTTTTGAGTTACAGAAGTTACGAGTCAACATTTCTGGCCTATCTATGATGAACAGGGTATAATGTTGGCTACAAATAATACAAATCTTCCTCTGATTGAAGGAAATATATTAAATACTACATATTACGGACCCACCATTCCACCTCATTATAAAACGATACCAAAAATCAGAAGAAAAGTCTTGCTTGTGACAAGTAAAATTTTGCAGACATATTTAGCCACTCAGAAATCCATAACAATACTAAAGGTAATACATATTCCTTAGTAACTCATAAAGAAGTGATTTCCTGATCCAATATCGATGCTAAAGAGAGATTAACTGGTAGAAATGAAGGGTTAAATACTATATACAAAGGAATCAATCTACTTAATTTTCTTAGATACAGAACATATACTTTAGAACCCATACCGTATCATAGAAAACCACTCCACTATGGGTAGCTAAAGAATACAGGGGGGCGTAGAATTCCGTTACCCAGTCTAGGCCTCCATTAAGGGGAGGTTCTTGGTTTTTCTGGATCCCCTTCTACCTAATGCTTAGCCCTATTCGTTTTGCGATTTTAAGACGTTCGGCCCATTATATTGTCGATTTAAACACTTTTCATGCCATTTAGGTGTTGCTTAATTTGTTCCTGGCAAGCAATAGAGAGCCTGAATTTGGGAGAACGGGACATTTTTCTACCGAAAAATGTACAATTTTATCTCAAAGAGGGGTCTTGGGAATGTTTATTTTTGTTTAGCTTGATAGAGATCTATGGAGCAAAATAAAAAACAAAACACTGAGACAATTGGGTAACCAAAATCATGTGCACCACTCAGTATATTACTCTGGTGACCTTGTAACTGGTGCATCACACAAGCATTATAACTGGTGACCACAGTATAGTTGGCAAAATAAATCACATCACAACACTACCTAGATTTTAGTAAGAAATTTCCATCCGGCGGTCAGCAGACTTGATTTGGTTATTGCAAGAGAATGCATATATTTTTCTCTATTAACACTTGATTTAGTTACTGCATGATCTCCAATTTTCTATTCTCAATTTATGTACCTTAACATATGATTTAGTTACTGCAAGATCTCTAATTTTCTGTTGTACATACACGTATCTTATGTAACATCTGATTATTCAATGCTAGAAACTAACATGATTTTTTTTTTTACATTAAATTTTACACAATTTATTCAAAATCATAGCGATTTTGATGAGATCTATTGTCTTTATATTGTGTCGTCCCTGTTTTGGTTTGTATATTTTGCAAGTTTTACATTACTGTATACTGTAATTAAGTTGTGAAAGAGAGTCACCCATATATTTTGTAAGTTTCTACCATACTACTCTTCTACACTGACACACATTTTCCACCATCTGGCAGACAGAACTACAAGTGCAAAGTGAGTCAAACCTATTACCACCTGTGACAAATTACTTTACCAACTATACCCACTACCTGTGTTGCTCTAGGAATATGTTCATGCAGTGAATATCAAGCACATATTAAAAAAGTTAGAAAATTGAATGATATATTGAAAATCGTGACATAATTCACACATACCAGAGCCACACAAGCTAAAACCAGGCAACTCGTACACGGCATACACGTTCAGTTTGGCTGGTCAAACTCAGGACTGTACAGTTTGAGTGGTGGTTGTTGTTGTCGTTCCCTAAGCTGCCTGGCCGAACAGCCCCGAGTCCCTAAGGAAGGCCATGGCTACGGTCGGGCTTTCCCACAGGGCTCTCAAGGAATATAGATTATGTTGTTGGAGTAAGAGATTGTGTGAAATGCAGTCTTCTATGATGAGTTTAATGGTATGGGGTGCTATGTTACATCCCGGGCAGGTGTCATCGACGGAATCATCCAGTCTCTCTGATAGTTCAGAAGAGCTGGATGGTGCCAACATCTCAACCTGGCCAGGTGGACTCTGTCCTCGCGAGGAAGGAGTGGTTTGACTGCACAGTTGGCTACAGTTTTGGTTGTTACACTGTTAATTATGAATTGCTTGTTTTATGTTTTTAAATTAAAAATATTCAATACTGTACATTATTTCCACATATTGAATTTTATAAGTTTGTTCATTTTTATATTCTGCAGCTTCTGGTTTGGGTTGGTTTGTTTAGCAAGTTTTACATTTTAAATGCGGTTTTATCTGTTCTTTCAAACACAGATCCAGGTTTTGTATATGTATGTATTGGACACCTGATGGATGCACTCCATGCTGCAGCAGGGTGTCAAACTGAAGCAGTTTTGTTAGAAGACTTGAATGAAAATGAGAAGAAATACAAGAAAATTAACATGAAATAAAATTGTTTTGGCCATTTCATCACTTCAAAAGACATAATTTGAACAATAAACCATAATTTCATCTTTGCATTTTTTTTACAAAAGGCAGAGCTGCCTGTGACAAGTGCCTCTCCCAGAGTAGAAAGCAGGTAGGGACGAAAAAACTCAAACCAGACCGAATAAAGCCAAGTAGGGACGAACAAACTACTGAGCCAGACTCAGCTGGTAGGGACGAATAATTTTGTTTAGGGACAGAAAGAAGTGTGGTGTGCTTGTTGAGTGTAGTGAAGTAGATAGCAGGAGGAGGTGTTTGTGAAAGCTAGCTGGATCACTCTGTGTAGGTGAAGCACAAACAGAAACAGTAAGGGAAGCCAGACAAATGAAACAGGATACAGTAATAAAGACTATAAAGAACGGACTTGGCTTTTGTTTGACACCCAGCACTGCATGATCTCCTGCAGCATCCCATGGGTTTCATAATTGGTCATAGTTTTGGATCTGCTGATGATGTTCTTGTTGTTGTTGCTGTTCCCCAGGCTGTCTGGCCGAGCAGCCCCAAGGTCCCGAGCAAGGCCAAGGACATAACCGAGCGCCCCCACAAAATCCTCCCTGCTTACCACTAATAGAGCCCAGGTGACCGAAGCCACTCCAAGGCGTCCCCGTCCCCGCTGAGGAGGGTGCGGAAACACCCGGGAAACCAAAGCCCCACCCAAGACCCTGTGCCCCTCAGCAATTATGAAGGGAAAGCTGATGTCAAGGCATAAGCTGTCCACCCTTCACCATAAGTCAAGGTCAGCACACATGTAAGCCATAGCTGTGGTCTGTGGGCAACCCAACATGTCACCCGTCTGAGCAGCAATTAGTACTACAGCTGGCAAGGTTGTACTATTCAGCTGTTAACCCCTCCAGCACCATGATGATTTTTTACCTTTGATTCTAACTAATATTAGATGATTTTATGCATTTTTAGAAGGACCTATGTTACTAAGAGGGTTTATTAAGATTGTATTTACCTATTTGAGTTGTATATATTTTTTTTTTTTTCAAACTAAAGAAAATCATTTAATGGTAACCAAAATACAGCATGATGAAAATTATATAATGGTGGTGAAGGGGTTAATGGGATAGCTTCCCCAGGTGCTCATTACCAAACAACCACAAAAATTGCCGGCCTTGCACCCTTTAGTGGGCCGTGTTCAAATAGTGTCAAACAGCAGGATACTGACAGGGGTCCGCAGCTCTCTACCAGTATACCCTGTTCGTTATACGGTAGGTACGCCACAAATATAAAAACCCAACCTCCGTAACTCAAAAAGGACTGAGTATTATTGAGCTGTTATTTCTTCAATTTGGAAAGATTCAACCAATATATAGGTATGGCAAATTACAGCCCATTTGTTCTAGCCCTTTTTGAGTTACAGAGGTTATGAGTCACGATATCTGGCCTACTTATAATGAATGGACTATAGCATTGCCGAGCCACTGGTTAGGAGTATAGCATTATAGCAAGCAAAAATATTGCTTTGGATATATTAGGCCAGATTTATTCTTGCCAATTGTATACCGGTACTTCAAATTGCACAAAACAGCCAAAACAAAATTAGTTCTGTAACATCCGGACCTGCGGCCAACTGAACATTCTGATAGGTCTGCACAAACCACTCGCACATACTTGACATT
Organism: Paralithodes platypus; assembly: GCA_032716605.1. Classification (NCBI taxonomy): domain Eukaryota; kingdom Metazoa; phylum Arthropoda; class Malacostraca; order Decapoda; family Lithodidae; genus Paralithodes; species Paralithodes platypus. The sequence goes on from CM064580.1 coordinate 52,936,567, forward strand.
GTATGACCAGCACCGAGACTCTCAGACCGAACAGAGCGTGTATGTCGACCTTTATATATGTATACTGCATATAGGCAATTTTACCATTTGAATATTAAGTCACCAGATTGGAAAATGGGAGTCGGTTACCTAGTGAACTTAAAATGTTGATGTCATGTGTTTTAAAGTCAAATGGTACCGTATCTATTTGAAAATCTATATGGCTTAACATTATTATTGTAAGATAAAGACTTAACTTTGCAGTACAGTACTGCATGTAGAGTTAAGACAGTGGCTAAACTTTCATAAATATTAGTTGCACCCAAATTAGTAAGCATGATATTACAAGTAGTATCCGAACAACTGGACCAAAACCAACCCATATCCCTTGCACAGTCACATAATAAAATCTCGACAAACTTAAGGGGGGTCACCGGCATTTTTGATCTTTCTCTCCTTTTCTCTCTGTCCCTGGCTTGTATTCATTCAGCCCCATTCAGCCAACTGTTTTAAGACGTTTATCCCCATCCAGGTGTCGATTTCTTTCTGGCGAGCGATAGCGAGCTCGAGGGAGACCTGTATTAAAATATTACAGATACCAATGCAAAACAGCCACGACATGTTGCCAGATAAAAGATGCTAATAAAAAATGACCCAAAAATGTGCTCCTGTGACTTTGGAAGTAAACCCCAGCTTCCAACCAATTAAGGGGGGTCACCGGCTTTTTTGTTTTTCTCTCCTTTTCTCTCTTTCCCTGGCTTGTATCCATTCGGCCCCATTCAGCCAACTGTGTTTAAGACGTTTATATCCATTAGGTGTTGATTTCTTCCTGGCGAGCAATAGCGAGCCAGCATTGTATGGAGAAATCCGGCTTTGCCAGAAACATTTTCCTATCGAAAAATGTACAAATTTAGCTTGCTGTAAAAACAAAAATATATATATATGCTGGTTCGCTACCGCTCGCCAGGAAAATATTGACACCTGGATGGGGGTAAATGTGTTAAAACAGTAGGCTGAATGGGACCGAATGGATACAAGCTAAAGAGAGAGGGAGAGAAAGAGTTAAAAAGCGAGGTGGGCTCCCCTAACTAACCTGTGGAGAAGAAGTGACCATTGTTGTGAATCTCCAACACCCATTTACCCAGCGGACGTTCTCCCCACATGTGTACGGTCAGGAACGGCCACGACTGGAAAATAAAGAAACAACATAAAATTATAATGTAAAACTTGCAAAATAAACAAACCAAAACTTATACGAACACAGTAAAAAGACAAAATAACTAATAAAAGGGTAAAATAATAATTTATAAATAAAAGAACACAATCACAACAGCATAACTTGGTGTACAGAATATAGTTTATTTATTTCCAGCTGACGGTAAATTAAATCTCTTAGCAGCCGATTCCTCGATTAACTAATATATTTTATTTTAATCGTAGTTTAACGAGACCACTGAGCTACAAAACGCAACTCTTATAGGGCTGGCCTCGATAACTAATAAACAAATATGAAATTATTATCGATAACTAATAAACAAATAAGAAAATACTATGTCCCTGCGTACTATTAGTGCCAAGTTTTCATAATAAACAACACATAACGCTACAAAATCTGCTTAAAAGCCGAGTAATAAAGATGAACACATGGCAACTTACTCTCAGATAGAAAGAAACAGACTATAGTTATCCGTTTAGCTAATATTGATGTTGCAATTATTGTTATTGTTTTATTTACTGTGTTTGGCAGGCATTTCAGCTATGTTGTCGAGTTTCTTAAATCAATAGTTGATAAAAAGCCACTGGGGGTGGCTTACTTCATCCATCATCCTCATTTAATTGTCTTTCCATGGGCAAAACTCATTCAACTCTGCTCTCACTAAACCAACGTATTACATATCTATATCACCATACTTATATTAGTATGAACAAGTCTATGGGTGTCTTCCTCTTTAACTGCCTATGTCTATTAAGCCTACAGTATTCTATTTACAGGAGTTATCTCAATTTGGCTAATATTTACAATGCAATTGTTTGGAATTTCAGCTAAGTTATCAAGTTTCTAAAATTAATTCCTACGATAAAGTATCTCGCACCTTACACAGGCTAACATACAGCATATATCTTCCCCTTTTTGTTGAGTTAGACCCATCATTGTCATTAGTGGTAACCACTCTCTGAACTTCATCTACCTATTTTTATAGTTCATCTGAAGTTAACACTTTGAAAGAATTTTGGACAATCACAAGGAAAAGAGAGAGATAGACACTCAAATAGAATTTAGAGCGTGAGTTGAAGTGAGGGAGCTGAACAAGGACACAGACAGACAAACACACAGGGAGACAGAGACATACATGGAATCCTGAGCGAGAGTTGTCGTGCGGGCGCTGAGCAAGGAGGGTAGACTTGGTGCCAGCAGGAGAGGCCAGGTAGATCTCTATATCACCGCGACGGTCCGCTGATAACGTCACCTGGTAGGGAAGAGATAAACAAAATTAGATTCTATACTATAATCCTGAAGCACACAATCCATACACTCATCATCATCATAATTTCTAAAGGCATTGGAATTTATATGCATGTACTCTATAATGCCATATCTATCAAACATTAATTCATATTGCTCTGTTTTAAAACAATTCTCAAGACACACTAAAACTGGCAAAAATCTATGATATCAACAAATATATATCAAATGGCTTACCTTTGCCTGTACGTGCTCAAGAAAGTTGACGCCCGGACAGTCCTCAACGTCCAACTCCAAGGACACAAAACTCTTCTGGGGGATCAGCCTGGCAGGGATAAGGAATGAGAAGAATTAGAGAGAGGGATGAAGCATACTGTAGTATAAAAATGTATGCTACTCCAACTGACTAAAGTCTGAATTCTGAAAGACAATACTCGAGCTGACCACATAGTTAATTCTGTGGGATATTAAAGATGAACTCATATAACGATACTTTTTAATAAATTTCAACTAAAATTATGACCAACTGATTTGTTCTGTTACTAAGGTGAGACTTACTTGAATGCTAAGCACTTCCAAGTTGCTATATATCTATGAAGTTTACACTACAGTATATATATTAATCATATGCATTTCTGATGATCTTGCCGAGCACTTATCAAACTTGCCTAGTTCGATTCTTCTTCTAAACCTACACAACCCAAAGCGAATAAAATCCTTACTTGTCTACGTGTGGAGCGGTGACTTCACATTTGCGTTGTACTGGCACACTGGTCCAGTTCTGTGCCAGCTTCACCATCCCGTAAGAGTCCATCAGGCCATACCCAAACCTGAGCAGGGGAACAGAGGTTAGATTGAAGTTTGACAATTGTGTGGACTAAATTCAATATCGAAAGTGAACTAGAAATATGAAATGTAATAAGATGAAAAGACCAAATAATGTATATACAATGAGCAATTTATGTATGACCACCTCTTTGGGGATCATGGTGTCCAGCTATAGATATAAGTAACACCCCGTTCTTAACATTAATCATCAATTACAAACCCCAATGTACTTGAATAAACTAATGAAAGCATATGGTCCTTCCGGGATTCAAACTCGGGACACCACACCCAGAACATAAGCATCTAAACCATTACACCACCAACACAGTAGATAGAATTTAAGTACAGGCATCTGAAATATATGCTATTCTCACTGTTGAAGAGATACTAAACATAGGACATATGCAATGCACGGTGCTCATCTCCGGCTTTTCGTTCTCTGGAATCTGTGGTAGGGGAGTTATCCAGCCTGGTACACAGGCGCTACTGCATATCATCCAGGTTACCACAGTTTACCTCCCCAGATGGCACGTCATATAATGTACATCTACGCTACTCTCAGTTTCTATTTGCTGCTAAGTGAACAAGAAGCATATGGGGTGAGGATACTGACCACTGACTTACGGAAGCGAAGCATGGACGTTGGTTGAGAGACTCAGACCAAGAGTGAGAGCAGTGGAAATGAATTACTTAAGGAGTGCGTGCGGAGTTACATGGAGGGATAGACAGACTAATGAGGAAGTAAGAAGGAGGTGTGGTGTGGAGGTAGATGTGCTGGAAAGTGTGAAAAGGAACAACTTGAGATGGTTCGGCCATATGGAACGTATGGAAAGCGAGAGAATGACTAAGAGGATGTACGAGAGCGAGGTGGAGGGACAGAGGGGGAGAGGTAGACCGAATATGAGGTGGAAGGATGGAGTGAGGAACTACATGAACGAAGGCGGTGCTGGTTGGGGGGAGGGGCGTCGACTGACTGGGGACAGAGGTGCATGGGGGCGGTTCGTTCGTGGCCACCCCTTCGGGGATCACGGCGTCAGGCAATAGATAGATAGATAGATACTGACCATTCATCTCCCAGCCCATAGGCCAAAACCACAATTTTGTTCTTGAGCTAAAGATGCTCAGGTTGAAAACCTATAAAGGTGAATATGAAAAATGCAGAGAAGTACAGTATTCAAGTTCTTAGAAAATTACTTCAATTTAAACATGTTCAACTGGTACAGTACCTGTGAGAAACATGACGACCGACTCCGTTAACCTGCCAGTCTGTAGCTTCAAGATTCTCCGGCCGGGCAGTTCGAACCACAATGTGCTGCATGTCACGCCACGTCATGTCTCGGTTTACCTGAAATACATTATATCATTAACAGTACTGTATTGTCCTATTTTTCCTAACGTATAAATGGATTATGAACTCCTGTACATAATTATTCTCATTACCGGTCATTCATCTCACAAATATTCATTAAATTTATTTTTGTCCCCAGACCCCTCTTTTATAATGTTCTTACAACAATATTCCTGCAGAACCATATTCTCCCCCTGGTACTACTCTCCTTGTCGGGGTTGGGGGGCTTCGGGGCCGGCGACTGGGGCTTGATGGGGGAGGGATGTGGTTGTTTCCCTCCCTCTCCCCTTGAGCTTTCGTCCTCAGCTTGACTACTTTTGAGTAGTTTTTCTTTCCTCGTTCTATATTTTTCCCCTTCTATTCTTATTCTGTCCCATTCGGCTGTCCTCGGGCAGCTTCCCTTCGGTAATGCATTTTTTGCTTCTCGATGTGATTTTCTTTTACTTCGACCTGATCTCTCATTCTTCGCCCTGATCACTTCTTGGTTGGTGTTGCGGTGTAGCAGTTCTTGCCTCATCCTTCGGCCCTGCCCTATAAGAGCTCTGATGTGGAGCTCATGTGGTCCGGCTGAACTGGTGAAATGACGAGAAATGTCTGTGTGTCTTCACCTTCCTCGATTTGTTCCCCTACTGCCCTTCTCTCTCTATCTTGACTCGTTTAGTTATTATATATCTTGATCAAATCCTTCGGGCCAGCCCTTTGAGAGTTTTTTTGTGGAACTCAGTGGTCTGGTTAAACTAATATAATAAAAAACAAAAAAACATATTCAGAGATGTTGGAAAGTGAATGAAGGAATCCATTTCATGAAGACGGCTGTCATTATTAAATTAATTACTCCACACACATTCCATAATTTCTTAACTTTCCATATGTTTTCCATCATTTATCCTAGTAAAATGTTCCTATACCTCGTCCTCATGCCTGCAGGGACAGAACACAGTCATGTCTTTACTAAATCAATTCTTCCACAAACCAATTTCCATCTCTAACAGATGTTTTCTTAATTTTCAAACATTGTCACTAACAAACTCTCCTATACCCTGTTCCAAATAGGTAGGCCAGCAAACGTGAACCCTAATCTCTTTAACGCAAAAAGGGCTTGAGCAAATGGGCTGTACATTTTTCCACACCTATTCCCTGGCTGACCCTTCCCAAATGGTAGAAATATTAACTCGATTACACTAATCGGTTGAGAGTTGTCGAGGATACTGTTCAAGAGTTTTAGCACACTTATTTGGAACAGGGTATAGTTAGTTAGTTAGTTATGACTAACTAACTAACTAGTACCACTATACTGTACCTGCAGGACAAGAACATACAGTATATCTTTATCAAATAGGTATTTCCATACTCTTCCAATCATTTTTCAAATCCTACTCTCATCCTTAAATTATTCCAACCCCTATGATGCAGGTTTTACCAGCATGCTCTCCCTGCTCAATAGCTGGGCTTAGGGTGGGTGCCCTGTGCCCTGATGTATCAGGGACTTCAGTGGACAGTTGCCACAGATTGCTAGATCAGTGCTGTCCACCAACAGCACTGGCGTTTGCCAAATAGCACACTGGCTGGCCAGAGACTCGAACCCTCAACCTCATAGTTTGCAGGCGAGTACTCTACCAACCACGCTACGGCCAATTAAAAATGTCTTGAACCCCATACCTGTAGAGCAAGAGCACAGATGCCGGCAGCAAGAGGTGCGGAGGCAGATGTACCGGTGTGAGAGGAGGTACAGGAGTGGTGGAGGTCAGTGGTCACAATCTGTTTTTCACCCAGGGATCCGGAACTGTATGTGGTCGCCAGGGTAGAGCTACAGGCCTCAGAGTACCAGGGGACGCGACCCTTTTCTGCAAGATAACAAGGTATTTTGAGGACGTACAGTTGTGGTTATAAATACTTGAACACTTCCTATTGTTGATGAAAATAAGATGGTGAGCGATAACTTGTGAATTCCAGTATATTTGATATTTGTGGCTCAAGCAGTTTATCAAAGCAGTTCACCAGTGTATCATTATTGCACCTAAAAAAATTGTACAGAAATTCCCGTCCACAACCGTACTTTAATGTATGAAAGGCAAAAAATTATTAAATATACAATGTTTAACTCTGAACACACAATAAACAGAAAGCTTCCCAAAGGATCTAGAACTGTAAGCGGTAGTCTGGGCAGGACTGCAGGCCTCTCAGTACCTTCTCTGTATGTATCCAGTCATAATTGCTGAATGTGAGGATGCTATAGTATGTAATTAGCCCTGTAGTAAATGATAACACTCAACACTGTTCAAGGTCACCAAGTTAGAACATCATGCCTCTGAGTCCAGTACGGTACCAGGGAACATGACACAAAGCTGTAATTGTTAGCCAAGTAACATGGCCTTTCTTTACAAATGTCCAAAGAAAGCTTGGGAATGTGAGAACAGCTTAGTATATATTAGTATATATTCCACATAGTAATTTTGATAAGTTGTTTTGTCTTTTTACTGTGTTCGTCAAAGTTTTGGTTTGTTTATTTTGCAAGTTTTATATTATAATATATCTGAATATATAATCAACAAGATACACACTTAAGGACCTAGATCTGTCAGTTGGGTACAACTGCATGTATCAGAGTATGCCAACCAAGGAGCATAAACCTTCTGTGGAATGTTTTGTAAATATGTTCATGCTAGAATACGTACTTTAGTTTTGAATGCAAGATTAAACCAATTGTGTAAAATCAACTTATCTATGGGGAAACAATTTTTTTTTTTATAATAAACTATGCACTAACCTGTGGCTGACGATATACTAAGTGTCCATATAGAGTTGGTATATCCGTCACAGTTGCAGTTGTCTTGGTCCCGTCCTCCGTTACCAGAGGCCCAAACAAAGATGGACCCCTTCCCTGCTCGACCCTGAGGACGGATGGGATAGAGTTAGTAAGAGGTGATGAAGACAAGAGGTAGTAGCAAAGAATGATACAAACGGAAGCATATATTACCGTAATACATACATACATAAATTTAAAGACAGAGTGCTGCACACCGAGTGCGGTTCCTGGCAGCACTCCAGGCAGCCATATTCAGAGCTGCCACACTTGTCAGATAATGATTTTTGAAAATAATTTTGACACAATTTACAGTACTTAAATACAATACAGTTTTTTAATATGTCTGACTCAAGAGCCTGATATTTCTAGTGTCTATAATTATAAACAATAAGAACCAAGATAATGGTTATTATTCATAATACTAATTGCATTAAGCAGTGCAGCACATTACTATTATTCTTTAACAATACATACATTGTACAGGCACTCTACCTTAAAGTTGCCCCATTTTAAGTTGTTTCATTATTACACACTTCACTAATTTGGGAAACAACTCCCTTCATTATTATGTTGTAATCTATTTTATTAATTTTACTCCAACACCAAACACCTTCCAATGAAATCAACGAAAGTATGTGATCTCCCCGGGATTCGAACCTGGGTTACCACATACAGACCTTAAACACTCTTAATTCATTACACCATCAAGACAGTTAATCAGACAAAAATGGTACAGAATCACAAAAAAAGACAATAAATAAACAACCTAGTTGTTTCCTTAAAAGTCTTGATTTTCAGGAGCGTAACTACTGTACAACATTAAGTGAGAAACTACTGTACAGTATTAGCAATTTTTTATGTGTTCTGCTGTGGTGTCCCTGTTCGGGCTCTGTCTCAAGTCGGCCACCCCCAGCTATGGGTTATGTGCCTGAGTATATACATACATACATTAGCAATTTACACTATACCATAATTGACTAAGATAAGAAAATAAGAACAATTTACCAACAACAAAAGTGACTCACATTCCTAATTCCCTCAAGGAAGGCTCTGGTGGCTAGTTGACCGGGTCCGTCCACTGTCTTGCCGTCATCATCCGGACCCCAAGAGGCGGAGTAGATGTCTATGTGTTGGGGGTTCAGGGCCAGGGACCGAGCCTCCACAGCATCCGTTACATCTCCGTCCAACATCCTCACACCTAGAAACAAAACAAAAAACATTATAATCTTAGTATTTTAGTGCTCTGTTTATTTATTTCATATTTAGCGCAACATTATACATATTAATTAATTTTCGTTAACCTCAACCACCCCTCAATGAAATAAATTAAAGCATGTGATCCTCCCGGGATTCGACTCCACACATACAGGACATAATTGCTCTAACCATTACACCACTATATGACCAAGTACTGTATAGTATATAAGTACTGTACTGGCCAGCCCTATGAGAGTGTCTTATAGTGACTCAGTGGTCTGGTTAAACTAATGTAAAAACAAAAAAGTATTGTACTGTATATTAGAAGAAACATAATAGCTTAGTGGCAATGTCTATGTGCTGAGGATCCAGGGGCTACAAAAACATAGCAACATCATTGACCTCTTCAATCTGATGACTACATAATTTATGTTTAGATACTACCAAATGATCATCATACATTGGATAACAGTATACCTTTATATATTAACATGACAAACTTCAAGGATTCAACTGATGGGAAATAGTCTATGTTGAATATTTGCAATTTTAGATAATTTATTTTAATTATAGACTAATGTATTGCTTTTTATATCACCGCTAACGTGATGGGCGCTAACGCGATTCAATGTAGCATCTGTCGACGCTGGGTGCACCATGGGAGTAAGCGCTGTAGTAGAATAAAGGGACCCCTGCCGAAGGATAAGTCAGAAATAGAGAAATTTGAGTGCGTAGTGTACAAAGGCGAGATTGTGTTAAGTGATGATCCTGTGGCTGTGAATTTTTGGAAGTGAGTCATTGGAGGTGGTGGACAAGTTTTGTTACCTAGGAGATACCATCTCTGCCGGTGGTGGGACCGAGGCTGCCACTGTCGCTAGAATTAGATGTGGCTGGGGGAAGTTCAGAGAACTGATGCCAATTCTGACCATGAAAAGAATGCCTCTCCCCCTGAAGGGGATGCCTCATGTGTTAGAAGTGCAATGACGTATGCCTCAGAAACATGGGCCGTTAAAGTAGAGGATGTCAACAGAATGGAACGTAATGAGATGAGAATGGCGAGATGGATGTGTGGGGTCAGGCTGCAGGATAGAATAAATGTTGAGCTGAGGAGACTTTTAGTTATAAAGAGTATTAGCGAGGTGATGCGTACAAGTAGACTGGGATGGTATGGACATATGGAGAGAATGGATGAACAAAATTGGGTGAAAAATGCAGGTCTGTGGTTGTGGAGGGAGCTGCACCAAGGGGTGGACCGAGGAAGACCTGGGATCTGACTATACGTGCCGATCTCAAATCCAAAAACCTGACAAGTGAAGCAGCCCTTAACAGGGTTGCCAGGAACGCCGCCATTAGGACAAGAGTCTGAAACTGCACGGATGTGTGGAGCAATCAGTCTTAAAATTTGATGTATGTATGTATGTATGTACCCCCAATAATATTTATGTAGCTTATGAAGGACCTCTAAGAATCAGAGGGTTAATAACAATTACTGGTAACACGACGTAACTCCGGACGGGGAGATAACTTCGGACACTCTAGAAAACATATACAATGAACCACAGTTATGGGATAAATACATGATGTTATGGAAAAACAAGTATGTCTGCGGTGTTCTTCTATAATGCAGAGTCATTTTTCCATAACTGTAGCTTACATACTTTTATCCAGAAATGTCCGAAGCTAGGTCATTTCACGGTACATTCAAACTTTTGACTAAAAATTATTCTGATAGAGAATAAAATCATGGCAGTTATCATAGGGGGTGGGAGACTAGGAATCCTCCTCCCCTTGTAAAATTCTCCTAATAAACGAGAGGAGAAAGAGGCGAGGGAACGCGAAAGTGGTCCTGGGCCATGAGAATAGGGACTTTAAATATGATTTCTGTTCGGGCTCTGTCTTGTGTCGGCCACCCCCTGCAATGGGGTATGTGCCTGAGCATATACATATATGCATCATAGAAAACAGAAAAATATTAAAAGAAATGGAATGGGTTAAGAAGTCACTCAGACACTCACTCACTCACTCACATTCTTGATCTCATTCTCTCCCTGTCACATTCACACTGACAACACACTGTTAATTCTTTGTACACCACCTCACCTCCAACAGAAGCCTCATAAGCCACCCCGACGGCACAGATGGAGTTGTTAGAATCAGCAGCCACCTCGCCCGCACACCGAGTTCCGTGGCGGTTAGAGTCCACCAGGTCATAGCGCGGCATGGGGTCGGGGTCATGGCTATTGACGTCGTATGAGGCATTAGGATCCTGGAAAAAAAATATAAAATAAAGTCTACAGGTACAGTACGGTATTTCATTATTTTTTTGTAACACAATTATAATTACTTACACTTTCAAAAGTTTGTGTCGGCATTTGTAGGCCTGTACAATATTAGGAGGCTTAGCTATCATGTGCCAAGGGCAGAATAAACTTAAAACCTCATATTGTGAAAGAGGAGAAGAAATTATTCCTTGAACACAAAATAAAAAGGTAAATCAACATCCTCTGTGACATCACTGAAATAATTATCAAAAGAGTTATGGAGTATACAAGGCCTTATTCTGACTCAGTGGTCTGGTTAAACTCGTGAAGAAAAGAAATATAATTAAGTTTAACCTCTTCACCACCATGACATAATTTACATCACATCTACTTACCATTAGACAATTTTCTTTAGTTTGTAATCGACCTATACACCTCAAATGGGTAAATACGATCTCAATAAACCCTCTTATTAACATAGGTCCTTCTTAGACTGTATAAAATCATCTAGTTTTAGCCAGAATCAAAGGTAAACTGGCGTCATGGTGCTGAAGGGGATACGTACATAGTTCTTGATGAGGTCCGGGTGATCCTTCTCCAGTCCGTCGTCCAGTATGGTGACCACGACCCCCTTCCCCGTCACCCCCTCCCTCCACGCTGCCTCCACGTTCATGTCCAGAGACCCCCCGCGGTTCTGTGAGGGGAGAGGACGCAGTTTAGTAAGAAGCTCAAGAATAGTTGGTAAGGTATGAAAGAGTTGATGGACCTTGAATCACATACAGAGGAGCAAGAATACCACTACTTCCCTGTATGTGGTTAAAAAGAAAAACAAACAAACAAACAAAACAGAAAAAAACACTAAAACAAAACACCAATAAAACCCAGGATGTTTAAAAAAAAAAAAAAAAAAAAAAAAAAAAAAAACGCAGTTCAGAGGGGAGAAGACAGTTCACTAATTTGCTAAAGAATGAAAGTAGGGAAGAGTTGATGGTCCCTGGTGTGAGGGGCCCTTGAATCACACAGAGGAAAAAGAACACCGCTACTTCCCTGTAACATCCTGCACGTAAAAAAAAGCCACACGCACACAAACCAAGGTGTATACAAATTAATACTAAAACTAAAACGCTTCACATGGCCCATTTACTCGTACAGTAGGCTACACAGGGCTCCCATTCATTGCTAGAATAGATGAACCGAGGCATGAATAGCTACAACTACAAAACTCGGTATACAAACGTAGGTGGTGGCGGTGCAGATTTCCCCCAACACACAACATTACCAAAGCAATTAAAAACTCTCCCCAACTCGTCCAAACTCGGCCGGGCCCTCTAAACCTACCCAAACTTTCCCAATCTCCCCCTTCCCAACCCTCCCTTTCCATTCCCTCCCCTTCCTGTTCTGTCCCCTTCTCAACCCTCCCTTCCATACCCCCTCCTATTCCATTCAGTTCTGTTCCCCTCCCAACCCTCCTTTTATATTCCCTACCCTCCTCTTTCCTTCTGTTCTGTCTCCTTCCCAACCATCCCTTTCCATCCCCCTCCTCCTCCATTCTGTTCCATCCCCCTCCTATTCCATTCAGTTCTGTTCCCTCCCAACCCTCCCTTTTCGTTCTCTTCCAGTCTGTTATGTCCCCTTCTCAACCCTCCCCTTCCATCCCCCTCCTATTCCATTCAGTTATGTTCCTCTCCCAACCCTCCCTTTCCACTCCCTCCCCTCCTCTTTCATTCAGTTATGTTCCCCTCCCAACCCTCCCTTTCCACTCCCTCCCCTCCTCTTTCATTCAGTTATGTTCCCCTCCCAACCCTCTCTTTCCACTCCCTCCCCTCCTCTTTCATTCAATTATGTTCCCCTCCCAACCCTCCCTTTCCACTCCCTCCCCTCCTCTTTCATTCAGTTATGTTCCCCTCCCAACCCTCCCTTTCCACTCCCTCCCCTCCTCTTTCATTCAGTTATGTTCCCCTCCCAACCCTCCCTTTCCACTCCCTCCCCTCCTCTTTCATTCAGTTATGTTCCCCTCCCAACCCTCCCTTTCCACTCCCTCCCCTCCTCTTTCATTCAGTTATGTTCGTCCCTACCCTCCCCTTCCACTTCCCCCCCTCCTCTTTCATTCAGTTATGTTCCCCTCCCAACCCTCCCTTTCCACTCCCTCCCCTCCTCTTTCATTCAGTTATGTTCCCCTCCCAACCCTCCCTTTCCACTCCCTCCTCCTCTTTCATTCAGTTATGTTCCCCTCCCAACCCTCCCTTTCCACTCCCGACCCTCCTCTTTCATTCAGTTATGTTCCCCTCCCACCCTCCCTTTCCACTCCCTCCCCTCCTCTTTCATTCAGTTATGTTCCCCTCCCAACCCTCCCTTTCCACTCCCTCCCCTCCTCTTTCATTCAGTTATGTTCCCCTCCCAACCCTCCCTTTCCACTCCCTCCCCTCCTCTTTCATTCAGTTATGTTCCCCTCCCAACCCTCTCTTTCCACTCCCTCCCCTCCTCTTTCATTCAGTTATGTTCCCCTCCCAACCCTCTCTTTCCACTCCCTCCCCTTTTCTTACATTCAGTTTTGTTCCCCTCCCTTTCCATTCCCCTCCTATTCCATTCTGTTATGTCTCCTTCCCAACCCTCCCTTTCCGTTCCCTCCTGTTCTCTTCCATGTTGTTCTATCCCCTTCCGTCTCTTTTCTTTCCATTCTATCCACTGCTATTCCATTCTCTTATGTCTCCTTCCCTCTCTTTTATTTTCTTTCCCTCCCCTCCTATTCCATTTTGTTCTATCTCCTTCCCTCCTCTCCTATTCCATTCTGTTCTGTCCCCCCTCCCTCTTATTTTCTTTTCATTCCCTCTCCTCCTCTTCCATTCTCTTTCCTCCCTCCCCTTCTCTCCCCTCCCTTTCCATCAACTCCACTGCTCTCCCCTGCCTGTCCCTTCCCTCCCCTTCCATCAACTCCACTCCTCTCCCCTCCCTGTCCCTTCCCTCCCCTTCCATCAACTCCATTCCTCCCCCCTGCCTGTCCCTTCCGTCCTCTTCCTGTCCCTTCCCTCCCCTTCCATCAACTCCACTCCTCCCCCTGCCTGTCCCTTCCGTCCCCTCCCTGTCCCTTCCATCAACTCCACTCCTCTCCCCTGCCTGTCCCTTCCGTCCCCTCCCTGTCCCTTCCATCAACTCCACTCTTCTCCCCTGCCTGTCCCTTCCGTCCCCTCCCTGTCCCTTCCATCAACTCCACTCCTCTCCCCTGCCTGTCCCTTCCCTCCCCTCCCTGTCCCTTCCATCAACTCCACTCCTCTCCCCTCCCTGTCCCTTCCATCAACTCCACTCCTCTCCCCTGCCTGTCCCTTCCCTTCCCTTCCATCAACTCCACTCCTCTCCCCTGCCTGTCCCTTCCCTCCCCTCCCTGTCCCTTCCATCAACTCCCCTGCCTGTCCCTGCCTGTCCCTTCCCTCCCCTTCCATCAACTCCACTCCTCTCCCCTCCTCTTCTCCCTGACCCAAACTCAACCACAAGGCAAATATCAATAGGATTCTCCGCCTTCCTGAATCCAATACCCTTTTTTCCGTCCTCTCTCTAAATTCAATACGGTGACGAGTTTATATCTTTATTCTAGCTAGGGGTTTTGGATTAGCTGAGATATATGATAGTTATAAGGTTAGATAAGGATCATAAGGTATACAAAATCGTCTACTAATAGCCAGAATAAACTGTCAATATGCATCATAATCCTCAAGGGGTTAAGTCTCGAGAAATCATCTGCTAAGGGATTGATAATCCACCAAGTGACAACAAAAACTATAGGTAATCTCTATTAGATTTTGATGGTCTTTTGATTTATAACAGACACCAGACACATGACTATTGAACCAGTACCACAAGGGACCAACCATACAATTACTATACACCAACAACCACACAGAACCAGACATACTACTGACCTGGTACCACAGAGAACCAGACATACTACTGACCTGGTACCACAGAGAAACAGACATACTACTACTGATCTGGTGCCAAGAAGACTATACACCAAGAACCACAGAGAACCAGAAACACAATTATTCTCATCAGGCATAGATGCTCGCACATTAATCTTTAAGGGGGGTCACCTGCTTTTTTTTATCTTTATCTCTTTTTCTCTCTTTCTCTGGTTTGTATCCACTCAGCCAACTGTTTTAAGACATTTATCCCCATCCAGGTGTCGATTTCTTCCTGGTGATTTTGTACGAGTGAGCTAGAAACTATGGCATCCGGGTGGACAATAGATAGAATACTATACAAAATTAAAGAACTTACCAGGTACCACATTTGCGACCACTTGGGATCGTTCAGCCACATTGATTGCCGGGCTAAAAAATCCCGCTTGACTCTCCTCTTGACCACCTGTTGTTCCGCCCACCGTACCTGGAGAAGGGTCAGGTTAATTAGTTGGGTTGGTTATGATATCATTATTATTATTATTATTATTATTATTATTATTATTATTATTAACCCTTTCACTATACAATGACGTCATTCTTCCATGTTTTCTGTCTATTATTAGGCAATTTAACTTAGCTAAAGAAGAATCTGTCAACAAAGTAAGATTCTTTACCTTCATAGTGCATAGAAGCCCTTACAATATGGAATAAAATAATCTATTTACAGACACTATATAATAAAAAAGATGTCATAGTCCTGAAAGAGTTAAATGGAAATTTAAAAAAAGTTAAATGTAAACAAGCCGCTAGATGTGAGGCTGTGATGTAGCGTAAATCCCAAGCGAGATACTCCAAACATTGATCATCTGTGGTGTGCTAAGATTAGTCAAAGATTATTACATAACAAATTATAACTGTATAAACTAAGAAAACACAGTCGTCAGTTACTACCACCCCTTATGTGTCACTAGTAAAAGGTGGCGACAACACTGAAATAATACTATGGCAATAAACATTTTGAAATGTAATATTGAATTGAATCGCTGACTCGAAAATTACGACGTCGGCTGTCAAAATATGTTGGTCATAAGAAGTAACATAGGCTACCGTAGTACCAGCTTTTGAGTAGCCCAGTTCGGATCTTGTAAGTATAGGCCTATGGTACACTTCTGAAATCGTGTGAATACTTTCATTTTGGTATATCTATGCAGTCACTTGTGCAAGCATTCGTCGACCTCATTATAATTTACAATTTACCGTTATATATAACCATTGGGATTGCTTGGTGTGTGTATATATATATATATATATATACCGGTATATATATATTAATTTATATACCGGTATATCTACAGTATATATTTATATATATATATTAACTATCAAATCAACACCAAAATTCATAAATATATCAATTTCAATAATTTGCATAACCTTTTTTAACTACTGAAATGCACTGCACATAAACCAAACAATATAATCACTACCATGGTCAGTTGGAGGTTAATCGCGATAATTTCCGGCTATTAGAGAAGTTATATGAGCGTTAATAATTGCTGCATGTGGGGTTTAATTTATCCGGGATATTGGTTATTGAGTTGGTGAATTCATTATTACTGTGTATATATACAGTATATATATATATATATATATATATATATATATATATATATATATATATACCGGTATATATATATATATATATATATATACTGTATATCGTCTACTTAATCTGTGAGTGTATACAGTGATATGCCCTTCCAAAAGCAAACCTCGTAGAAATTAATTGATATATTGCTGATAGTGTGTCTATCCATCCATTTACGCTATATCAATTGACCACATGCGAGTTTAGTCCTATAAGGAAGTTGGAGCTGTAGACATCGATATTTAGCTAATTAACGACTAAAATACGGTCAAAGTACATTTATAAATACACAAAACCTAATTAATCCTAGTTTCTACCTATCAGAAATCCCCAGCAATATTGCATTATTGTTCTATATCGACGTTTACAACTCTAACTTCCTTATAGCCTGAAACTCGCACATGGTCAATTAAGGCTACCTACAGACGACTTTTGTAGCACTTACCGCGGGTTCTGATACTAGTTTGGTGTGATGGCTAAGTGCTGGGTCCGCCGAACGTCTGGCCAGCCTTCGATGTCTCATGAGGTACACGTCATCGAAAATCTGAGGGAGAAAAAGAATATGTAGGTTAGGATATGGATTTTGTTTTCCTTTTTAGATTCATTCAAGCATAGAAAAATAATATGTATGTTAGCATTTGGAATATTATTTGTAGATACATTCAAACATAGAAAAATAATGTGTACAGTATGTTAGCATTTGGAATATTATTTGTAGATACATTCAAACACATAAACATACCTATGTTAGCATTTGGAATATTGGAATATTATTTTTAGATAAATTCAAACAGACAAATAATGTGTAGGCCTATGTTGGCATTTGGAATATATATATTTTTTAGATACATTCAAGCATAGAAACATAATATGTATGTTAGCATTTGGAATATATATTTTTTAGATCAATTCAAGTTCACGACATCGAAAATCTGAAGAGAATAATAATATGTAGGTTAGAATTTGGATTTTTTTTAGCACATTTATCAGTAATGTGATCAAATTTTCTTAATGCTGCTTCCTACAGATTTTTTTTTATAGAAAGAGGTGTGTGTGTTACTCAGTTACTCAGTTACTTGTTCGTCAAGGGGAAACCACGCAATGCGAGCTAAGCTCATTATTATCGCGCCTCCTTAACTGGGAATGTATTGCGTGAAATGCATGTTAAGTGTTTTATGTACTGTTGGAATGGCTGTGGATGTGTGTGTAGTCTGTATTTAGCCAATTGGCGACATCGGAAACGAAGGCTTAGGGTGGATCTGTATGGTACCATTCTCACTATAGACGGTACCGTCTCGCCCGAAGGCTTAGGTAGCCATCAGCTTAGGTGAACCATATGATACCCATCTCGCCTTGTACCATTTTTGCCAACCCCAGATGGGACGTCACAACGTCGTCCACTTATTCCAGGTA
Organism: Paralithodes platypus; assembly: GCA_032716605.1. NCBI lineage: Eukaryota > Metazoa > Arthropoda > Malacostraca > Decapoda > Lithodidae > Paralithodes > Paralithodes platypus. Next base: position 52,954,407 of record CM064580.1, read on the forward strand.
CCTATTTACAGCTAGGTGAACTGAGGCTAACACATGAAAGGAGACAAGCCCAATTTGTCTCCGCCCGGCCGGGGATTGAACCCCCGACCCCTCGTGGGTGAGACGAGAGCGCTACCTACTAGGCTACGGGCTGTGTGTGTGTGTGTGTGTGTGTGTGTGTGTGTGTGTGTGTGTGTGTGTGTGTGTGTGTGTGTGTGTGTGTGTGTGTGTGTGTGAAAGAGAGAGAGAGAGAGCGCGGGTGCACGTTTCCTGCATGTTAGAGCAAAACAAAAACAAATAATAATTACTCCATATCATATTTATTTTGAAAGCTACAATTTTATATCAGCGTCACTGTACTTTTTAAAGCATGAATTCCAGGGCGGGTGAAAAGATCCAACCTTTATATTATCCATTTATTAACTCGGGGTTGATTAAGGGAGCCCACCTCGCTTTTTTTATCTTTCTCTCCCTCGCTTTGGCTTTTATCCATTCGGCCCCATTCAGCCTACTGTTTTAAGACGTTTACCCCCATCCAGGTGTCAATATTTTCCTGGCGAGCGGTAGCGAGCCAGCATATATAGATTTTTGTTTTGACAGCAAGCTAAATTTGTAAATTTTTCGATAGAAAAATGTCTCCGGCGAAGCCGGATTTCCCCTTACAATGCTGGCTCGCTATCGCTCGCCAGGATGAAATCGACACCTGGATGGGGATAAGTCTTGAAACAGTTGGCTGAATGGGACCGAATGGATACAAGCCAGGGAAAGAACGAAAAGGAGAGAAAGATAAAACAAAAAAACAGTGACCCCCCATTAATAAAAGTCAAGGTGTACTTTTATTTGCTGCTCTGAAAGGGGTGGGGTCAAATATATTATCCACTATTTTTTATTTATTTAATCATTATTTAGTTCCTCGTTAGACCTTCATCAAGCTTTAAAAAAAAACACCCTCTAGATCCCTTAGCAAGATAAATTTGTACATTTTTCGGTAGAAAAATTCTAAAATTCCTTCTAAAATTACACATAACTGTCACGAAAGGTCCTAATATTGACAAAGAGATGAGGCGAAAGGTCTAAAAATCGCCAAACTAACGGAACGAACGTCTTAAAATCTCAAAAACTAATATACTAAACATGAGGGAGAAGGAGGTCCAGAAAAAGCGACTACCTTCCCCTTAACTCTGACTGATTAATACAAGTGGCGATGTTCTTTAATTAGCTGCTCTTGATACACCCGGAAATCAAATGGTAGCACTCCGGTAAAATGTTAATATGTATTCGTGTTTGACGTTGGGATTTTTAGAGGGATTTTCGAAGTTGCCTAAAAATTATACACACGAGAATAATTGGGTCTACGTTATATTTTCAGAGGGTTTGCCTAAATTGGATAAAACTATAGTTTATTATACGATATAATTCTTGCCCATGCCGAAGGAAACTGTAGTTTAGTGGAATGCATTATGTAATTTTAAATAATCTAACTAAAAATGATAATACTTATTAGTTTCTAAAGGCCATTGATACACATTGTAAAACAAAATTAAACTATATTACTCGTAGCTACCCACCGGACGCAAAATAGGTAAACCCTTTCACTATCACCACGTCGTTCTTCATTTTATTCTGGCATACATTAGACGATTCTACTCAGCTAAGGAAAGACCTCTAGGAATCAATGGGGTAATAAATATCTCAATTAACTCCCATTCGATCCAAACCATATGTCATTGTTGTGCATTTATGTTTATACTGTGATAAAACCAACGTAGACGGAGGTATGCGCTCTACGAATACCCCTCTATGAATATCCGTTACCTCTACCAGTATATATACTTAAATGGGTGGAGATAAACATGGAATAATAATCGCCAACCTGCACATAATTATCTAGCCAACGAGAGACAATTCAAAAGCTTTCCTAAAACCGAATCCTTTCTCCTTAAGTCATTATTATTACATACGCAATATCTATCAATCAGTCTATCTATCTATCTATCTATATATATATATATATATACAGTGTATACAGTGTATATACTATATATATATATATATATATATATATATATATATATATATATATATATATATATAGTACATCCTTAGTTCCACGGGGGTGATAATTATAAAGGTAAACACTTTTCCTGTATACCATCTCGCATTCATTCCCGTTTGAAGACTATTATTTGTCCCGGTTCGGCATATAATACTACAACTAACCTTCTCTGGCGTGCGTGGGTGTTAAGGCGGCTTGGGGCACAGACAGTCGAAATTCGATTAATTGACGTTTGCCACCCACACGCGTTTAGGGCTAGTAAAGCCGGTAATAAGATGACTACACCACCGCTTTTCACCTTAACTTATATCGGCTATTCTGACCTTATTATATTATTATCATTATGGTTGTATGTGTAGAATGTAACCATTAATGCGACTTAGGTCAACAATCCCCGAAGTACCCTTTTTAAGTATAGAGGCAACGTCCGAGCATAAAACACGGGATATTCACGCATATGATAGTTGCTCTACCCATTGACCTGCGGTAACTCCATTAGGTAATATATTAATCATCAAAAGATCCTTATGTTGTTGCTTGCTTTCCTTAGCAATCGTTCGTAAATAAAATTAAAATAGAGCCAAACTTGTCTCAGTACAGTACCTACAAAAGTCTACGGTACCCGATTGCCACGTTTCAGTACCATTAGTCTATTCGCTGTAAGTAGGTGAGAAATCATGACTTCTAACATCTATAACTAAACAACGACTAGAGTAATCGAGCTAATATTTCTACCATTTGGGAAGGGTCAGCGAGGGAATAAGTGTGGAAATTGACAGCCCATTGTCTCTATCCCTTTTTGAGTTACAGAGGATAGGTCATGATTTCTCGCCTACTTACAGCGAATAGACTAGCCACCTTCGAGGTTTCAGCATACCGGTATAAGCCACTATTAACCCTCGTAAAACTTTCACACGCTCTTATTTTACCGCCTGTTATTCGAGCCTCTTATAACTTTGTTCAGTACGCTATTATTACGACTCGCTAAAGCTTTCATACGTCCTTATATTCGCGTTTGTTATTGGTTTCTGGCACGAAGAGGCAGGCTGAGGGTTTTCTTGTTCTGTGAGCTGGTGACGTTTTCTGTTTTGGTTATTATTATTATTATTAGGTCTCATCTTCAATCCTTCTTTCCATATCTATCCATCCATTTAACTACATCTCAATGTATCTATTTTACGGTATATATTCTTTATATACCGTATAATATAGGGGAGGTGTGGTGGAGTGGTCTTGCCACTGGCCTGGTAATCCAAAGGTCCCGGGTTCAAATCCCGATGTATCAATGGGAAGATATTATTGGGATGGAATTTGTGCTGTACCTAGTATCAGTGCATTACCACAAGCCCACCGAAACGTCAATAAAATACCCTCATTGTTCCCTGATTAAATAGCACTGTATGAATATTCCCATATTCAAAATATGCTATAGGGGTGCAATGCCTGGTGAGTTATCTGCTCAACAGGTGGCGTTGTGTGTGTGTAAGTGTGAGAGTCCGAGTGTAGGGGTGAGACAGTTAAGCACGGGAACGAGGTGGCTTCAGAGATGGGGTCGTTTCGGGCCATGAGTGAGCACCGTGCCTCATGTGAAGGCAAGATGGCAGGTGCTCGTTGTACTCTACGTGCTTCACATGTCTCACTCCCTAGACTGGAACAAGACCTCACGGGCTTCACTGTTCATTGTAAAGCGGTGAATGTTAAGGCTCTCAGCCTATGCCCGAGAGGAAGTAAGTTGGAATATAGAGAGAAAAAAAAAAAAAAAAAAAAAAAAAAAAATATATATACCTATATACCTTTATCCTTCCATCTAATTAGCTATTCACAGATTTTTACTTTCGCGTTTATTATTAATTTCTGGGACGGAGAGGAATTATGAGATGTTTCTGGATTATGACCGGTGTATGCTAATTATTACTATTATCATTGCTATTATTATTATCATAATTATTATTAATATGATGATGAACAAAAATCGGAAAAGTGGGGATTGGGCCTGAGTATAATTATAGATAGATAGATGATGATTATTATTATTATCATTATTATTATTTGTATTATTTACATAGCTGTGCAAATATCTCTATAGCATTGTATCGTTCTGTATCTACGACAAGCCATTTTTCTATTTTTCCCTATTCATCTATAGATATGACTATCTGCATCTACTTTCCCTTCTCTACCTACGCATATACCTATTTAGTTGTCAATATATTTGGATATCTACCGTATATATTTTGTTATCTTTATATTTGGTTATCCATCTATAAACTTATCTATCCATATATCTATCTATCTATCTATTTATCGATCTATTCATTCATCTATCCATTCATCCATCTATCCATCCATCTATCTAAGTTATTCATCGATCTATCTACTTATCTACCGAGCTTCCAGCCTCTCCCAGTCGGACCATCTTTATTCATTCCTAATTTGCATGTGATTTTCCCCATGGCGGTTTCAATTAGCATGTCCAAATAGCTGCCTTTATTTCCACACACCTAATTTAAACCGCTACTTTCTTACTAATAATTGTTCTTAACGCCTTGAGAATTTTGATGCCTTTCAACAGTTTATTCTGGCTATCATTAGACGATTTTATTCAAATTTGGACTGGTCTATGGAAAGAAAAGGGATACAAATATATCAATTACCCCTCTGGCTTCCCAATTCCTTCCTAAGCTGAATGATATCGTCTAGTGATAGTCAATTTAGGGGAGGGGTGGTGGAGTGGTCTTGCCACTGGACTGGTAATCCAATGGTACCGGTTTCGAATCCCGATGTATCAATGAGAAGATATTATTGGGATGGAATTTGTACTGTACCTAGTATCGGTGCATTACCACAAAACCCACCAAAACGTCAAATAAATATTCCTATTGTTCCCTGATTAAATAGCACTATGAATATTCCAATATTCATGTCAAATTCCAAACCTATTCAATGGCTGACTCTTCCCAAATGGTAGAAATATTAGCTCGATTAGTCTAGTCAATTTTGAGTTATTGAGGTTCGGTGGTCAAGATGTTTGGCCTACTTGTAATGAACAAACTTTAGTTAACCGTTTCATTACCGGTGACGTCCTTTTCATTATATTTTGGCTACTATTAAGCATGTTTATTAAGCTTAGGAAGGACCTATAGCAAATATAAACTTTTAAAACTATTTTATTTAACCGTCCCTAAGGAGCTCGAGGCTGTTCGGCCAGGCAGCCTAGGGAACAACTACAACTACTACTACTACTACTACTACTACTACTACTCAGCCTGTGCATCCCCTCTTTGGACCCTAAACCAGGTCAGAACAGTCATCAAAGCGCCCGACTTGGTAGTCATTCAGCTACTTCCTATTCCGGGGTAAGCACTCTGAGTAATCATCGTGGATTACTACTACTACTTTGATTTTTATTCAATATTGTTCATACATTATATATTACAAGAATCAGCTATTACTATTCTATACCATGCAACTTCAATCCAGTCGCCTCCCTATGCGACCCTCTGCCACTGCTGCCTCGTAGTCCACTTCTGCCACCGTCGCTGGTTGTGGTGCAGACCGTCTTGTTCCCCGCAGGCATAGTAGTGCTGATCTGAGCAATGAGAAAGATAGACGGCACCTCATCCAGGCTACGACGTGGCTCCTGGGCTGTTGCTTCTTCTCTGCGATGATCTCTGCAAGCCTTGAATAGAAGCACTGGGCCCTGGGTCCCATCCCTCCAGATGTGGTGAAGACTAGTGGGGTAAAGCTGCCTTGTTCGATATTTAAGATCCTTTCCCCATATGCCCTGACCTTCTCTTGCTCGTTCCTCTTGTGTGCAGCATCCAGAGACAGCTCGCTGTAGCTATGGGCCATTGGGTCAAATACTCTTATGTCAAAGAACGCTCGCTGTGCCCTTGTCCAAAAACCTCTTGCACTAACGTCCACTCGTGCTTCATTGGATGTGTTGGCCGTCCTGTGCTGCAAGATCTCTCCCTCCAAGGGAATGAGTGATGGTTCGCGCACCACAACTCTACACACCTCCCTCAGCATGTTCGCCGTTACATCTCTTACTTCATCATGCCTGATGCTGATAAATCCTTCTTTCTTACGTATCATGGAGTGGTCTGCATCGTTGTTGGTTCCACAAACGGATCAATCGGGCAGTCCTTCAATCGGCCAATCATACCTCAGTGCAATAGCATAATTAAAATCTTGTTTGTTGAGATTGAAGCCTTTTGCCTTGATTGGTAGTGTTGTCAGCCAATTTGAAGCACCCGATTCTTGTGCTATTTGTAGTGTGTGTTAGTCTCCAGGAAAGTTGTCCCATCAATTGTGCCGGACCATTTTCTGTGAGTTTTGCCTCTCTGACTACTACTACTACTACTACCCTTTAGGTACCACAGATCCTTCCTAAAGCTGCATAAAATCGTGTAAATATAGATAGAATAAAATATACTCGCATCACCATTACTGAAGGGGTTAATTGCTTTGCCTATATGTTATTTGGTTTGCTGTTCTTTCTGCAGCCGTAATGAAACTTACTCGTGTTATTTATGTACTATAATATTCTTGAAACTCATTCCCAAGATATACTGTATATCTATATTTGTCTCCTATAATTAATTACTTGGGCATTCCTATCTTATTTCACACCCCCACACATTCCTTATTCTCATATTCCGGATATGCAGTCACATCTTTCACATTCCTCTCTCTCTCTCTCTCTCTCTTTATCTTTCCTCTCCACCTCTCTCTCTCTCTCTCTCTCTCTCTCTCTCTCTCTCTCTCTCTCTCTCTCTCTCTCTCTCTCTCTCTCTCTCCTCTCTCTATCCTGTCTCTCTCTCTCTCCTCTCTCTCTCTCTCTCTGTTTCTCCTCTCTCTCTCTCTCTCTCTCTGTCTCTCTCTCTCTCTCTCTCTCTCTCTCTCTCTCTCTCTCTCTCTCTCTCTCTCTCTCTCTCTCCTCTCTTCTCTCCTCTCTCTCTCTCTCTCTCTCTCTCTCTCTCTCTCTCTCTCTCTCTCTCTCTCTCTCTCTCTCTCTCTCATGGTAATTAGATTAGTCTCCCTCTTCGCTGCCCCTTCTCTCTGTTTCAATCTTAATTTAATCTCATATTTCACACAATTTTCTGTTCATAAAAAACCCCCAGAATGTAATTGATATTATAATTTTACCCATTCTTCTTATTCTTATTCCTTTTTAAATTATTATTATTATTATTATTATTATTATTATTATTATTATTACTGGTATTGCTTATAATTTTTATTTATATTATTTGGTTCTTCAATACCAATCTACTTAGCATTAATTTATCTACATTCTTTATGTACACACACACACACACAAACACACACACACACACACACACACTTACTCTCTCATATACACAGTAAATCACTCGCACGAAACTAACTGAACGAACGTCTTAAAACCTCAAAACTAATATGCTAAACATGAGGGAGAAGGGGGTCAAGAAAATGCGAATTATACCCCCTTAATACCGTGTAAAATCGTCTATCGTTAGCCGGAATAACTATAAAGAGGTTGGTCGATCATGGTCTCCACACAGGGGCCAGTTTTACCCATATCAATATCCTACCTCAAGTCTGTACCTGTCCGTCCTTTTGATCCCTTCCTCTCTCCCTCTCCCTCACACACACAAAAACATACTCTCTCTCTTTCTCTCTCATACACACATATACACACACTCTCTCTCTCTCTCTCTCTCTCTCTATTTCACACACACACACACACACAGTCTCTCTCATACACACACACACACACTCTCTCCACTGTTCCATATTTAGCTCCATCAATAATGTTCCCGGGTAAAGTCTGTTGTACCTTACCCTTCACCGATTGGTCTGGTCTGGTCTGACCTGACCTGGCCCGCCCCACCCCCTCACCTAACAACCTCACTCAACACTCTCTCTCTCTCTCTCTCTCTCTCTCTCTCTCCCCAACATTTATTTTAGATAGCCAAAGTTGATAGCCAAAGTTAAATTTAATATGTAAGAACAAGAGTGTATGTGCAACTAAAAAAATCTTCACCAACAGTATAATTTATGAATACAATAAGTTCCCTAATTATGTCAATAGCGGCTCAATTGACACGTTTTATAAGAGGCTACACTTACTTCACTGTTTGGAGTAAATTATATATATACAGTAAATACTGAATAAAATGGTCTGGCAAAAAGATGGATACTGTTTTCAGTTACGACAACTGAAGAGAAAAATGTAAGGTATGCATGAAATTGAGTTTCCATTTCTAACTGTTCTATAAATTCCTGGAGGCTAAGTTCAAGTCCTGCAAAGCTTTTCACTTCCAACTGTCTTCTTGTACGGTATATTCATATTTTTTCACCAACCAACTTTACTTCTAAACTAAATTAATGAAATCAACAAATACATGTGGCACTCAAAGGACTCGAACCTAGGATACTCACACCGAAGTTACCAGAATGGGGCGTTCCCGTGAAGGAGAGAGACTGAGCCGCTTTCCAAATACACCTTTTTTTCCAATTTCCCGTTATTCTGAGTGTTGTTATCTTTTCCGGAACAAGTATTGTCCACCTCGCTGAGATCGCAAGCTCTGTGTGGTCGGCGCATCTATGTAAAGCTACGGAAATCTCTTCACTGCTCCATTTTTAGCCTAGTCTATTACCCAGCTAAATGTACCGTTCCCTCCACTAATTGGGCTTACCTGCCTAGATACCTTCTCTTCCCCTACCCTACCCTCCCCCGCCTCTCTCTCTCTCTCTCTCTGTCTATATACTATTTTTATACCTTGATTTTCAAAAGGCCTTTGACAAAGTTCCCCACAAACGTTTACTGCTAAAACTAAAAGCGCATTGGACTACAAGGACGTGTGTGTTGTAAATGGATAGATCAATTGGCTCACGCAACAGAAAGAGATTCAAAGGGTAACTAGGGTAGTCATAAACGGTTAAGGCATCTAAATGGACCAATGTACAATTGTAAGTTATAGCGGGGTACCCCCGGGATCGGTACTAGGACCAATTCTCTTTCTAATTTGCATCAACGCCCATAGGACGAGGGTCTCACCCTGCACAATCTCAAAATTTGCTGACGATACACAACCCCAAAATTGCAAAATAGCGTACTATCAAAAGAAACAACGTTGAACGATATGCAACACAATCTAGGATAAATTGTCATGTTGGGCCCCCAAATTTGGCAAACATGAGTTTCAATGCGGATCAAAGTAAAGTACGACTCATGTCGGCAACCTAAATGAGAAAGCATTAACTATTCGATGAATGGCACTCAGCTTAAGAATGGGTAAACAGAGAAACTGATCTGGGAAGTAACAATATCGAGTAACCTAAAACCGATGTCAAACAATGTTCAGAAGTTGTTAAGAAGCGGCAAACAAAATAATTGGTCTTTATAGGCCCAGGTCATTTGAGCATAAATCCAAAAGAAGTTATCCTAAACCCTTTACACACATTCCTTTGAGTCCGCCCTTCTTGCTGGAATACTGCAGGTTTCAATCCTGGTGCCCTTATTACCAAAAAAGATATAAAAACAAGCCTTAGAACGAGTTCACCGTAGAGTTACCAACAACTGATACCTTAGCATAAAGAACAAACCATACGAAGAGCGAAAGGAGCTGTTCTTAGAGAAATATTAAAGCTATTGCCTTTAACCCAGCGACAGATTAAGAGAGTGACTTAATTCAAGTGTTTCAAAATCATCAAATCGGCAAATCGGACAATATGAACCTGTAGTAAGTACCTTCCCACTATCCGACCAATCTAACTTACCAAACGCGGGGAAACGGTTGCAAAATTATTGCGTAAATACTTTTTAAACTCGCACGAATCTAAAGAATTTCTTCTTACAATCGAGCGTTGTCAACCTTGTGGAATGGGATTCACCCAGAGACGTTATAGACTGCCCAAGCCACCGCTGAGTTCATTCTAACATTCCGCCCTCACGAACAAATATCTCTGCATTCAACACCCGCGGATGACTTGCGTTGTTTGTAAAGTTAAAGGAATAAACTTTATCCTCCCATCAGTTACTAACACATATGTCCCCTACTAACTTCCTAGTCCTGCCACCCCCGTTAGTGGGCAGGCCGCCAGTAGTTACCTTTCCAATGTTCCCTTACCACACTCTAAACCACTGTTTGGACTACTTGATCCTCAGGTTTGGTGGAGGGAAAAGCAACCTACCGGAACGGGGCACTACCCGCAATCTGGGTGTTGCTTGATTTCCTTTGACTCTTTGTACTCCTTTGTACTCTCTCTGTTCTCTCTCTTCTCTCTCTCTACACACACCCCTTCAAATTCCCCTTAAAAACTTACTCTCCCACGGTTAACAATTCTGATCGTCTATATCTATATATATATATAGTATATATATTAATATATATATACTATATAGACGGGTAGACGTATCTACTATATTATATATATATATATATACACCGCTATATATATTATATATATATATATATATATATATATACACACACACACACTGTCTATTCTCCAGCACTTTAAGTCATCTATTGGGCTGCCACAATGTTTACTCCACTTATACAATTAACCCTTTCCGCACCGCTGACGTCTGTTTTATCTTATTATAGCTACATGTGAAAAGGAACAACTTGAGATGGTTCGGCCATATGGAACGTATGGAAAGCGAGAGAATGACTAAGGGGGGTTGTGGTGTGTGGTACGAGATGGAGCGAGGTCGGAAGGCAAGAGCGGGAGGAGGTGGGACCGAATGAGAGGTGGGGATGGAGTGAGGGGAAGTAACCGTCGTACATGAAACCGAAGGGGTGCTGGTTGGGGGGTGAGGGCCGTCGACGTTTGACTGGGACCCAGACGTGCATGGGGGCGGTTCGTTCATGGCCACCCCTTCGGGGATCGCAGCGTCAGGCAATAGATAGATAGATAGATAGCTACATGCGGACGATTGTATGCGGCTTAAAAACGATCTGTGGGAGTTAAATGGGAGGGAGTTGGAGGCCTATTAATGGCTAGAGGTCCGTCCTAAGCTGAATAAAATGATCTCAATGAAATACATAAAAATAGGACAATTGTTTTAACAGCCATCCTGCTATGCTATTATCTGCCAGTAACGTCACTCTTACGACATAAAATAAATAAATAAATTAATTAATAAAATTATATATAAAAAATACATGGATACATTATATTAGAACCAGTATATTTTGTGTCTGTTTTTAGATTAACCTTTGATTATGAAGTACCGTAGGTCTTACACGAGTTAAATATAAGTGATGATATTATGTAATGCCTTGACTACGAAAGCTTATTCTTAAATCCTAATCTAACTAAAATAATATCGTCATCATTCTAGTTACCGTATTCTCCACACTCGCTCTCGCTCTCTCGCTCTCTCTCTCTTTCTCTCTCTCTCGATCAATAAACTGCCAGATTTTGTCCTGAGCTGTGCCTCGTCTCGCTCTCTCTCAGGTATATATACAGTCATACACTATTATCTCTAAATCATATCACTTCCTTCATTTACCCCCCCCCCCCTCCCTCCCTTTCTCTCTTTATTTCTCTCTTTATTTCTCTCTTTATTTCTCTCTCTCTCTCTCTCTCTTAGGTGGAGATAGTCATTACACTATATCTTCTAAATCAATATCACTTTCTAACCCTTCATTTACCCCCCCTCTCTCTCTCTCTCTCTCTCTCTCTCTCTCTCTCTCTCTCTTAGGTATATAGTCATACAATATTATCTCTAAATCATATCATTTCTACCTTCATTTACCCCCCTCTCTCTCTCTCTCTCTCTCTCTCTCCATTGAATATTCTAAGTGAATTCTCCCTCTTCCTCGTTTATTCAGCTGCTTAACTTCCCCTTCTCTCTCCTCCCTCCCTGTCACACACAAA
>CM064580.1:52966417-52976417 GCA_032716605.1 Paralithodes platypus
CAAGCCAACACACACACCGACACCGACACACACACACCGACAACACACACACACACACACACACTACAAGACCCTACACAAATCTACAATCTACTATTTATCTACTTCTATTCTACTGTTCTAAACATTCCTTGCGTGCCTGCTCAGATGGTGTACAGTCGCGCTAATAAATTATGTTACGGCACCAATTATGTGTTGATCAATAATTGGTATCAGCAATATCTAAGCTTCATTTCTTCATATCGAGTGAAATATATAAACATGTTCCTACACTTACCCACCCTATTCAACATCTGACAGACATTAATACAGCACAGAACAAGCCAAACGTAATGACAGCTAGGGCATGACTTATTAGTGCGACCGTGCATATTATTACCCAAGCAGTGAACAGCCCTGACCCCCTGCCCGATATAGCTAAGTAAACACACACCAGCTCTACACTCTCAAAATAGGACAGTGTACCCTAATTTATTCCCGTTTTTTGGGTGAGTAGTTTAAAATCACACATTATAACTAAACCTACGGATATAATCATTATTCATATCATATACAATATTATATATATATATATAGATAGATATATATAAACTTTAACTATAGTCTATATTTTTCCTGCTGATGGTAAATTGCCATATCTTCATCTCAGTTACTTAGTTATTACGAATATTTTGTCGCGAAATAGGTTGCTGATTATGAAAACTTGGCAATACGATGATGCCGAGACCTAATAGTTTCATATGTTTCCACTAGGTATCAAGGCATCATGCAGCTGCTAAAGGATTCAATTTGAGATCAGCTGGAAATAAATCGACCATAGTAGGGTCTGGCAAGGTACTTTTGTGTTGGAATGAAGTCTGGAAAGGCGTTTTTGGATAGCCTAGGAGACAAACTAGCGTGCATTGCTCGAAAATGGCATAAACAAGCAAAATTCTCAATCATAATATTAAGGGGAGATTTCCACTGGAGAGACTTTTTTTCTGGACCCCTTTCTCCCTCATGTTTAGCCCCATTGCTTTTGAGATTTTAAGACGTTCGCCCTAGTAGTTTGGACATTTTAAAACATTTTTCCCCATTACTGTCAATTTTAAGACCTTTCGTGCCATGAAGGTGTCGATTTTTTCCTGGCGAGCGATAGCGAGCCTGTAATTTAAGAGCGGCCGGGATATTTTTCTACCGAAAAATTTACAAATTTATCTTGAAAGGGGGTCTAGGGGGTGTAATTTTAAGCTTGATGAAAACGTATGGAACAAATTCAATACCTCCCCTTAAACAAAATATTATAGTAACCCAACAAGACGCCGGACTAGATAGTGTTAAGTTATATTATCCCATATACCCTAAAGTCAAAACATCTCTTCTTTCACAAATTCGAGTTAAGAGAGAGAATGAGGCTACTTGGGTAAAATGATAAGTATTGCCTATTTCTAGTTACCGGTACCGGTATATTAAAGGGGGTGACCTGTTTTTTGTTATTTCTGTCCTTTTCTTTCTTTCTCTGGCTTGTATCCATTCGGCCCCATTCAGCCAACTATTTTAAGACGTTTATCCCCATCTAGGTGTCGATTTCTTCCTGGCGAGCGATAGCGAGCCAGCATTATATGAAGAAATCCGGCTTCGCCGGAAACATTTTTCTATCGAAAAATGTACAAATTTAGCCTGCTGTCAAACAAAAATAAAAAATATGCTGGCTCGCTACCGCTCACCAGTAAAAAATTGACACCTGGATGGGGATAAACGTCTTAAAATAGTAGTCTGAATGGGGCCAAATGGATACAAGCCAGAGAAAGATAGAAAAGGACAGAACAAAAACAGGTCACCCCCCTTAAAATCGTAAAGAAGAATGGATTGGCCTTTTAAAGATTAATTTATTTTCCGTAGTTCCGAATTTCTTGGAAATAGACCATACACTAATTTATTAAGTTAATGAGTTTGCAAGCTTGTTTTCCTAACTACCATGTGTTCTGTTGACTTTGTACGGGAGAATAGATTGACTTTTCATCGGACATCTCTTCCTTATAATACATTTAGACATCAAATAAAAACTCCCTAGCCTATTCTTTAGTAAACATTCTTCACTGCTTCACTCTCTTTTATATTTACATTTGTTAGGTAATCTTCTTTGTGGTCGTATACCTGGAGGTCAGTCACAACATCTCGTCTTTGTCACGTTCCAGGAAGAAGAAAACGTAAGCTACTTGAATAAAATCATAAACTTCCTGGGTTTTCCGTTTTCTATTTGTAAGTTTTGTGTGTGATGTCCTGGGCTTGAATCAAGGGAAAATCATATGCTCTCATAAATATTCATTTGGGGGTTATTGGTGTTAAGAATGTTCAAATAATATAATCAAAATGGGGAATGGATTTACTTTTGTAAGACCCTCTTCATAATAAAAGCATCTATTAGGCTAACTAGAGGGGCACTTGGTAGAGCGCGTACCTCCGCCTACGCTGGCGGGTTCTTTCCTATCTACCCACCAAATTTCGTGAAAATCGGTTCATAACATTGTGAGATATATTGCTTACAGACAAACGGAGACGATAACCTAACCTCCGTCCAACTTCGTTAGCGAAGGTAATAACACAAAATTATTAATTATTTCCCCTATTTTGTAAACCGATAATATCTTACATTATATTGTTTTTCGTATCCATCTCTAGCATAATATTATATAGACGAATACTTCTATGCAAAAAAAAAAGGCGAAAATAAACGAAAATGAATACCAATAAAAACCAACTCCAATAATATCCTCCATTCATGAAAAAAATAAATAAATAGATAAATAACACATAAATACCAGCATAACAACTGAATGAAAGGACTGTGGCCGGTACGGTAGGGTTAAGGGGAGACAGACCGTTTTTCTGGACCCCCTTCTCCCTAAATATATTTAGGCCCATTAGATTTGAGATTTTAAGACGTTGGTTCCATTAGTTTGGGGATTTTATGACCTTTCACCCCATTTATTTGTCAATATATTAGGACCCTTCGTGTCATTTAGGTGTCGATTTTTTACTGGCGAGCGATAGCGAGCCTGTAATTTTCGGAGGAATCGGCCTTTGGCCGGGACATTTTCTACCGAAAAATTTAAAAATTAATCTTGAAGGGGGGTCTAGGGGGTGTTTTTCTAAGCTTGATGGAGGTCTAGCGAAAAACTAAGAAATAAAGGAATAAATTAATTAATAGACCAAAGAAAAACAAAAAACGGCCCGTCTCCCCTTAATTCATTATAAAATACCAGAATTATTATACTCCCCCCCCCCGACTTATTCTATACTCCCCCCCCCCCTTATTCTATACTCCCCCCCCCCTTATTCTATACTCCCCCCCCCCTTATTCTATACTCCCCCCCCCTTATTCTATACTCCCCCCCCCTTATTCTATACTCCCCCTCCCCTTATTCTATACTCCCCCCCCCTTATTCTATACTCCCCCCCCCCTTATTCTATATACTCCCCCCCCCTTATTCTATACTCCCCCCCCCCCCTTATTCTATACTCCCTCCCCCCCCCTTATTCTATACTCCCCCCCCCCTTATTCTATACTCCCCCCCCCTTATTCTATACTCCCCCCCCCCCTTATTCTATACTCCCCCCCCCCTTATTCTATACTCCCCCCCCCCGACTTATTCTATCTTTATTATATATTTCTGGAAGTTAATCTCTTGTCCTTGTAGCCTAGATTCAAAACATCCTGTCAATCAACCATTTGAAAACATCCTGTCATTCACCCATTTCTATGAAAGGGACAATAGGGAAAATTGGATTAAATTATTAATAATTTTGTTGGGAGTCTCCTTTTTATTTATTAAATATATTTATATCAAAAGAGAATATATTGGCTTTTCTAAAACTGTATTTATTGTCTTATGTAAAATGAATGCGATATAATAATAATAATAATAATAATAATAATAATAACAATAATAATAATAATAATAACAATAGTAATACAAATAATAATAATAATAATAAGAAGAAGAACAATAGTAATAATAATAATAATAATAATAAATCATAGAAAACAAACATTGTTCTCTGCTAAATACCCTCGTTTTGTTTTCTATCTTTTTCATTCTCGTCATGTTACGCCACACATCCATAACTCATATTATTCCCTGACTGACCCTTCCCAAACGGTACCGTACACATTAACTCGATTACCCAAGCCGTTTATGAGTTATGGAGGTTAGTGATCAAGGTTTCTGGCCTAGCTATAGTGAATGGACTACAGTAAGCTGAGATTCAACGGCTTTTTACGGTCTTTACATTTATTGCTCATTATTTCCTTGTTGAATACATTTAAGGTGTTGTTGTTGTTTGTTCCTGTACCCTCTCCCTCCCTCATGCTTAGCCTTATTAATTTTGATACCTTAAGATATTCGCCCCATTAGTAGGGCCGTTTAAAGAACTTTAGCCCCATTTCTTTGTCAATTTTACAAACCTTTCGTGCCATTTAGGTCTCGACTTAATTCTGGCGAGCGATAGCGAGCCTGCAATTTAGGAGGAACCGGCCTTCGGCCAGAGCATTATTCTACCGACAAATGCACACATTTCTCTCGAAAGTGGTCTTGGGTTATTTTCTACGCTTGCTGAAAAAAGTCTGAGGAGGAAACAGAAAAAAAAAAAAAAAAAAACATAATAAAAATAAAGACCCTTAAAAGCATCCTGCCTTTCAACCAAGTCCTAGGAAATGGTCAATGGATATCATATTTTTTGATAGGCTTTCCTTTATATAGGCTAGTTATGTTAATATATACACACACACACTAATTTGTTAACGTCCTATTGTGTTTCCTTATATTAACCCTCTCCAACATATGACGCGATTTTGAGCCTATTAGGGATACTTTAAAGCCTTTGTTACCATCAGGGGTACTTAGAAACCTTTAGTTTAGTTACTTCAACCTCTGCAGTTGTCTTTGAGTTAGCTGTGGGCAAAAAACTAATTGTGGAGAGGTAATTATATAAGAGTGAGAGAACTCTATTTCTTATTGCTAATCTGGCAACCCTCTGCATCATACGAGTCTGAAAGGGTTAAACGCATACATTAATATAAAAAAAACGCAATATTTTCAGTTAGATATCCCACTAGGCTATATATATACCCTATGCTAAGTACGTAGACCAAAACTTGTGAACATTACCCTCTACAACTCTCAAACCACTATAGTAATCAAGCTAATATTTCTACCATTTGGGAAGGGTCAGCCCGAGAATAGGTGTGACAAATTACAGCCCATTTCCTCAGGCTCTTTTTAAGGGGAGGTTTTTAGTTGATTCCCTAGACTTCCATCAAGCTTAAAATTACTCCCCCTTGACCCCCTTTCAAGATAAATTTGTACAGTTTTCGGTAGAAAAATGTCCCGGCTGAAAGCCGGTTCCTCTTAAATTACAGGCTCGCTATCGCTCGCCAGGATAACATCGACACCTAAATGGAACGAAAGGTCTTAAAATTGACAGAAATGGGTCGAAGGTTCTTAAAATCGTCAAAATAATGGGGCGAACGTCTTAAAATTAGAAAAACAATGGGGCTAAAAATGAGGGAGAAAGGAGTCAAGAAAAAAATCTCTCAAGTGGAAATCTCCCCTTAAATGCATGTACCTACGATAAACAAACTTATTTATTATAGATTTCCCACATGTCTATCATCTTAAGGGGAGATTTCCACTCTAGGGATTTTTTTTTTCTTTACCTCTTTATCCCTCATGTGTAGCCCCATTGCTTTTGAGTTTTTAAGACGTTCACCCCATTAGTTTGGCGATTTTAAGAACGTTCGCCCGATTTCTGTCAATTTTAAGGCCTTTCGTGCCATTAAGGTGTCAATTTTTTTCCTGGCGAGCGATAGCGAGCCTGTAATTTAAGAGCAACCGGCCTCCGGCCGGGAAATTTTTCTACTGAAAAATGTACAAATTTATCTTGAAAGGGGGTCTACGGGGTGTTATTTTAAGCTTGATGAAAACGTAGGGAACAAACTAAATACCTCCCCTTAAGCCTACTATTTGTTCCCAACTTTTCTACTCCCTTTACATTTCCCCCCAGCCATCCTACATTCCAAACCACCTGTCTTTCTCCAAGTTCCCGGAAACCAACAATAGCTCCAATTACTAGCACTGGTGTCTTTGTGTAATTCTTTTATTCAACAGTACATTACAATTCTGCTAATAGAAGCACTCTTTTATATCATATGACGATTTCATTGTTATAACTACCGGTACACATATATATATATATATATATATATATATATATATATATATATATATATATATATATATATATATATATATATATATATATATATATATATATATACCAGAATATGTAATATACAATAATACTTAAGCCTCGTCGTCTATTTACAAATTTATCCTCAGTTACCAGGGCAGTACTGGGTCTAGTTAGTTGCTAGTAATTATGATAAGTGCTTTCAACACACACACACACACACACACACACACACACACACACACACACATACACACGCTTATCAACTACCGTAGTAGCTTACCACGCACACACACTTACATACGTACACACACGCTCGAATGCATACATCACCACTACAAACTTACATTACGTACTGTACATATATTCACCGCCACACACAATCAGGCTCAATATATGCCTATACACAGGTTCTTATACATATTGTATTGTACATATAGTGACACACACACACACACACACACACACACACACACACGCATCAACACAAACACACACACATCAACACAAACAAACACACACACACAACACCACCTACAAATCCTAACAAGCACACGACGAAGGCAGACCAGCAGCTCATGCACAGCTCAGGACAGATCAACAAACATTAAACAGACACACAGACATACAGACTCTATAAGCATATGTAACTCAAGCTGCCGACAGACAGACAAAGGCACGTACACAAGGAACATGCACATGCAGAGAATACACACAAGGAATATATTTAAGTACACATACGATGACACGCACAAATACACACACAACGTATATACACATTTAACACACACACTGTACACATTATCCAAAACAGTCTTTCTCCCTACCTATCTATCTAACACTGCATGTATGTACGGTATGTGTGTACTTTACAGGCACATATTGCATCCCTAACACACACACACACACACACCACATTCCCCCCCCCCCCCCCACACACCAAACAAACTTCAAATAATCGGGGAAATCTTTTAACAAGTCTCGCCCTCTCTCAATGACATGGTGAAACTTTGACAATCACCCGATGTGGAGGAGTGTTGGGGGTGGAATAGTTGGTGTGAGAGAAAAACAGAGAGAGAGAGAGAGAGAGAGAGAGAGAGAGAGAGAGAGAGAGAGAGAGAGAGAGAGAGAGAGAGAGAGAGTGTGTGTATGTGTTTGAGTGAGCCGAGTGTGAGAGGTGGTGCAGTTTATAGGTAGGCTACGTCTCTATGTGAGAGAGAGAGAGAGAGAGAGAGAGAGAGAGAGAGAGAGAGAGAGAGAGAGAGAGAGAGAGAGAGAGAGAGAGAGAGAGAGAGAGAGAGATGTGAGTGATAGTATGCGTGTGAGTGATAGTATGCGTGTGTGTGTGTGTGTGAGTGATAGTGTGTGTGTGTGTGTGTGTGTGTGTGTGTGTGTGTGTGTGTGTGTGTGTGTCTAACATGTTAAAACTACACATATTCCGTACCTCGTAAAATACCTGTACCTGCGTAACCCCTTAATGATGAACACTCCATTCCTTTACCCTTTGAAGATTATGAAGCATTTTAGCAGTTTATTCGGACTATCATTAGACGATTCTATACAAGTTAGGTAGGCTCTGTGGGAATTATAAGGGTAAAGACTATCTTAATTAACCCTCTGAATTCCATATACCCTTCCTAAGCTGAATAACATCGTCTAATAATAGCCAGAAAAGAAGTGCGTCATCGGATCCTCTAAGGGTTAACCATATCAAAGGAGGCCGACGGAGAGTTTGAATGCCATAAACACACACTCACTCATATCTACAGTATATTTAGGCGGGATGGGTGTATTTATTTCCTCGTATAGATAGCTTTTAGGCGGGATGGGTGTATTTATTTCCTCGTATATATAGCTTTAGGCGGGATGGGTGTATTTATTTCCTCGTATATATAGCTTTAGGCGGGATGGGTATAATTATCTATTTCCTCGTATATATATAGCTTTAGGCGGGATGGCTGTATTTATTTCCTCGTATATATAGCTTTTAGGCGGGATGGGTATAATTATCTATTTCCTCGTATATATAGCTTTAGGCGGGATGGGTGTATTTATTTCCTCGTATATATAGCTTTTAGGCGGGATGGGTATAATTATCTATTTCCTCGTATATATAGCTTTAGGCGGGATGGGTGTATTTATTTCCTCGTATATATAGCTTTAGGCGGGATGGGTGTATTTATTTCCTCGTATATATAGCTTTAGGCGGGATGGGTGTATCTATTTCCTCGTATATATAGCTTTTAGGCGGGATGGCTGTATCTATTTCCTCGTATATATATAGCTTTTAGGCGGGATGGGTGTATCTATTTCCTCGTATATATAGCTTTAGGCGGGATGGGTGTATCTATTTCCTCGTATATATATAGCTTTAGGCGGGATGGGTGTATCTATTTCCTCGTATATATATAGCTTTAGGCGGGATGGGTGTATCTATTTCCTCGTATATATATAGCTTTTAGGCGGGATGGGTGTATCTATTTCCTCGTATATATATATAGCTTTAGGCGGGATGGGTGTATTTATTTCCTCGTATATATAGCTTTAGGCGGGATGGGTATAATTATCTATTTCCTCGTATATATAGCTTTTTATATAGTTTTTAGATTCCTCCCTTGACCTCCATCAAGCATAAAAAAAAAAAAAACCCAAGACCCTCCTTGAAGATAAATTTGTAAATTTTTCGATAAAAATACGTCCCGGCCAAAGGCCGTTTCCTTTTAAATTACAGGCTCGCTATCGCTCGCACATATTGACACCTAGATGACACGAAAAGTATTAATATTAACAAATAAATATGGCAAAAGGTTTTAAAATGATTTTACTGCTAATCGAAGTTATTTGTATTAACATTATTTTTAATTACAATCATTAAAACTAATGGACCAAACGTCAAAGAATCTGGAAACTAATAGGGCTAAACATGAGGCAGAAGGGAGAGTTGTGAGAGTCCAGAGGGATGATGGAGGGGGCCTTGCAAAGCTGAATAAAATCGCCTAATGATAGCCAGAATAAACTGTTTAAATGTGCCATAAATCTAAAGTGGTCAAGGGTTCGAGTTTCCTCTACCTAGACATCCATCAAGTCTCCCCCCCAGACTCGGAGATAATGTTGAGCCTTTTCGGTAAACATATTCCTCCCAAACTGCAGGCTCGGTATCGCTCTCTAGGAAATAATCGACACCTAAATGGCACGCAAGGTCTTAAAATTGACGATAATACGAGGCAAAAGGTCTAATAATCGCAAACGGATGGGACAAACGTAATATCTCAAAACTAATGGGTCTAAACATGAGGGAGAAGGGGGGTGTAACAAAAACTCATCCTTAATGGTTTTGGTCGTTATACCGAAGTCACAATCTTACACACACATATTTACAAATCGAAACTACTGCTAACTTTCGAAACAGTAACACAAATACGGTGATATTTAAACAAGAGGTTTATAAGATACAACGCACACATAATCACACACACACACACACACACACACACACACACACACACACACACACACACACACACACACACACACACACCCTAAACACACACATGTTCATCCCTTACCAACATACTCATTCCATACACACATAAAACTTCAAAGGCAGGCATAGCTACCACATTCCAAGCGCTCATTCATTGGGTCGCCGTGCTACCCCACTCTCCCTCCCTCTACTCTCTCACCCTCCCTCCCTCCCACCTCCCTTCTTTATCTACCTCCCACTCCTGCTTTATCTACCTCCCCTCCCCTTCGTTATCTACCTCCCCTC
>CM064580.1:52978917-52981417 GCA_032716605.1 Paralithodes platypus
TGAGAACATTAACACCATTTTTGTTGTCATAGTGAGAACATTAACACCATTTGAGGAGGAGCACTTCATTGACACTATTTCCCTCACACCTAATGCAAAGGTTGGCAATAAAGTTTCTTCCAAATGGTATTGCTATCCTATTAAACATAGATAGCCGTAACATACTGTAGTCTATTCACTATTGGTGGGCTATAAATCTACACCAATAAGGAGAGGTTTTTAGTTTGGTCTCTAGATATCCATCAAGCTTAAGATTACACCCCCTTGAGCCCCTTTCAAGATAAATTTGTACATTTTTCGGTAGAAAAATGTCCCGGCTGAAAGCCGGTTCCTCTTAAATTACAGGCTCGCTATCGCTCGCCAGGATAAAATCGACACCTAAATTGCACGAAAGGTCTTAAAATTGACAGAAATGGGTCGAAAGTTCTGAAAATCATCCCTCTCTCTACCTCTCCCTCTCTCTCTATTTTTTTTCTTCTCTCTCTCTCTCTCTCTCTCTCTCTCTCTCTCTCTCTCTCTCTCTCTCTCTCAATTGAAAAAGTGACAGAGCCAAAATCAAGGTACGTTAAAGGTAATTTTGGTGTGGTGGAAAATAATACTTTCTCCAAGTAGGATTTCCCTTCTTAATAGGAAGGGGTAAGACATCCTTTATCACGCTGTGGTAGAGTTGATTGAAGCATAGACTCTCACCCTGATTGTCAGTGGTTCGAGCCTGGCTGAGAGAATATATATATATAAAGCCTTCCCTTAATCTCCCGCCGTAGTATTAGTGGATGCACACAAAAACACCCAAATCCCCGCAAACGAGTCTACGTAATTCCGCGCGAGGTTTGCAAGCGAGCCTCATTAGTAGTCCTGATGACCTGACCTAGAGACCCTGTGGTAAGAGAGTGGACAACTTCTTATTTGGCCGCCATTGTGGTACCTCAATTGACCACGCATGAGTTTCGTTCACTTAAGGTTTCGTCACTTAAGGGGGAATGATTGCTTTTCTGAACCCCCTTTTCCCTCGTGTTTAGCCACATTAGTTTGGAGATTTTAAGACGTTCAGCCCCATTTCGTTGTCAATTTCAAGACCTTTTGTGCCATTTAGGTGTCGATTTTTTCTACCGAAAAATGTACACATTCATCTTGAAAGGGGGTCTACCTACCTGGAGTCTACCTGGAGTTGTTTTGGCCGTCCATCAGTGGCCTCGGCGAGAGTTGCTTCCCCCGAGCATGTTTGCTGCCAGTGCTTGATGCAGCAGGCTATTCGAGGAGGCAGCTCTCACCCCCGCGAAGTATGGCTGATCAAGCACCGACTTGAGATGGTTGTCCAAGGCTTTCTTGAATACTTCCGTTGGCACGTCCATCAGGTTTCTTACGTTCTCTGGCATTTTGTTGAAGAGGCTCGGTCCCCTGTTTGTCAACCAGGAGTCCCTCAGTGTGCCCAGAGCTCCCCTACACTTTTGGGGTGGGATGTTACAATACCTACCCACTCTGTCCCTCCAGTTCCATGATATTGTGGTGTGAAGGTTTGGCACTAGACCCTCGATAACTTTCCATGTGTAAATTATCAAGTATCTCTCTCTTCTTCGCTCCAGTGAATATAAGTTAAGAGCCTTCAGCCTATCCCAGTAATGAAGATGTTTTACCGAGCTGATGTGGGACGTGAAACTTCTTTGAACACTCTCTATTTCATATATTTCCCTGGCTTTGTGTGGAAATGTTAGCACACTGCAATACTCCAGTCGTGGAATCACCAACGATTTGAAAAGTGTTATCATTGGCCGTTCTTCTCGTGTCTTGAAAGTGCCAGTATCCAACCTACAAGTTTCCTCGCCGCTAACTGACTTGGCCTGATTATGTTCTTTGAAAGACATGTTTTCTGACATCATTCTGACATTATTCTGACAGGTACTCAAAGGGTTAAGGTTATGGAGATATTTGGGGATCATGTAGTCTGGCAATAGACTAGATAGATAGATAGATATTTAAGTGCAAATAGAGGACATTATCATCCCAGTGGCACCAAGATGGCTGAGGTTGGCCGATCTCTATAACGCTAGGTCTCTAATCGGAACTTCAGAGTATTGCAGAGCTCTCAACAAACTCACAAGCAATTAAGAGGGATTATGGGGATTAAACCGGCCGGATAAAGTGAGATTACGCCACGGGATACTTTTTGCTTCAATTAGTGCTTCCGCATCGACGCAGGATATCATACGCAGAGAGTTTATATATATATACAGTATATATATATATATATATATATATATATATATATATATATATATATATATATATATATATATATATATATATATATATATATATATATATATATAATATACATATATATAATATACATATATATATATGACAAAATTCAAAATAAAGCTATTAGATTAATCAATAACCCTGCAATCACACAGGACCTTCCTACATTATCCATACGAAGAAACGTTGCATCCCTTGCATTATTCTACAGATATTTTCACAGCAATTGTTCCGAGGAACT
>CM064580.1:52983917-53010855 GCA_032716605.1 Paralithodes platypus
CACGCGCACACACACACACACACACACACACACACACACAGAGCCCGTAGCCTAGTAGGGAGAGCTCTCGTCTCACACATGAGGAGTCGGGGGTTCAATCCCCGGCCGGGCGGAGACAAATTGGGCTTGTCTCCTTTCATGTGTTAGCCTCAGTTCACCTAGCTGTAAATAGGTACCTGGAATAAGTGGACGACTTTGTGACGTCCCATCTGGGGTTGGCAAAAATGGTACAAGGCGAGATGGGTATCATATGGTTCACCTAAGCTGATGGCTACCTAAACCTTCGGGCGAGACGGTACCGTCTATAGTGAGAATGGTACCATACAGATCCACCCTAAGCCTTCGTTTCCGATGTCGCCAATTGGCTAAATACAGACTACACCCACATCCACAGCCATTCCATCAGTACATAAAACACTTAACATGCATTTCACGCAATACATTCCCAGTTAAGGAGGCGCGATAATAATGAGCTTAGCTCGCATTGCGTGGATTCCCCTTGACGAACAAGTAACTGAGTAACACACACACATCAAGCACATCACACCCACCCACGCGTACTCATATAAACAACGTTATCATGTGTGTGTGTGTGTGTGTGTGTGTGTGTGTGTGTGTGTGTGTGTGTGTGTGTGTGTGTGTGTGTGTGTGTGTGTGTGTGTGTGTGTGTGTGTGTGTGTGTGTGTGTGTGTGTGTGTGTGTGTGTGTGTGTGTGTGTGTACGTAGAGTAATGTAAGCAGATACTGCATGTGTGCGTGTGTTGCAATGCAGTCAGTGGTTCCTATAACCCGAGTCATTACTGTGTGTATGTATGTATGTGTGGGGTGGGGGTGGGGGGGGGGGGTAGTAACTGTTTGTGCATTACTCACTCTCTCTCTCTCTCTCTCTCTCTGTTATTCTTAGTGTGTTATTATCTGTGTGTACGTGTATCTGTAACGGTGTGCGTGTGCCTGCCTGCCTGCCTGCGTGTGTATATAATCCAGTATAAAGGACCCAGTAGGTGACCCACATAAGACAGGTCGTGGTCAACCCTATAGCTGAACAACGTCGCCTTATACACTGCAGCAGTAGGCCAATGCTAAATTATAACTTATTACCGTTTTTGGTTTTTTATCTTTCTCTTCTTTTCTCTCTTTCTCTGGCTAGTATCCATTCGGCCCCATTCAGCTAACTTTTTAAAGATGTTTATCCCCATCCAGGCGTCGGTTTCTTCCTGGTAAGCGATAGCGAGCAACCATTATATGGAGAAATCCGGCTTCGCCGGAGAATTTGTTCTATCGAAAAATGTACAAATTTAGCTTGCTGTCAAAACAAAAATATATATATGCTGGCTTGCATAGGAAAATATTAACACCTGGGTGGGGGTAAACGTCTTAAAACAGTAGGCTGAATGGGACCGAATGGATACAAGCCAAAGAGAGGAAGAGAAAGAGAAAAAAACTATTATTTCATATATATATACCGGTATAAATATTTTTCCTCCTCCTCGACCTCCAAAAAAAAAAAAAAAAAAAAAAAAAAAAAAAAAAATTAGATCGCCTTTCTAGATTAATTTGTACATTTTACGGTAGAAAATTGTCCAGGCCGAAGGCCACTTCTTTCAACATTATAGGCTCACTATCGTTCGCCAGGGAAAAAAAGACACTTAAATACCACGAAAGGTGTTAATAATGACAACAAAATGGGGCGAGAGGTCTTAAAATCGACAAACTAGTGGGGCAAACATTTACAGATCTGAAAACTAATCGGTCTAAACATGAGGGAAAAGGGGGTCTAAAAAAGCGCCCCATGTCCCCTTAAAAGACGGGTACACTGCAGCAGTATACGCCAATGCTAGATTATAACTATCATTAATAATTAAAGTTAATATTATCATCTTTCCTACCATCGCTATGCTCATTATTGACACTAAAACATTAATTTCATCATTCCTTCATAATTCTCAAATACCGATAATTAAATGTATACTTATAACATTACCGGTATATATTTTGTCTCTTTCTCTCCCTCTCTCTTTGGCTTGTATCCATTCGGCCCCATTCAGATTACTGTTTTAAGACGTTTACCCCCATCCAGGTGTCAATATTTTCCTGGCGAGCGGTAGCGAGCCAGCATATATATATTTTTGTTTTGACAGCAAGCAGCAAGCCAGCATATATATATTTTTGTTTTGACAGCAAGCAGCGAGCCAGCATATATATATTTTTGTTTTGACAGCAAGCAGCGAGCCAGCATATATATATTTTTGTTTTGACAGCAAGCTAAATTTGTACATTTTTCGATAGAATAATGTCTCCGTATGTCTTGTATGGATTTCTCCATACAATGTTGGTTCGCTATCGCTCGCCAGGAAGAAATAGACACCTGGATGGGGATAAACGTCTTAAAACAGTTGGCTGAATGGGGCCGAATGGATACAAGCCAGGGTAAGAGAGAAAAGGAGAGAAAGATAAAAAAAAAAAACGGTAACCCCCCTTCATATTTCCTACTGAGCTGCTGTTCTTCGTGGCTGGACTAAGGGGAAAATCATTACTAAAACTAAAACAGGAAGATACAAAAATATCTATTCCAAACTCCTTACCGACAAACTTTTCCCGGCTGTTGTTTAAGAATGCGCAGAGTTTAGCCTCACTATTTTTATATGCTTGATAAAGAATGATAAAAAGATAATTATTTTAGAGATACCGGTACACATACTTTCATATATTAAGAAAAATATATGTCGATCAGCTGAATATTATTATAACTTACAATACAAATAAATAGATAAAACAAATTATAGACATATATAATTATATATATATACCGGTATATATATATATATATATATATATATATATATATATATATATATATATATGTGTGTGTGTGTGTGTGTGTGTGTGTGTGTGTGTGAAATATATCGTACAATCTGTACTATAAACATTAATACAGTATATTTCACGCTTCCAAAAATGCAGACATATTAGATTCGGCCCAAATAAATCACATTAAATTGATAAAATAAATATGGTACCATACCGTAATAAAATTGTATTTCCAATATTTAAAAAAAGCTTGGACGGCATAATATCAGAATTGTAGAAAATATATATATTTTTTAGATCATAATAGTATCTCTTCAGTGATATAGCTTATACTGTATCATATATATATATATATATATATATATATATATATATATAAAATTTAATTATTTATTATTTATCTAAATGGACCAATGTAAGTAGCAGCAGGGTACCCCAGGGATCGGTACTAGGACCAATTATCTTTCTAATTTACATCAACGACATAGATGAGGGTCTCACCTGTACAATCTCAACATTTGCTGACGATACAAAAATGTCAAATAGCGTACTCTCAAAAGAACAAGTTAACGATATGTTTATATACAGTACAATGCTTTTGTTAAAGTAAGTATATGCATTATTAGGCTGTGCACGAACCCCGGGAAGTAAAACGGTGGAAATTAATATCAAATTAGTTCATTCAGTTTGAAAATTACCTTTCTGAACTTGGAGGTTGGTTGACCACTTGCTAGGTTCAGGCTTTAAGGAAGTTGGAGCCGTAAACATCGATATTAAATCGCAATGCAATAATAATTAATGTAGGTTTCTGAGGGATAGAAAGTGTGTTGAATTGGGTTGTGTGTGTTTATAAAGGTACTACAACCGTATTTTAGCTGGTCATTCAGCTACATATCGAGGTCTGCAGCTCCAACCTATAGCATAATTAAGGGGGTAGTACTCGCTTTTTCTGGACCCCCTTCTCCCTCATGTTTAGCATATTAGTTTTGAGACTTTCGTTTCGTTAGTTTGGCGATTTTGAGACCTTTTGCCTCATTCTTTTGACAATATTAAGACATTTAGTGCCATTTAGCGTTTTTTTTTTCGTGGCGAGCGATAGCTAGCCTCTAATTTTAGAAGGAACCGGCCTTCGGCCGGGAAATTTGTTTACCGAAACATTTTAACATTTATCTTCAAAGGGGGTCTAGTTTTTTTTTTTTAAAGCTTGGAGGTCTAGCGAGGGAATATATATATATATATATATATATATATATATATATATATATATATATATATATATATATATATATATATATATATATATATATATATATATATATATATATATACCGGTATATATATATATATAAAAAACACTACCGGTACCCCCTTAACGCAATTGGTTAAAAGCAATATATGTACATTACATATAGTTTGCTACAAGATTCTTCCTTAAATGGCTATTATATTTACTTGAAGGACAGGAGTGATCGTCTCAAGCAGTTTTCCCCTCTGACTCAAAGATCCTGTTATTAACCCTTTGTGAACCGGCGACGTCTTTTTCATTTTTGTCTAGCTATATTTAGAAGACTTCGTGCGGTTTAAGAAGGATCTGTGGTGGTAAAAGAAGTTAAGGGGAGATATCCACTCAAGGGATTTTTTTCTTGACCCCTTTCTCCCTCATGTTTAGCCCCATTGCTTTTGATATTATAAAATGTTTGCCCCATTAGCTTAGCGATTTTAAGAACTTTCACCCCATATTAAGACCTTTCGTGCCATTTAGGTGTCGATTTTATCCTGGCGAGCGATAGCGTGCCTGTAATTTAAGAGGAACCGGCCTTCGGCCGGAACATTTTTCTACCGAAAAATGTACAAATTATCTTGAAAGGGACTCAAGGGGGTGTAATTTTAAGGTTGATGGAGGTCTAGGGAACAAACTAAATACCTCCCCTTAAGTGTGATAGCCTGTTAATTGCTGGAGGCCCTTTTGAAACCAGCAGTATTTTATTATATGAATAGTCTTTTTACTTTCGGCTCGCCCTCTGATGCCAAGATCCTGTTCAACATCACCACTTCCTTATTACACTCCGGTTCGTGAGGATCTGGTAAAAAAAAAAAAAAAAAATCCTTTTCCCTATACGACCATTTTCTTTATATTTATATTTTAAAACATATCCTCAATTCTTTTAACTCTTTTAACACGATAACGTCATTTTACCTTTGAATCAGGCTCAAATTTGGCGATATTATGCAGTTTAAGACGGACCTGTGTTATTCAGAGGGTTTACCAAAATTGTGAGTTAATTTCTAAGCTAAGGAAAATCGTCCAAGGGTAACCAGAATACGATGAAAACTACATTATGGTGCTGAAGGGGTTAAAAGCTTCCACACACTCACTCTCACTCTCACTCTCTCTGTCTCTCATCACCAATTTAAAGGCCCAACATTCAAGATTGGGCCCCGAAGTTCGTTTACACTCAAATGACGCCGCGCCAACCAATCAGGAGACGCGATACAAAATTCAGTCAATTAGCGCCAAGTTGACCGAGAGAAGGGGCCAATCAGCGCGGACCTCCCTGGCGACAAGCAGCCAATCAGGGGACACGTTTACTTAGGATATTTCTGGGCTAGTTGGCGAACGTGTGCGGGTAAGCGAATGGTATAAAAATGAGAGAGAGAGAGAGAGAGAGAGAGAGAGAGAGAGAGAGAGAGAGAGAGAGAGAGAGAGAGAGATAATTATATATATATATATATATATATATATATATATATATATATATATATATATATATATATATATATATATATATATATATATATATATATATATATATATATATATATATATATATATATATATATATATACTAGCAGGGGTACCCGGCGTTGCCCGGGTAATCACCATAATCACCACCACTACTACTACCATAATCACCATCATCAATCACTACTACCACAATCATCACACTACTACTACTGTACTACCATAACCTCCCTGTGCCTCATGAAACGGCGACCTCGATTTCGGCCGCTAAATGACCTCCGATTTTGGATCTGACCTCATCCGTACCCCCATTTTGGGAGGCTGCGAACAACTTTCGTTCCATACACCTTTTCGATCGGAGGCCTCCTTCTGCCCCAAACGGGTCGAAATCGTCGATTTTTTCGCTCCCGTTTACTACATAAGTTCTGCCGAAAATTGTATTAACCAAAAGTGTCTCTGATTTCCACTAAACTCGCCTAAAACCATCTCCAAAGCCTGGGCTTTCCAACGGTGCCCCACACTCCCACCTGGCACCAAAACTGTGGGAGGAGTTTAGTAACAAAGGTCGGGTAACTGACAAACATTGACCTTTATTTATTTATTTATTTATTTATATATATATATATATATATATATATATATATATCTATATATATATATATATATAATATATATATATATATATATATATATATATATATATATATATATATATAAAATATATAAATTGATATATACATACCGGTATATTAGTATGCAAGGATGGGGAAAGGAACACTGAATATATGCTTAACATACTGTATATTTAATAGCCGGTATATTAAAAAAAATACTGGACTTCAGAAAATACATGTCCAGATATGATAACAAAAATAGTTGAGGAATGAATGATTCAGGCAAAATCATGAACATTAACACAGAAATAATATGTGTTGTTTATACAATAAATGAAAGGAAAATGGGGCAAAATATAATGAAGCAAAATTGGATGTGGTGAAAAGGATATGAAAGTGAAAATCGATCAAGACAAAATTAAATAACGTACCGGTAAATAATACATGTCAAATGTGATAAATATATAACCCAAATATGAGATTCCCAATAAAACACCAAAAAAGTCAAGGTGACTACAAATCACAATGATTTTATGCAACTCAATACTATGATCCCCAAGAAGAACACAAAACACATCTTCGAAGCAGAGAAGACCAATGAAAAAGTATGATTAAAATGAAGACGAAAATGAAAATACGATGAAAATAAAAGTGGCGAAAATATAATGCGAAGAGAAATGAAAGAGTATGATGAAAATAAAAATACGACAAAAATATAAGTGGCGCAAATAAAATGAAAGTGTGATGACAATGAAGCGATCAAAACGATAATACAGCGAAAATAACCTGCGACAAAAGTGAAATGCGACCACAATAAAGGAACCCCACCCAAAAGGAAATAATGGCGACTGAAATACCTACCTGCACAGAGAAGGGGAGCGAGAGAAAAGCGGTGAGAGAGCGAGGGAGGAGATAAGATGATAAATAAATCTGAATGTGATTGCCGGGAAATAGATGCAAGGGGTAGATTGATGAGCAAATGAAGGGGTGGCGGAGAAGGAATAGAAGGAGTACAAAGAAGTACAAAAAGGAGTACAAAGGAAATCAAGCACCAACAGGCTGCTTGCCCTCTAAAACACTGATGCTCAAATGTCCAAACAATGGTTTACAGTGGGTAAGGGCAAATTGGAAAGGTAAGTACTGCCCTGGGATTAATGTCCGTGGCGGGATTAGGAGATGTTAGTAGGGGACAGTTGGGTTCGTAACATAACAGTTAAAAGTTATCTTTTGTGTATCTGGGGAAGAGAGAGTAACATCTTATAGTAATATATATACGCAATAATCCTTGATGAATCTGAAGAGAAAGAAAAAAAGTTATTCATTTACAAATGCAATTAGTCGCAGATTTAAGGCAAGGTGTTTGTCTAGGCGAAGTTTAAAAGACTCAACGGTGCTGCAGTCTATAAAGTCTTGGGGAAGCCCATTCCACAAGATGGCAACTCCATTAATGAAAACCTTCTCAGACTTGTATGAGTTAAGAGATTTATCAATACTTTTGCAACCGTTTCCCCATGTGTAATTTGTTTGGTCAATAGTGAAGTACTTGTTCCAGATCATATTGTCGATGCCTTTGATGATTTTGGACACTTGAATTAAGTCGCCTCTTAATCTGCGCTGGGTTAGAGGAAATAGATTGAATTATCTAAGACGCTCCTCGTATGGTTTGTTCTTTAAGCTACTGTAGTTACCATTTGGTAACTATGTTGAACTCGTTCTAGCAAAAATCTTTTTGGTAGTTAGGGCACCAGGATTGAATACAATATGCCAGAAGAGGACGGACTAAGGAATTTTACATTTAGGATTACATCTTTGGATTTATGCTCGAATGACCTGCCTATAAAGCCAATTATTATGTTTGCCTTAACAACTTCTGAACATTTTTGAATGGGTTTTAGGTTACTCGATATCGTTACTCCCAAATTAGTTGTTGTCTACACTCCTAAGCTGGGTGCCATTCATTGAATAGTTTGCTTTCTCATTTCGGTTTCCGATATGGAGTACTTTATATTTATAATATTATAGGCCTAAAATATTTCATGGATCTGAGTTTCAGGATATTATCCAGATCACCTCTTAAATGGAATCACTATTTCCTTGGTGCATATCCTATCCGCCCACCAAATTTCGTGAATATCTCTGGATTACCACCTACACTGAATCCCTTCTTCTTTGGCACATAGGCTAACCTATCTGTCCACCACAATTCGTGAAAATCGGTTCATAACATGGTGAGATATCTTGTTTACAAACAAATATACAGACAAACAAACTAAGGTGAAAACATAACCTCCGTCCAACTTTGATGGCAGAGGTAATGAGCCAAAGGTCATTTAATTCACAGAGTCCAAACGACAAATAACACATGGAAAAGGACGATCAAGACGACCGACCGACACAGACAGACAGACAGACATACAGACAGACAGACATACAGACAACCGACCGAGCCAAGAACACGATACGATCACCAGGAATAACGAGTCGCGTGAAAATAATCGTTGAAATAATGGCGTGTGAGAGAGAGAGAGAGAGGGAGAGAGATACGGAAACGCGGTGAAAATAACCTAAGACAGAGAGGGAGAGAGTTAGGAGAGAGATGGGTGGGGAGATAAAGAGATGGATGGGCGGGGGTGTGGGCTTGAAAGGGAGGAGGAAGGGGGGGGGGGGGATATGGATGGATGGATGGTTGGAGGAAGTTGCATAAGAAGGTGGGGGGGGGGGGATAGGAAAGGAAGGAGAGAGGGAGGCAGAAAGGAGAGATAGGGAAGGCAGAAGGGATGGCAGGAAGGATATAAGAGGGAAAGAGTGAGAAAGGAAAGTTATGGGGGAGATGGGTGGGTGGAGATAAACGAGATGGATGGGCGGTGGGTGGGGATTGGCTTGGATGGGTGGGGGGAGGCGTAGGGACAAGGAAGTTAAGGGGAGGCAGACTGTTTTTATGGACCCCCTTTTCCCTAATGTTTAGCCCCACTAGTTTTGAGATTATAAGACGTTCGGCCCATTAGTTTGGCGATTTTAACACCTTTCGCCCCATTTCGTTGTCAATTTTAAGCCTTTTCGTGCCATTTAGGTGTCTATTATTTCCTGGCGAGCGAAAGCGAGCCTGAAATGTTAAGAGGCGCCGGCCTTTGGCCGGGACATTTTTCTACCGAAAAATGTACAAATTTATCTTGAAGGAGGGTCTAGGCGGTGTTTTTCTAAGCTTGATGGAAGTCTAGGGAGGAAACTAAACAACATAATTATATGAATAAATGAATTAATAGACCAAACAAGCGGTCAGTCTCCCATTAAGTGGCATACATGGATGGGTGGGGGAAGGTAGAGAGGGCGAATCTTAAGGGGTGGTTTGTTTTTTCTGGACCCCCTTTTCCCTCGTGTTTAGCCCCATTAGTTTTGAAACTTTAAGACGATCGCCCAATTAGTTTGGCGGTCTTAAGACCTTTCACCCCATTTTGTTTGTCAATACTAAGAGCTTTAGTGTCATCAAATCGAGTCGATATTTCCCTGGCGAGCCTGTAAGTAAAGAGGAACCGGCTTACGGCTGGTATGATAGAGGTCTAAGGAGCAAATACTCCCCCCCCCCCCACTCCTTTAAGTAAGTCTAAAAGGCTCCAATAAATAAAACATTACACATGATTCCTTTATTTGAGTTGTAGCACCTAGCCCGAAAATAACCCCGAGTAATCAGTACGGTATACAACACACAACCACAACAGCAAGAGGTTAGCTCAACTTTACCTTACCCTCAGCGCCAGATAGCGTAACAGACGGTCCAAACATACCTGAAAGAAGAGAAGCAAATGGTTATTATGAGAAACAAAAATATATATATGTATAGATCACATTGGTTATATCTGTGTAGATTATAATATACATCGATATACAATAATGAACAACACCCAATACTACCACCAATTATCTGGTACATTCTCTTCAGTATTAGTACATTTAGTTAACCAATATTCTATCATCATGTCAGGTTTCAAGATTCTATAATGCCTCAAACATGTATACTCTGACACGAGCCTATACCTTAAGACACACACACACATTCACCCACACACACACACACACATACCATTCCTCTGCGCTATAAATTTATCTATCTATCTATCTATCAACCAATAATCCAAACACAGCCATAACCAGATACAAAACCCAAATTACAAAAGCCCTCTATCACTTGCCAATATTCCGACCAATTCCGAGCTTGTCATTGTACTCGCATTCCCCTTAATTAATTCCTCGCCTTAATTACAAACTTCTGGTAATTGTAATCTTGGCTAAATTATAATGTTACTTAATTGGGGGGAGGGGGGTCATTAGGCTGGTTAATTGGCTGAGAGAGAGCGAGAGCGAGAGCGAGAGAGAGAGAGAGAGAGAGAGAGAGAGAGAGAGAGAGAGAGAGAGAGAGAGAGAAAGAGCAAGAGCAAGAGAGGAAGTAAGAATACGAGTTGCAACAGTGTATGAAGGAGGCAAGGGGCTAAGATTTGTGTTGAAAGTAATGTCCACTTCACAGCTCTCTCTCTCTCTCTCTCTCTCTCTCTCTGCCTTCGGCTTTAGTAAATATAGTAAAGCCTTCTTTCTACTTTACTATCCTTCTCTTAGTTAGTGCTTAACAGTATAGATATCCAAACTGCCCAGAAAGGACCAATAGGTCTGTTGCAGTTTGTAAGTCCTGTGTATTTCTTTTGTATTAATCCTCCTCCTCAACCTTCCCTTCCTCTCCTCCTCTCTATTTTCTTTTCTCCCTCTCCCCCCCATCCCCCCTCACATCTCTCTTCTCTCCTTACTCCCCCTATCCTCCTCTTTCTCTTTTTTCTCCTCCTCTCTCTCTTTTATCCTCTCCCTTCCCTTCCTCCCTCCCCCCCCCCCTCACACCTCTTTTCTCTCCTTGCCCACCTCTCCCTCCTCCTCCTCCTCCTCTCCCTTCCCCCCTCTTTTCTCCATCCCTCCCCCCCCCTCACATGTCTTCTCTCTCCTTACCTCCCTTCCCTCCTCCTCTCTCTTCCCCCTCTCCTCCTCCATCCCTCCCCCCTCACATCTCTTCTCTCTCCTTACCCCCTCTCTCCCTCCCCCTCCTCCTTCAGACATGTTTATTACCTGTCCTTCCTTGTTCACTCTCTTGTTTACTCGCTCTTCGCTTTCTTTCATAGACTTTTCAACTTTATCACGTCCTGTGTCATATCTCCCTTCCTTGGAATATTTTCAAGGGGGGGTCACCTGCTTTCTTTCTCTTTCTCTCCCTTTCTCTGGCTTGTATCCATTCGGTCCCATTCAGCCAACTGTTTTAAGACGTTTATCCCCATCCAGGTGTCAACTTCTTCCCGCAAGCCAGCATTGCATGGAGAAATCAGGCTTCGCCGGAGACATTTTTCTATCGAAAAATATACACATTTAGCTTGCTGTCAAAACAAAAAATATATATATATATGCTAGCTCGCTACCGCTCGCCAGGAAAATATTGACACCTGAATGGGTGTAAACGTCTTAAAACAGTAGGCTGAATGGGGCCGATTGGATACAAGCCAAAGAGAGAGGAAAGAGAAAAAAAGCGAGATGGGCCCCATAATGGTTGCAGTATATTGTGCGTCTCTCTCTCTCTCTCTCTCTCTCTCTCTGTATCTCTCTGTGTGTATCTCTCTCTCTCTCTCTCTCTCTCTTTAACAACCATAATAAAGACAATATTCTCTCCCTATGCCTGTCAACTTTATTATTACAACCAAATATTTTGTTTCTCTCGGTATCCTTAACCCCTTCTTATCCGGCGACGTCCTTTTAACTTTATTCTGCGTACTATTAGGCGATTTTATTCAGTTTAAAAAGGGCCTCCAGCAATTAACAGGCTTCGAACTATCACACTTAACCCTTTTTACTACCACACATCCTTCTTAAACTGCACAAAATCGTCTGAAGACAGGTATTATAAAATTTAAAAGGCGTCGCCGGTACAGAAAGGGTTAAATCGCGAGGTCTATGCGGTCAGTATACCGAACCTCGCCCCCCCCCCTCTCTCTCTCTCTCTGTGCTTTGTTCCACTTCCTTCTTGAACCCTTTTTTATGTTCAGCTTTTATCGTCTTCTATTTCATATCTCCCTCACTGCCTCTGTATTTGCAGTTGATTGAGTTGTGCCTTTGCTCTGTTCTACGCTCTCGCTCTCTCGCTCTCTCTCTCTCTCTCTCTCTCTCTCTCTCTCTCTCTCTAACTAGAACTATCACAAGACCCAACTCTAGAGAAAATTAAGGAATATTATGCACAACAACCAAATTTAAGATTCAACAACTGGTTTAAAAGCAGTCTAAATAAAATAAACACAGAAGATGAACCACAGCCAATTTATTAAAGGAAAAAAAGAGGAAAAAAGAACAGGGAGGGAAAAAAGAAAATAAACAAACAAACACAGTTTATGTTCAGCATATTAAGTGTTGGTTGACGACCATTTGACTTCAATGTTCTCTCCGAGTGGTAGTCCCTGGAAACGAGTGCATTATTTGAAGCTTCATTCGGTGTTTAATCAATTCTTGACAATAATTGTATTCAGCTAACTATGATCTCAATAATCATTGATGTAATGAAAATATGAATAGTCTCCTCATACGATTGCACTAGTTCTGTAGTGCTATTATTTACAACCTGTCAATTAATAATTCAGTCACTACAAGCTTGCTTGCTTTTTTTTTTTTTTTTTTTTTTTTTTTTTTTTTTTTTTTTTTTTAGAGATACGTATATACAGACCATGTGACAATTAAATGAGGAAACTATAATAACACATCTGAATAATGCCAACCTGATTTATAAACACAAATATGAATGTAACCAGACGACGATGCTGTTGTTTCAGTGGAATAATGGCTCTTTGAGCAGTATGTATCGCCTTACTAGTGGTTGTCCCCTCACAGGATGGGGGGCGCTGCTCAATAAACTCGCCCTTCGGGGCAAAATCAAATCAAATCTCTCTCTCTCTCTCTGCTATAAAATTCCACGATCCAGTTTCCAATACCTCTTCATTTTCTATTTTAATTTATTGCATTCATTCCTCTTCCTTACTGCCATGATCGTTCTCACTCCCCCCCCCCCCCTCTCTCTCTCTCTCTTAGTAGCCGTCATACTACAGACAATACTCCCCTACTACTATTACAACCTTACTGCTCTCTCTCTCTCTCTCTATCTCACTACTCCTGTTAACCTTACTAATTCAAGCCCACCTTTCCACAGACCTACCTCGCCTTGCCTACAACACTTTTACTTTTCTTTTATATTTTAGGTTTCCAAAGCATACCGGTATATACATACATATATATATATATATATATATATATATATACCGGTATATACGGTATATATATATATATATAATTTTTTGTTCTTTTCCATTACATACAGCATATGTTTTTCTAGATTTTCCAGTCCTTATTTATTTATATAATTGTATCTAAAAGTATTAAGTCTAACTGTAAATACTCATTAGTCATTATGTAACTACAACATTGACATAATATTTCTATTCCGCAAGCTTAAGGGGAAATGGGCGCATGTATATTATTATTGGATTATCTTTTTATTATTTTCTACTTTCCACACTAGACCTCCATCAACATGTAAAAAACACCCCCCGTAGACCCCCCTTCAAGATAAATTTGTAAATTTTTCGGTAGAAAAATGTCCCAGCCGAGGGCTGGTTACTCTTAAAATTACAGGCTCGCTTATCGCTCGCCAGGAAAAAATCACAACCTAAATGGCACGAACAGTCTTAATATTTACAAAGAAATGGTGCGTAAGGTTTTAAAATCGAAAAACTAATGGGCCGAAAGTCTTATATTCTCTATATTTCTTTTCTCTTGATTTACTACTGTACATTAGGTTTGTCTTCTAACATCTCTCTCTCTCTCTCTCAAATTTGCTCTAAGCCCTTCCGTTTATTTCCTTTTGATTTACTGTACACATTTATCTTGCCTAACATCCCCCTCTCTCACACACACACCCATCTCTCTCTTTCACACACACACCAATCTCGCTCTCTTTCACCCACACACACACACACACCAATCTCTCTCTCTCTCTCTCACCATCAAATAAGATACAGGATAAACTAGCTTAATAATAGAGAGGGAGGGGAGAGAATTATAGAGAGAATTAAGAGAGCGTTAACTGCTAAATGGTTATAATGGCAGGTTTATAAGGCTGGTGAGAGAGAGAGAGAGAGAGAGAGAGAGAGAGAGAGAGAGAGAAAGAAAGAGAGAGAAAGAAAGAGAGAGAAAGAAAGAGAGAAAGAAAGAGAGAGAGAGAAAGAAAGAGAGAAAGAAAGA
Organism: Paralithodes platypus; assembly: GCA_032716605.1. Taxonomy (NCBI): domain Eukaryota; kingdom Metazoa; phylum Arthropoda; class Malacostraca; order Decapoda; family Lithodidae; genus Paralithodes; species Paralithodes platypus. The sequence continues at coordinate 52,998,389 of CM064580.1, forward strand.
GAGAAAGAAAGAGAGAAAGAAAGAGAAAGAAAGAGAGAGAAAGAGAGAAAGAAAGAGAGAGAGAAAGAAAGAGAGAGAGAGAGAGCGGCCTCGGCGAGAGTTGGTCCCGCCGAGAATGTTTGCTTCCAGTGTTTGATGCAGCAGGCTATTCGAGGGGACAGCTCTCCCCCCCCCCCCCCCCCCCCCCCCCCCCCCGCGAAGTATGGCTGATCAAGCACCGACTTGAGATGGTTGTCCAAGGCTTTTTTGAATACTTCCGTATACTTCCGTCCATCAGGTTTCTCACGTTCTCTGGCATTTTGTTGAAGAGGCTCGGTCCCCTGTTTGTCAACCAGGAGTCCCTCAGTGTGCCCAGAGCTCCCCTACACTTTTGGGGTGGGATGTTACAATACCTACCCACTCTGTCCCTCCAGTTCCATGATATTGTGGTGTGAAGGTTTGGCACTAGACCCTCGATAACTTTCCATGTGTAAATTATCAAGTATCTCTCTCTTCTTCGCTCCAGTGAATATAAGTTAAGAGCCTTCAGCCTATCCCAGTAATGAAGATGTTTTACCGAGCTGATGTGGGACGTGAAACTTCTTTGAACACTCTCTATTTCATATATTTCCCCGGCTTTGTGTGGAGATGTCGGCACACTGCAATACGCCAGTCGTGGGATCACCAATGATTTGAAAAGTGTTATCATTGGCCGTTTTTCTCGTGTCTTAAAAGTGCGCAGTATCCAACCTACAAGTTTCCTCGCCGCTACTGACTTGGCCTGATTATTTTCTTTGAAAGACATGTTTTCTGACATTATTACCCCAAGATCTTTAACCTCTGATTTTCGTGGGATTGGCAGGAGTGACTCTGTTAAGTAGGTTGTGGTTCTTTTAATTTCTCAATTTCCTCCATACCTTATCAGCTGAAATTTCTCTTTGTTAAATTGCATGTTGTTATCTTTGGTCCACCGAAATAAAGCGTTCATGTCTGCTTGCAAGATTTCTTTGTCTTCTATTGTGGTTATTCCTAGACTTAGTTTTGTGTCATCTGCAAATGATGAAACGCTGCTGTGTTGTACATTTGCATCGATATCACTTATTAGTATTAGGAAGAGTAAGGGTGCCAACACTGTACCCTGGGGAACAGAGCTTTTAACCTCTGAACCTTCTGATACCGCTTGATTTACTGCTACTGATGTCTTCTGTTAATGAGAAAATTATAGATCCACCTCCCCACCTTTCCGGTGATACCTTTTTCTTTCAGCTTATGTGCTATAATTCCATGATCACACTTGTCAAATGCTTTGGCAAAGTCTGTGTATATGACATCTACATTTCTTTTCTCTTCCAGGTCATCTAGAACTTTGTCATAGTGTTTTAGTAGCTGCGAGAGACATGATCTTCCTGCTCTGAACCAGTGTTGTCCTGAGTTGTGGAGCCCGTTTTCTTCCATGTATTCCGAAACTTTTCCTCGTAGTACTCTTTCAAAGATTTTGATGATGTGAGATGTTAGTGCTACTGGGCGGTAGTTTTTTGGCTGAGCTTTACTTCCTCCTTTGTGTAGTGGTGCAATTGTTGTGTTTTTCAGACTTTCTGGGATTTCTTCTGTATCTAGGCTCTTTCTCCACATTATGGCTAGAGGTCTTGCTAGCGATGTTTTGCAGTTCTTGAGCAGGACTGAGCTCCATGAATCTGGTCCTGGTGCTGAGTGGAGCGGCATGCTGTTTATTGCCCCTTTCTATATCTATTGGCCCTAATTCTATATCCGATATATGGAGGGGGGCTCTGTTCTCGCCCATAAAGAAACTTTTTGGATTGTCAATAGCTTTAGATGGATCGGGTTGACAGAACACGGTTTCATACTGTTTTCGTAGAACTTCACTAATTTCTTTGTCATCTGTTGTATATGATCCGTCGAGTTTGATGAGTGGGCCTATGCTTGACCCTGTTTGTGATTTTTCTTTGCATATGAGAAGAAGTACTTTGAATTTTCACTTATTTCTTGAACCGCCTTGTTTTCTTCTTCTATCTGCTGTATTTGATACAATATTCTCAGCTTGTGTTCAATATCCTCTATCTCCCTTTTCATTATGTTAATTTGCCTTTCCCGTAATCCAGCTTGGGAGAGCCGATGTGACAGTAGTTTTCTTCGTTTGTAGAGCCTTCTCCTTTCTCTGTCTTGCTTACTTCTGCGCTTCATTTTTCTCTCTGGAATGTGATTCGAGCATACGTTCTTAACTAATTCATTTACTAGGCTAAGGCATTCAGGGGTTGTTTTGTCTGCCATTTGGACTTCCCAGTCTATTTCCTATCTTCTGGTTTATGCTTGGCCAATTTATATGTTTATTATTGAAGTTGTACTTACTGAATGGGCCTGTATACGATCTCCTAGTTTTGTTTGTTTGTAGGTACTCTATGTTGGTTTGCACCTCGATTATCCTATGGTCAGAATAAGTAGTATATATATATCTGATATGCTGGTATTGTGCACAATGTTCTCATTGTTTGAAAAGATCAGGTCCAGGATGTTTTGACCTCTAGTTGGTTCTGTGATGTGTTGGTTTAAGTTGAACATAGAACATAAATTAAGTAGTTCTTTTGAGTGTGCATCACCATCTGCATTTAAGGTGTTTGGCAATATTTGGTGTTCTATTTGCCTCCATTTGATATTAGGTAAATTGAAGTCTCCCAACCACAGGATGTTAGGGGTTGGAGCCCCCAGTCCTTCTATAGCCGTTTCGATCTTATCCAGCTGGGGTTTGAACTCATAAAGTGTGGCATCTGGAGGTCTGTATGTGAGGATAATTGCCAGGTTTAGACTCTCTATGTTTACCCCCAGTATCTCTACTACCTTATTGGAGTGGTTCAAAAACTCTGTACTTATAAGAGAGTCTTTTATGTACAAGGCTACTCCTCCACATGTTCTGTGTTTTCTATCTGACCTGTGTAGGTTGTAACCTGGGATCCATAATTCACTATTTTCGTGATCTTTAATGTGGGTTTCAGTAAGGGCAGCAAGCAGTGCATTCCCCTCTTCTAGTAGTCCTTGGATGAAAGGGACCTTATTTGTTCTACTGTTTTTAAGACCTTGTATGTTTGCATATATGAGAAGGGGAGAGGCTTATCTAATTTTCACATCTGTTTATTTATATCTTGTCACTCTGTTTAATTATATCTTGTAATTTTCTGTTTAATTCAATTTCGTCACTTTGTTTAAGTCTAGCTTATCATTTTCTGTTTATATTTATCTTGTCACTTTCTTCATAATTCTATCAAGTCACTTTCTTCATACCATCTCGTAACTTTCTTTTTAATTGTATCTCCATTTCTTTCAATATATATGTATTATGTCAAAGCTTTATCACATTGTTTATCTTTCCTATATGCATTGTTCTTGTTCATATGCTTTCTTTCACAAATTCAATGATTTTCACACACCTTGTTGCCTTTCACACGCATCTTTCTTTCACACATTCTTTCTCTTACCCACATTTTCTCCATTTCACATACCGGTACATTGTTCATACAGGTTAAATTTTCAGCACGTATTTCTCTCTTTCACACCCTTTTGCCCTTTCACACATTTCTTTCTTGCACACATTCTTTCTCTTGCACATTCTCCATTTCACATACATATTTTTGTTAATATAAGTTTAACTTCTTGCACTTATTTCTCTCGATCATACCTTACGCCCTTTCACACATTTCTTTCTTTCACACATACTCTTTCACTTACACACATATTATCCATTTCACATACATATTATTTTCATATAGGTTTCATTTTAGCACAGATATCTCTCTTTCACCCCTTTTTTCCCTTTCACACGTGTCTTTCTTACACACATATTATCCGTTTCACAAATATTATTTTCATATACGTTTCATTTTAGCACATTTCTCTCGTTCGCAAATCTCTTTCTCACATTTCTGCAATTTCCTTTCCCCTCCCCTACCAATCAGACTCACCCCTTCTATCATTAATCTCTATCTTCGTTAATGCTTCTTCCTTTCCTTCTTCCTCGTTTATCTATAACCCTCCATTTATTTGAAAATTTAGGTTGCTCTTGGAATTTTCGAGGAATGTATTTTTAGCTTGTCTGGCCGAAGACCGATTTTTTAAAAGTTACAGGTTCGCTATTGTTCGCCTAGACAAAAATCGACACCTGAATGGGATGAAGCGTCTTATTGTCAAAGTAATGTGGTGAAACGTCTTAAAATCTGTTCCCCTCCCCTATCAATCATGCTCTCTCCTTTTATCATTAATCTGTATCTTCGTTAATGCATATTCGTTTCATTCTTCTTCGTTTAGCATGTTATCTATATTCTTGCATTTATCATCATTAATGCATCTTCGTTATGTTTCCTCCTTCGTCTTTCTCTCTTTATCCATTTCCTTCATTTATTTAGCTTCATTTTGAACCGTAAACAAATTTCAATAAGTTGTCATAAAACAATAAAAGGTTCAGCTCTGACACACACACACACACACACACACACACACACACACACACACACACACACACACTTACTTCCTGGATTATGACACTGTCTCTGCCTCTTCTCTTATGATTTACTGCAAGTGTTTCTCTTTCAAAATATTTTACTCACACCTACCCTCCCCCCCCCCTCTCTCTCTCTCTCTCTGTATATATAGATAGACAGATATAGTGGTTTATATCTCATTCTTGGTTTTCTCAATATTATGGATTTATATTAACTATCTCAATATTATGCCTTTTTCTCTCGTTTCCTTTCATTTTCTTTCCTGTTTTCATAATCTCTACCTCCTGTTTTCACATTTACTGCAGCGTTCTCTTCCGTAATACTCTCTCTCTCTCTCTCTCCCTCTCTCTCCCCCCGGCCGTGGTACAGCAAGCACACCATAAAGAGTAAATTGGCCTATTACACCTGACCCCCCTAACCTCCCCTCACCCTCCTTCCTCACAATATTAGGCACACAACCTTCCTAGTCTAGTCTACAACACCAATATCACCACTACAACTATCTTCACCCTTTACCATTATCCTCGTTCTCCACTATTACCACATTTATCATCGCCATCCAATGTTATCTCCTACAAAATGTTCGCTAACTTCATCATTATCATCAATTTCAATATCATCATTATTATCAACTTCACCATTATCCATCATTGATTCCACCCTTGATTGGCGTGTGGAATCATTTACCAATTGAGTTTGTACAGTCATCTAATATCTCTACTGTCAAGTCTATAGATAAAGTTTTAGTACACTAATATTGTAATGCCGAATCAGGAGGTGCAGGTGCCCCGAGTAAGGTGGCCCACGAAGTACAGGTTCTATGGATACGGAACCAGCAGCCCCGCCTACTGTGACCTTAGCTCTTCCCAGGCTTGAGAAGGAAATACAGGCAACGGGGCAAACCAACCCTCCAAGAACCCCAGGACATACCTGAGCCAGCCCACCTGTGTCGCTCCCTTTCATATTACTGTTCCCCAAGACTCCAGGGCAAGATCAGTGTATTAATCAGCAGCCTATGGAGCAGACGTGGGACCTTTTAGACCGGAAGAGGATCAGTAAAAGATAAAAAACAATTCCATGATATCTTCGGTAGTGATACCGATCCGATGGTAGCTCTGAAGCTTAGGGCTTACAGCTCCCTCTGTGGCTATTCCGTGAGTTTAAGGTTTGAGATTTTCGATCACGGACGTGAGGAACTCCGTCCCTCTGGTTGTGAGGTAACCTAACGTCTTGCGTAAGTCATTCGGGTTAATCCTGGATATTCCACTACTGATGTGAGTAGCTCCATAAAAACTGTGGTCGCAGTAATCTAACTCCTGTCTTGAGTACCGGTAACTCATTCAGGTAGGCCTGAGATTCTCGGCCACCAGCACGATTGAAGTCCGCCCCTCTAGTTATCAGGTAACCCAACTCGCATCTTGAGTATATCATTCGAAGTAAGCTTGAGCAACTCAGCAACGGCATTAGCAACTTGCCAACTTAAAGTTGGAGGAAATCGACCCCCTTATCTCTGCCAGTCAATGAAGCAGCCCAGAGAAGGAGCAAGAGACACCCGTCGATCCAGACAAGACAATCGCCCTACACACGACGCCCGGCCGGACCACCTCTGGACGGACACAATAGCTATACTTGTCTGTGGCTTTCACAGTCTCTTTATAGGCCCTAAGAAGATTAAATTAAAAACACACACACCTTAACTTAAATCTTTGCCATCATAGGAATTGGCCTTCATTACGCCTGAACGATTCCGTTCTTGTAGTAAGAGATTAAGTTGATGGTATTAAATACTCGCCTCCCACAAGACCCACTTGACACACTCTTAATTATTGTCCCAACTACCATGTATAGATCACTGAATGTCACACTTGCCTTCTTGGGGTAACACATTGTAAATATGTAATCATATGCTTAGTCACTATCCAAATATTGTAGTCTTGTTGACTATTGTTTATTGTTAACTTTGTATATTCCAATGTTTTGACTGACTTTGGGTATCCTTGAGTGCCTCTTATTGTCACCAGAATGTATATACTGTATGTTACTTGCATTAATTATTCTATGTACAAATAAAAACCTTCAATACCAAAGCCTGCGTATTGTTCACTGTCTAACCTTCCCAGTCAATAAAAGGATTTTCCACTAAAATCAATACAGAATAAATCAGCCCCTTACAACGATATTCAGGGACGGTATCTTAAATAGCTTCATTAATAGCTTCGATTTATTCACTATTAGCTTCGTTGTTTTAGTGATTATCTTCACTATCTTGTTCATTAGTTTCATAATTTGCTTCGTTTATTGTCGTTATTAGTTTCATTACCAGCATTATTAGCTTTGTTATCTTCATTATTGGCCCCCACTGCGAGGCCCCGAATATCATCAAATCTAATAGTCTAGTAATTAGCAGTTAGTCTGATTTAACACACTCACACTCTCTCTCTCTATCTAATTAAGTCCTGACCACCTCGTTTGGACCGTAAGGTCTGCGTGGCCAGTGTATTATGTAAATCTATGTAAATATCGCGCTTGTAATATCCACCCTATTTCTAGTTACCAATTTATCTATACCTTCTGTTAATTTACTGTATTTCTCAACCTATCTATCTATCTATTCATCTAACCATTTACATATCAATTTCTATCCATCTCTCTATGTACCGGTATCTATCTAACTATTGAGATATTCACCTATACCTATTCATCCATCTATCTGTCTATTTATCCATCCATCCATCCATCTATGCCACCTCAACCCCATCATCAATTTTTCGCTTCACTAGTCAACCATATTACCCCAACCACCATTAACTATAAACTCACTCACTCTCTCTCTCTCTTGTATTTCCTTGCATTTAGAGTAACTGCTTGAAATATCCCGCAAATTATGTATGATGCTAACTCTCTCTCTCTCTCTCTCTCTCTCTCTCTTAGGCTATATTTCCTTGTTGCAGCTTTACCCAGACCCACCTCTATTTTGATTTGTTTCACCACCACCAACAGTATTTGCCTTTTATGCACCGACACCATTTCGCGTACTACCACCACCATCACCACCATTATCATCACCATCATTACCCCTGTCAACACCAGCACACAACCAAGATCACCTTAACTAACAATATCCTCACCACCACCATCATACACATCATCACCATCATTGCCACACCTCCACAATCACCATCACTTCACCACCACCACGAGCACCATCGCCACCACCATAATCACCACAAACATAATCATCACCTCTACAATCACCTCACCACCATCACCTTCACCACCAGTCATGAAATTCAGTGATAGGAGAGGCTGGGAATGCGAAATCCCCCGGATGAATAACAGGGGTGCTATGGGCTCTCTGCGAGAGGGCTGGTTATCACACAGAGGCCCACGTCTCTTCAACAAACTCCCACGGCGAGTAAGAAACATGAGGGACATCTCGTTAGACAACTTCAAGAGCCCTAGAAGTCGAACTGCAAAAAGTGCCAGACGAGCCCATCCTCGCAAGGGAGCGAGCTGTCGCTTCAAACAGTCTACTGCACAGCCCAATCACCACCACAAACGTTGGGCGTCGCGCTCCTTGGTGCCGCTAGAAGAGCGGCGAACACATCTAAAGGTAAGGTACCACCACTACCACAACCATAATCCGCCTGTACAATCACCTCACCACCATCACCACTACCATAATCACTATCACCACCACCATAATCATCACCTTCACCATCATTACCATCACCACCACTACTACAAGCACACCACTACCAGGCATTTATATATTCCAACTACTCCCTCTCCGGCATAGGCTGAGAGCCTTTACACTACACCGCTGAACATGGTGAGGCCCGTGAGGTCTTGTTCCAGTCTAGGGAGTGAGACATGCGAAGCACCCTGGCTCGAAGCAACTCAATCTCTGAAGCCGCTTCGCCTCTGCGCTTCACAGTCTCATCCCCCACACTCGGACCCTCACTCTCAGAACGCTACCTATTGAGCAATTAACTCACTAGCATATTTTGAATATGGGAATATTCATACAATGCTATTTAATCAGGGAACAATGAGGGTATTTTTTTGGCATTTCGGTGTGCTGTGGTAATGCACTGAAACTAGGTACAGCACAAATTCCATCCCAATAATATCTTCCCATTGACATAGTGGGATTCAAACCCGGGTCCATTGGATTATCAGTCCAGTGGCAAGACCACTCTGCCACACCTCCCCTAATACTCCCCTATACTTCCTCATATCACCTGAAACACTCATAGCCAAACCACTCACACTCAATCTTATACTACCATCAGCATCACCAACACTACCAACATTACAATACAACCATCAAATCCACCACTATAACTGCCTTATAACAGCTGGAATTGTCATGGCTACACCCCCCCCTCCCTCCCCCCCTCTCTCTCTCTCTCTCTCCTCTCTCTCTCATCTCTCTCCTCTCTCTCATCTCTCTCCTCTCTCTCATCTCTCCTCTCCTTCGCTCCCTCTCCATCTCTCTCTCTCTCTCTCTCTCTCTCCTCTCTCTCTCTCTCTCTCTCTCTCTCATCACCACCGTTACCAGCTTCACACCAAAACCACCACTACGATCACTTCACCCTCCACCACTATCACCACCACTTGTGTGTGTGTGTTCGTATATATTATTTTAACATCGTTCTTAACACCAATATCCGCCAAATTAACTTAATGAAGGCATATAATTCTCCTAGGATTCGAACCCAGCACACCACATACAGAACTTTACATACTCTAACCATTACACCATCAAGACAGTTCCAGGTTGTCCCAGCCTAAACCTATCTTAACACTCCCTCGTAACGTTATCAGTGACAGTGATACTTCTCCACTATCGCTGTTATCTAATCTGACATAATAGGAACATGCTTTCCCAGGCCAGGCACTACACATTATATCGTACTGGGGTCACTAGGTTAATTTTGTGTACTAAATGATAAGTGGGTATTATCTATCGCAACAATAACTGATTCCCCGATTTAAATAACCCTAAGACGAGCCTATTATATATTTCTACAATCAATCCCCCCCCCTCTCTCTCTCTCTCTCTCTCTATCTATCTCTCTCTCTAGATAGATAGATATATAGATATATAGATAGAGATATAAATGGATAGTTTGAGACAGACAGACAGACTGACAGCAAACAGATAGCGAGTGTGATATTAGGCACGAGCAATATTGGGTGAATGTATGAATGTGTGTAAGTGTGAGAGAGAGAGTGAGAGAGAGAGAGAGAGAGAGAGAGAGAGAGAGAGAGAGAGAGAGAGAGAGAGAGAGAGAGAGAGAGAGAGAGAGAGAGAGAGAGAGAAAGAGAGGAAAGAAAAAGGGAGAGCGAGAGAGAGAGAGAGAGAGCGCGCGAGAGAGAGGAGCGAGAGCGCAGAGAACCCTGTGAGAGGAGAGAGGGAGCGAGAGAGAGAGCGAGAGAAAGAGGAGCGAGAGAGAGAGAGAGAGAGAGAGAGCGAGAGAGAGCGAGAGAGAGCGAGAGAGAGCGAGAGAGAGAGAGAGAGGGGGGGAGGGGAGGGGATCAAGTGAGGGAGAGAGTTACAAGCCAATACCTCAGCCAGAACCCCTTTGATAGGTCAGCCTCCAGGGGTGAGGTGTCAGACAGGAGAAAGAGAAAATAGAAGAAAAGCAAGAAAATGTAGAAAAGAAGAAAAACTAGAATATAGGAAGGAGATAGAAAAAACAAGAAAATATATGAGAAGAAAACTAGAATAAAGAAAAAAGAAAACAAGAAAATATACAAAAGAAGAAAAACAAGTAAATATAGGAAAGAAGAAATCAATCAAATCAAGAAAGGAGAAGGACAACAAGAAAAGAGAAGAAGAAAGGCATAAGAAAATTGAAATAGGGAGAGGAACAAGAAATGGAGGATAAAGAAGAAAAACAAGACAATATAGAAAAGAAGAAACAAGAACATATTGAAAATAGAAGTAAGCATAGAAAATTGAAAATGGGGAGAGGAACAAGAAAATAGAGAAAAGAGAAGAAAAAAACATTGAAATAGGGAGGAACAAGAAAATAGAGAAAAGAGAAGAAAAACAAACTTGAAATAGGGAGAGGAACAAGAAAATAGAGAAAGAATGAAAAAAAACAAGAGATAAAATTGAAATAGGTAGAGGCGAAAAAAGATAAGAAAACAAAACTGAAATGAAAATAGAGAAAAACGTAAAATTGAAATAGGCGAGGATATAAATGATATAAATACGTAATGAATAGGTGAGAACACATAAAGGCAACGAGATAAATCAAGAAATTACAAAACAGGAAGAAAACATATACAAGACAGGAAGAAAAGGATGGGAAAATGGAAAGAGATAAATCAAGAAAAAAGACGAAAGAGGAAGAAAATATAGGCAAGACAAGAAGAAAAGGATAAACAATTGAAAAAGGTGGAGATAAATTAATAAAAGACGAAAACAAATGGTAAGAAAATAGGAAAATGATAAGAGATACAAATATTTGAAGACAAAAGAAACAAAAATAAAAACAAATGTGTGAAAAGGAACAAGTGAACATATGATAATAATAGACAAACAAAACAAATAGAAAATTAGAGGATAAAAGTGAAGATTATTATGTTCTATCCAACAACCAACTCTACTCCTAAAATCGATTAATGAAATATTACACAAGGAATAAAAGATAATTATGAGCAACAAGGCAAGACAAAGAAAATGGGAAAGTAAACAAAATGAAAAAGAGAGATATTAAATAAATAAATGAATGGGACGGAATATAAAATATATGTAAAGTAAACAAAATGAAAACCAAGAGATAATAAAGGAGGGCATGGGAAGGAAAGTGAAAGAAAACGGAAAATATACAAAATGAAGATAATAAAGAGATGGGAAGGAAAGTTAAAGAAAACGGAAAGTCAAAACAAATAAAAAGGGGGATACGGTTCTGAAGGAGAGAATAGGAAGGGAAGTGAAAGAAAAGTAAGGGAAATGCTGACTAGAGCGAAAAAAAGCTGAGTTCGAACAATGCCCAAACTTTTCCACTCCAGTTCACAAACAGTAAAGTTAAGTACCGGTATTTCCTTAAGGGGAAATTTGTATCTTTCCCTTAATTTATTTTATTTTATTAATTTATGTATGTATTATTGTTATTTTTTTTAGTGTACTCCCTACACCTCCACCAAGTAAAAACAATTATTAATAAATAAATATATAAAAAATGCACAAGATCCCCCTTCGACATAATATATTTGTGCATTTTTGGGGTAGACAATCTTCCTCCTAAATTGCAGGCACGCTATCGCTCGCCAGAACAAAATGTGTACCTAAATGGCACGAAATGGCAAAGAAATGGGACAAAAGATCTTCAAAAAGCCAAATAAATAGGGCAAACTTCTACAAACAAAAAATTGACAAAGAAATGGGACAAGAGCTCTTCAAATAGCCAAATTAATTGGGCAAACGTCTCATTATCTCAATATCTAATGGGGCTAAACATGAAGGAGAAGGGGTACAGAAACAGAAAAGAAACACTTATTTCTTGGTACCGGTATCCAATATTTATCTTAAGGGGAGGTTTTTAGTTGATTCCCTAGATCTTCCATCAAGCTTAAAATTACTCCCCCTAGACCCCCTTTCAAGATAAATTTGTACATTTTTCGGTAGAAAAATATCCCGGCCGAAGGCCGGTTCCCCTTAAATTACAGGCTCGCTATCGCTCGCCAGGAAAAAATTGACACTTAAATGTCACGAATGGTCTTAAAATTGACAGAAATGGAGGGAGGGTTCTTAAAATCGCCAAACTAATGGGGGCGAACGTCTTAAAATTTCAAAAACAATGGGGCTAAACATGAGGGAGAAAGGGGTCCAGAAAAAAAAATCCTCCAGGTGGAAATCTCCCCTTAACTCTTCACAGGATAACCAGGATAAGGACTTTTATATTCAATAATTGTCAATATAAAATGACGGGTATGATAATGGTATTTACATAATCCATACTC
>CM064580.1:53010955-53147501 GCA_032716605.1 Paralithodes platypus
AGTTTGGCGATTTTATGACTTTCGACCCATTTCTCTTGTCATTATTAAGACCTTTCGTGCCATTTAGGTGTTTATTTTTTCCTGGAAAGCGACATCGAGCCTGTACTTAGAGGGAAACAGCCTTCTTCCGGGATAATTTTATACCGAAAAATGTACAAATGTATCTACAAATGTGTCTTTGGGATGTTTTTGTTTAATGCTTGATGGAGGTCTAGAGAAAATAAAAAAAAATATATATATATACTTCCACACTTAGATCAAAACCCAAGAATAACCAAAGTACCGGTACGGTACATATACACTTTGATAGTAATTGCCACAGAGGAAGGTATTACGAAAATAACTGCCTTAGAGGAAGGAATTACAATCACTACGGTACCGTACCCCAAGACACTAACCACCTGAGCCGCACCTGCAGCCTCTAATAATCAGGTGCCACTCATACACCTGTCCTGTGTCACTGTCAGCTGAAGGAGGAGTCCATCATGATACCCGGTACAGTAGTGGACGGTAATACTCCCTAGTCCCCCTTCAGGCTAAAAAACAAAAGAATAGATACATCCTTAAAACCCCATGCAATCTAAATTGATATATATATATGTTTCCAGTCTCTCAGTGGGGATCGAACCATCGACCATCAGAACGATAGCCGACGCTTTAGTCAATTACACCACGGCAGACTGCCGTGGTGTAATTGACTAAAGCGTCGGCTATTGTTCTGATGGTCGATGGTTCGATCCCCACTGAGAGACTGGAAACATTTAGTGGCTCACGTGTATTTGTGATATATTCTCAATATATATATATATATATATATATATATATATATATTTTTTTTTTTACTGTATATGTTTGTTTCCCGGTAGAAAAATGTCTCGACCAATGGCCGGTTTCTCCTGAGTTCGCTAAGCTCGCTACTGCTCACCAGGAAACATTACCCCCTGAATGGGTCGAAACGTTAAACAGGAAGTGTATTACAGAAGATACGAATAGGCAACCACCTGAGCCGCATCGCTAGCCTAAACAGGTGCGTTAATCAAGTGCCACTCACACACCTGTCCTCTGTCACTCCGTCAAGATACCAGACTGCCAGATGGGGGCTAACGTCTCTAAGTCTCAAAATTAATGGGACTAAACATGAGGCAGAAGGGGGTCCAGAAAAATAAAATTCCCCTTGCGTGACCTAATGTTGGCTAAATTATAATGTATCTTAACCCCTTAACTATACCATGTTCCAAAATGTGTAGGCCAAAACTCATACGGTACGATAACATTAGTGGGTGGAGCTTTAAGGTCATCCGGGTGTGTGTGTGTGTGTGTGTGTGTGTGTGTGAATGAGTTGATGTGAGAGGCTTTACAATGCTAAATATAGAAGTGTACATATGAGAGAGAGAGAGAGAGAGAGAGAGAGAGAGAGAGAGAGAGAGAGAGAGAGAGAGAGAGAGAGAGAGGAGAGAGAGAATAGAGAGAAGAGAGAGAGAAGAGAGGAGAGATGAGAGAGAGAGAGAGAAAGAGGAAAAGAGAAAGAGAGAGAGAGAGAGAGAGAGAGAGAGAGAGAGAGAGGGAAAGAGAAAGAGAGAGAGAGAGAGAGAGAGAGAGAGATTAGTTAATAGAGGATAATTGAATGGAGACGGGTGTGTGTGTGAGAGAGAGTGAGAGTGTGTGAGAGGGAAGGAGGAGTGGGAGGGTGTGAGCAAAAGTAATACAACAATAATAATAATAATAATAATAATAATAATAGACGATATCATGGAGGATTGAATAGTAAATTATAGAGCTAAAAGAAGAATGAAAAGTCTGATAGAAATTATAAAAACTAAAAACTGTTTATAAGAGAGAGAGAGAGAGAGAGAGAGAGAGAGAGAGAGAGAGAGAGAGAGAGAGAGAGAGAGAGAGAGAGAGAGAGAGAGAGAGAGAGAGAGAGAGGGAGAGGAAGGGAGGGAGGGAGTTAGAGGCAGTTGGAGGAAGGATGGTATTAGGGTGTTATGAAAAGATACAAGACATAAAAAACGAGGTCAACATTATGAAAACAGGAATGAAAGAGAAAGAGCGAGAGCGAGTCACATACGGTAACATAATAGGCCTACTAACAATCCCTACACCGGTATTCACAATAACAATAGACCGTACCTTACGCTACATGGCGTACTGCTACTGAACTTTGAAATTCATAGTTCTATCATATGACATTTCCGCTCGGTGTCAACCAAAATATATAGTCTATATACCTTGGCGTCAACTAACTCTCACTCTCTCTCTCTCTCTCTCTCCCGGCGCCGGTACCGAGAGGGATATACAGATTCGATGACAGTCAGCGCACTCAGATTCTCCATTGTTATTCCTCGATACAGGATAGCGGTAGATGATTGGTTAATGAGGCCTAATCTTGGGAGGAGAGAGAGAGGAGAGTAACGGTACCGTACCGTAACCAGTGAACTAGCTACGGTAATGGTACGAAATCTTCAGGTACAGGTGTGGTCATTGATCTGTCATCCTGATCAGGGTTAAGGGGAGATGGGTCGGTTATATTTGTTCCTTTATGTAGGCTATCTTTTTATTCGTATTATTACGTTACGGTAATTTCCTCCCTAGACTTCCATCAATCTTAAAAAACACCCGCCCAAGACCCTCCTACAAGATTAATTGTAAATTTGTGTATAGACAAATTTCCCGGCCAAAGGCCGATTTCTCTTAAATTACAGGCTCGCTATCGCTCGCCAGGAAAAAATTGACACCTAAATGACACGAAAAGTCTTAATATTGACAAAAAATGGGGCAAAAGGTCTTAAAATTGCCAAACTAATGAGCCGAACGTCTCATAATATGAAAACCAATGGGGCTAAACATGAGGAAGAAGGGGAACCAGAAAAACGGCCCATCTCCCCTTAAAGGACTACATTCTATTATCTTTGGACCCTGATCCTGATGTTGGATGTAAAAAAAACTTTCGGGAGAGCGATACCGGTACCTAGCCTGTAGGAAATCGCCCTTCGGCCAGGACATTATTCTATCGAAAGATGTACAAATTTAACCTGAACAGGGTCTGGGTGGCCATTATTTATTATCTTGGAAGGAAATCTGGGAAGGCGATTTATTTAGCCTAGGGGACAAACTATCTTACATTGCTCGAAAATGCCAAAAAGGTAGCCAACTCCTCAATATAACCCACAAGACGTCAGACCAGATAGTGTAAAACTAAATACTACCGGTATGTTGACATTTCTGTGACCCTGAGAGCAAAGGTGGTGTTTATAAATGTCAAGAGTTCATATTGCTGACAGCATAGTAACTAATTAAACGCGTAAATATAGTAAACAAAATAAATTTTCTTTTCTTTTAAAGGGGGTCACCGTTTTGTTTTTTTATCTTTCTCTCCTTTGCTCTCTTGCCCTGAATTTTATCCATTCGGTCCCATTCAGCCAACTGTTTCAAGACGTTTATCCCCATCCAGGTGTCGAATTCTTCCTGGCGAGCGGTAGCGAGCCAGCATTGTATGGAGAAATCCGGCTTCGCCGGAGAAATTTACAAATTTAGCTTGCTGTCAAAACAAAAATCTATATATGCTGGCTCGCTACAGCTCGCCAGGAAAATATTGACACCTGGATGGGGGTAAACGTCTTAAAACAGTAGACTGAATGGGGCCGAATAGATACAAGCCAAAGAGAGAGGGAGAGAAGGAGAAAAAAGCGAGGTGGGCAAAGCTATACATCTTACAGTGTACCAGTAGAAGATATGTTTATACCGTACTAGCGCTGCAAACTTTAAGGGGAGATAGTTGTATTTTCTGCTCTCCCTTCTTCCTGATGCTTAGCCCCATTAGTTTTCAGATTTTAAGACGTTCGGCCCATTAGTTTTGCGATTTGAACACTTTTCGTCTCCATTTCCTAGTAAATTCCAAGACTATTCGTGCCATTTTGATGTACCGGGTAACAACTAATTTAGAAGGGGGAACTTGCGGGATTTTGTATTTTTACATATCTTTTGTATTTTGTTTATTCTCTATATACTGTATATATATATATATATATTATTTTATTTATATATTTAGTGTGTGTGTGTGTGTGTGTGTGTGTGTGTGTGTGTGTGTGTGTGTGTGTGTGTGTGTGTGTGTGTGTGTGTGTGTGTGTAAAGCTTGATGGGGTCTAGGGAGCAAACTAGAACAAATATTCCCTCTAAGCCAACATTGTTAACAGTGTATATACAAGCTATATTTATGCTGGCACTGCAAACTTTAAGTGTGTTTTGAAGGTGAAGGTCGTGTTTATGAGTTCCACAGTAATGCTTGCTGACTAAGGTGTCGTACAGGGTGATCATACACTCATACAGTCGCGTTCAACAGTTACGTTTGATGTACAGTCGGCCAAATAAGTGGTCAATAATTGGTATCCGCAATATCTAATTATGATTTCTTACTTTCGAGCGAGATATACAAACGTGTTCCTACAGTTACCCACTCTATTCAGGCAAACATCAATACAGCACAGACCGACCCAAACGTAGGGACAGCTGAGACATGACTTATTAGCCCTACCGTACACTACCTGATTCAACGTCTTGCAAGTTTGTCTGGCGATCTGTTTGTCTGTAAACAAGGTATCTCGCAAAGTTATGAACCGATGTTCACGAAATTTGGTGGGCACTGGCCAGATAAGATATGTGGGAAGGAAGAACCAAACTAATGGAACGAACGTCTAAATATCTCAAATTAGGCTAATGGGGCTAAACATGAGGGAGACTGAAGTCCAGAAAAAAATGACTACCTCCTCATCCTAAACGGCAAGATAGTTTACCGACATACCATACGGCACAAAGGAATGCAAGCGGTTGCATTCCGTGTTGAAACCAAGTAGTGATAACAGGCAGCGACAGACTCAACATTACTACTGTTTGGCGGGTGCCCAACCCCGAAAAGGGTTGAAATAGGGGAGCTATCCCCCCGCCAAAGGTGGCTTTCTAGGGCCTTTCCTAGCTGATGCTGAGAGGATTGGGTTCTAGTCATGTGGTGATGGGCTGGTCTATCAGAGTGAGAACTGAGCAATCTCTGCCATACCCATAGCTTACTCTGACTGTTCCTTTTACTTATATATTTTCTAGATCTCAAGTGACGGCGTCTCTAACGTGGATTGACCTCCCAATCTACCAAGATTGGAAGCCAAAGCGTCACATTTTTTCCCTTGCCCCTCAACTTTCTCTTCATAATTGCTGAGGGGCACAGGGCCCTGGGTGGGGCTTTGGTTTCCCTGGCGTTTCCGCACCCTCCTCAAGCTCCCCGCCATGGAGTGGCTTCGGTCACCCAGGCTTTATTGTGGTCGGCGGGGAGGGTTCTGTGGGGGCGCTCGGTTATGGCCTTGGCCTTGCTCGGGGCCTTGGGGCTGTTCGGCCAGGCAGCTTGGGGAACAACAACAACAACAACAACATTACTACTGTTGCTAAGCAGAAACAAGCGAACGAACGGACCATTAACCCCTTCAGTACCCGTGACGCGTTTTGACAGTTTATTCTGGCTACCATTAGACGATTTCATACAGCTTAGGAAGGATCTGTGGGAGTTTAAAAAAGGTAAAGACTATCTCAATTCAACCCCTGACGTCCATTATTATACTCTTCCAAATCTCATCTAATCCTCTAATAATAGGCACAAAATATGAAAGACATTTATTTTAGATCCTCAAGGGGTTAAGGGAGTGTTTTTCTGGACCCCGTTCTCCCTCATGTTAATCCCCATTAGTTTTGAGATTATATCATTTTTAAGACGTTTGACCCACTAGTTTGGCGATTATAAAAAAAATCGCCCCATTTCTTTGTCAATTTTAAAACATTTCATGCGAAGCCTTTCCTGGCGAGCGATAGCGAGCCTGGAAATGAAGAGGAGCCGGTACATTTTTCTACCAACATTTTTATAAATTTATGTCAAAAGGAGTCTTGGGGATACCGTACGGTAATGTTTTACCTTGACGGAGGTCTAGACAGGAAAACAAATAAACTCCCTTTTAGTGGCCATATACAACTCCCCTTTAGTGGCCATATACAACTTCTCTTTAGTGGCCATATACAACTCCCCTTTAGTGGCCATATACAACTCCTCTTTAGTGGCCATATACAACTCCCTTTAGTGGCCATATACAACTCCCCTTTAGTGGCCATATACAACTCCTCTTTAGTGGCCATATACAACTCCTCTTTAGTGGCCATATACAACTTGCTATCCTCACTCGTGCAGCATATAATCACTCGTATTTGTTTGATCAGTCCTGGTACTTGTTCACTTCCGTAAATAAATATACGTATGCAACTCGACAACATAGTACAGTACAGTAGCTGAAATGCCTCCTAAACACAGTAAACAACACAAGAACAACAAGAACAACAACATAAACATTACACATACCGAGCTAACTAAAGATATTCTTCTAAATTTTCCAGCTGGCGGTAAATTGCCATGTTCTGATTTTGTTTTATTCGCCTAGTTCGAAGGTTTGTTAGCGAAATTTGTTGTTAATTATGACAACTTGCCAAAATTAATATGACGCAGATACACAGCAATTGCATATATTTCCACTAAAAATCGATAAATCAGTTGCTAAAATATTGAATTTACCGCAGACGAAATAATATCGACTATAAATAGAATACCAAATGAAAATAAAGTACAGTTGCCTTCAATTCCAAGTTATCAGTAGGCCTACCCACTTAGCATGGCCAAAGTAATGCTAAGTGAGTAACTTGGAACTGATGGCAACTGTACATTCTATTGGCAAATCCGGTAGGCTTTATATGCACATAAAATACCGGTAGCTTAGAGGTACTACTAACTATTTCAGTATTTGATAACGCAATTTTTTTTTACTTTAGTCTGGTTATCATTAGACGATTTTAAGCAATTTAGAAAGGGTCGCTAAGAAGCAAAGGGGTAAATATTATCTCAGTTACTCAGTTACCGGTAAGTAAGTAGCCCCACAAGGTGTAAATTAAACAAAATCGTCTAATAACAACCATAATATACTGCCAAACGGTCATAATGCTGAAGGGACTAATAGTTTATTCATAATAGATATTCATAAATATATATCTGATAAAGCACACAAACAAGAAAGCAACTGATAAAGATCTTAATATAATAATCTGCATACACCTGACAAGCTAACAACTGGCGTGCAGTACCGGTACCGCAGGTTAAATTAACGTAAAAACAACAACACGCACATCCTCGGAATTCCTCTACAAGTATGACTATGATGATATAGACCGGTATATATATATATATAATGAGAGAGAGAGAGAGAGAGAGAGAGAGAGAGAGAGAGAGAGAGAGAGAGAGAGAGAGAGAGAGAGAGAGAGAGAGAGAGAGAGGAGAGAGAGAGAGAGAGAGAGAGAGAGAGAGAGAGAGAGAGAGAGAGAGAGAGAGAGAGAGAGAGAGAGAGAGAGAGAGAGAGACAGAGAGAGAGAGATTGTAAATAAAGAATGTAACAAATTCTTAATACACAAGGACAAAGTCTAAAGTTATCCTCAAATTTTGTTACAGTAGGCCTAATGCATGAATTTATTTATTGCTAGGCTACGGTACGGTATATAAAAAAGCAGATCGTGAAGGCTATAGAATATATCCACCCTAAGATATATTATTCTCACTTTATGTTCACAGTATACCCCTCTCTCTCTCGCTCTCTCTCTACTCCAGATGAAAAAAATAAAGTCGCGTCATAAAGAAGTGTTGCCCTTTAAAACCCACCCCAATGGCATCACTAGAGGGTGATTACATCCGAGAGAGAGAGAGAGAGAGAGTGAGAGAGAGAATGAATTAAGACCTCCTCATTGTAATCACCGTAGAATAATCACATTTCAGAGGCGAATGTCTGGGTGTGGAGATATGGCAGTTTCCGGGGTGTGTGTGTGTGTGTGTGTATTAATTTCTTAGTATTATCATTCTAAACATACTGTACTTATTAGATAGGCTATGGGTACCTATACACATATACGGTACCAGAATACCTGTAACGTCTGACCACCTAGTCTAACTATTAATATGCAGGTTATTACAGTCAAATTATATATGGTTCAAGTAGGTAAAGAAAGGGTACCGTACCATTAACTAAAAAGTGCCATTATACCATTATAAAGATATATTGGTTGTAAGACACCCATCGAATATACGGTATCGGTAAAAAGGTGCAATCGCGGTCATTAATTCCGATATAGCCTATTTTGAAGCCTCGACTTTTTGTAAGGAACCTTCAAAATGCAAATATCAGGTAAAGGAATAATATGATATTTCCATTTAACCCGAGACAGCTTCGAAAATAATGTGTCGGCATTAATAGCCACGACTGTACGTCACTATCAATAAACTATATATAATATATATATATATATATATATATATATATATATATATATATATATATCCTAGACTTTCTACAGAGTAGCGTACCCAATACGTGTACATATGTGCATGTGCGCTTAAATGTGATAATGTGTGTGAATGAGAAGTGTGCGTGTCAAGCGAGTGTACACCACCGTTCACGTGTACAGGCGCGATCAATAATTCGCATACATAAACTTCGAAGCTGTCACGAGTTGAATTGGATCTCATTCAATCTTTAGCTAGTATTTGTATTTCGGATATTCGTTTAACCTATTCAAGATTCTATTACGCATTTTATTTCAATATTCTGGCTATCATTAGACGATTTTATGCCGATTAGGAAGAGTATCTGGAAGTCAGAGGGTTAATTGAGATAGTCTTGAGTTCTTGACCATCTAAATTCCCATAAATCCTTCCTAGACTGAATAAAACCGTCTAATGATAGCCAGAATGAACTGTCAATATAATCTTAAAGGGGTACATCAGTTCGAGGCTTCAAAATACACCGAACAGATGAAATGAACCCCCGAAGTTAAGGAAGAAAACATAAAACAATAATATATACCGGTACCGGGTATATATATATCTATACTGTATATACAGTATATATATATATATATATATGTGTGTGTAGGATAATATAGACGGGCGTGTGTGCGTGTGAATATATGTGTAGCCTACCGTACAAAATAATTATGATGACTGTCTGGGTTCACCTGTATACCAAATACGGTACCCTCCTTCCGTCTCCTAGTAACGGAATCTCTACTTATGTACGTCTCTCTCTCTTTATCCGATTAAACCGCTCTCTCTCTCTCTCTCTCCAACATTATCTGTATCTAATCTCGTAGGCTATAATCATTATTATCAGCGATAAAGGCATGACCCAAAACTGTCTGACAGGATAGTGCAAAATACGGCCCATTAAAGGTACAGTAGTCTATTCTGAGAGAGAGAGAGAGAGAGAGAGAGAGAGAGAGAGAGAGAGAGAGAGAGAGAGAGAGAGTGTGTGAGAGAGAGTGAGTGTGAGAGTGAGAGTGTGTGTGAGTGTGAGAGTGTGTGTGAGTGTGTGAGAGAGTGTGTGTGAGTGTGTGGTATTGGTACTTGCAGCCATAATGACTTGGGGTTCTAAAGTATGGATTATTTACAAGTTTTAACCCCCTTCAACGCCATGACGACCTTTGATTCTGGATACATTTAGACAATGTCATGCAGCTCAAGAAGGACCTATATTAAGAGGGTTTAGTGAGATCGTATAAAACCCACGAGTCCTAGAGGTAGAATATAAACTAAACTAAATCGTCTATTGGTAACCAGATTATGAACATTACTTATGGTGGTGAAAGGCTATGCATAGCCTTTACTCAGGCAAATCAATATTATACCGGTATCTATCCATTGTATCTATTGTAGAGTTTGCCACAAGCAAGTGGCACCGATGAGCGTGTCGCCCTTCGGTAATTTGTATAAAGTTTATTCCCCTAGACAGGTTGCCGACCAAGGCTGATGAGTCCCATCCACCCAGATTTGTATAAGGTTGTCTCCCCTAGATGAGTTGCCGACCAAGGCTGACGAGTCCCATCTACCCGATTAAGGAAGATATGTTTGTGCCAAATAACAAAGATGCGGTAGCCTAGGCGTAGACGTTTTTCGTATATCTATATTTTATTAATTTCACCACAACACCAAACACCTCCAATGAAATTACCGAAAGCATAATATAGCCAAGCCTATGTGATCCAGCGGGATTCGAACTATGTTATCTCACACACTCTAACCATTACCGTACATCACCAAGACAATATGATATAAAAAATGCACCCAAGCAAGTTTATACGGTAACAGTCGCGGTATGCATTTATAAACCATAGGTCTACTGTAGACTAGAAAGGCCAACGCCTCCTAAGATTACAGGCTGGCTGTCGCTCGCCAGGAAAAAATAGACCCCTAAATGGCACGAAAGGTCCTAATATTGACAACGAAATGGGGGTGAGGTCATATAATCGCCAAAATAATGGAACGAACGTCAAGATCTCAAAACTAAAAGGGACTAAACATGAGGGAGAAGGGGGATCAGAAAAAGCCAACCACGACCCGTAAATATATATTACATTACGCTATACTATTACGGGAAATCAAAATTACATTCCCGCGAGCCCCGGCATTCATATCAGAATAAAATCATAGAAACCGAACAGTGAAAAAGTTTTAAGAGGTAAAAAAAGCTAGACGTGCGCTGAATATATATCATGTCTCTCTCTCTCTCTCTCTCTCTCTCTCCTATTACATTTTGTTTCTCATTCCCGTCGTTTCATTAATTGCAAAATCACTTATCCATTCCTCTCTTCAATCCCCCACTCCCCCCCCCCCCCCCTCTCTCTCTCTCTCTCTCTCGCTATCTCCCTCTCTCTCTCTCACGGGACAGGTAAAACGGAAGAGGTGAACAATGGAACAAGGGGGTAGGGAGGGGGGTTTAAGGTAGAACAGTACGGTACCGGAATAATACACATCATCCTTTGTTGGTTGGTTGGGAGGAGGGGGGGGTAAGGGATCGGAACCAACCCTAGTCCCACCCACCCACCCATCCACACCCCCACACACACACTCTTGTTTTCTTCGTTTTTATTTAGTTTTTTACATACCGGTACGGTATTTTACTTTTGGTAATACAAAATTTATAAAGTCATTCCTGCTGAAGATTTTCTTATTTATAGCCTATATTTATTTATAAAATTATTACCGGTATATAATAATTTTTCCTTCATCAAGCTTAAAATCTAGCCCCAACACCCCCTTCCGAGGTGAATTTGTGAATTTTTTCGGTATAAAAATTACCCGGCCGAAGGCCATTTCATCCTAAATTACAGGTTCGATATCGCTCGCCAGGAAAAAGTCGACACCCAAATAGCAGGAAAGGTCTTAAAATCGCCAAACTAATGGGGCGAATGTTTTAAAATCTAACTAATGGGGCGAATGTCTTAAAATCTGCCAACTAATGGGTATGAGGGGGAGGGCGGGGACGGTACGTTGCTGGAATACATATCATCCTTTGTTGGTCTGACGGGAAGAGAACGGAACCATGCAGAGACACAAGATTACTCCGCCTAAACCACGCTGAGTTGGGACTTTATATATGTATTTATTTAGTTTGTGTACCCCATTCAGTATCCTATTAACTTTATTCTCACTAGTATTAGACAATATTATTCAGTTTAAGAAGGGCGCCCAGATAGGCTATGAAATTATCTAGCTTCACTCTTTTTACTACGGTACCAGATATTTCTTAAATTGCACAAAATTGTCTAAATATAGCCTACCCTAGCTAGAATATAATAAAAAAGACGTCATCCGTATTGAAAGCGTTAACATTTTCGATTTAGTAATACGAAAAAAACAATCAATAACTAAATTTATCCTTGAAGGCTCTTAACAGACGTCAGTAAGCACATAGCAGGCAATTAGGCTATAGTAAGTTAATAGTTGTAGTACCGGTAGGTACCGTACTATACAGAAAATTATATTGTTAACCACTTCAGCACGATGACGCCCTTTAACCCTTGATTCTGGCTGAAAGTAGACGATCTTATGCGGTTTAAGAAGAACCCATGTTATTCTGAGGGTTTATGGAGATCGTATGTAACCCTCTGAGTCCTTTAAGTACCGGTACCGTAGCTTATAAGCTAAAAAAAATCGTCTAATGGTAACCATAATGATAAAAACTACGTCATCGTGCTGAAGAGGATAATAGCGAAGTACCGTACCAATGAGCTACGGTAACGGTAATTCCGTATATGCAACGGAAGGAGAAACGAGAAAGTACCGGCACTGTAGCAACAAGAGTGATGCAACAACAGCAAGAGGAGTAACAAGGTACTATAACGGTGCAGGGGGTGGAGCAAGGTGGTAGTGGTGGTGGTGGGTACACTACCATGACCCCCAACCCCACCCCCACAAAGCCTACCAGGTCAGAAGATGGAAGAAAGAAGGTCAATGTGAAGCAGGGAGAACAGACAAAGGAAGGAAGGAGATGAAACGTCGAGGAGTACAATAGATAAAAGGGAAGAAAGAAGAGATGGGAAAGAAAACATAAGACTCAAGGTACCGTACTAAAGATAACAGTGAACCACCAACAGCAACAACAATAGTACCGTAACACGGTGCTATAACGGTGCAGGGGGTGGAGCGAGGTGGTCGGGGTGGTGGTGGTGCACATGACCCCCCAAGCCTACCAGGTCAAACTGTCAAGGAGAAGAGGAGGAAGGGAAGATAAAAGAAAGAAGAGATGAAAGGAGGAGGATAGGAAGACAACAGAAAGTGGGAGGAAGGAGGTGTTGGAGAAGATAGAAGCAAGGATAGAGAAAGGGAAAGGGATGATAAAGGAAAGAAGTAGATAAAAAGATAGGCCTACAAGATAAAGTGAAGGAAGGAGGTGGAGAAGAAGATAGAAGCAGGGATAGAGAAGAAGAAGGGGGTGATAATGGACGGAGGAGATGGAAAGAGGAGGTGAAGAATATAAAGGAGGAAGGAGTAGTGGTGGTGGTGGACGAGGGAGGTTGAGTGTGGTGGTGGAGGAGGAAGTTTGGTGGTGGTGGGGGAGGAGGTAGTGTGTTGGTGATAGGGGAGGAGGGAGTGTGGAGGAGGAGAAAGTGTGGTGGAGGAGAGGGTGTCATGGTGGTGATGGTTAAGGAAATGAGATAATGTGGTGGTGGTGGAGGAGGAGGGAGGGTGGTGGTGGTGATAGCCTAGTCTAGTGGTGGAAGTGGGTGATGATAGTTGACATGCAGAAGGGTCTAGCAGGGGTGTGGTGGTGATAGGTGTACAAGGAGAGAGAGAGAGAGAGAGTGGAGTTATGTGGAGCAAGAAGATGAAGAGGAAAAGTAAGTGGAGGTGATAAGAGGTGGTGGAATGGGGATGAAGGAAAGAAATGTATGTGGTGGAATAACTGATCTAACAACCTACTCCAAGTCCATCCTAAGTTGAATATGGCGTATGGTTAGCCAGAATAAAAAAAAATTACTAGAAGAGTTAAAGAACATCGTACCGTATACAAGAAACACGGTACTTTAGCTTGGTACGGTACAGTGAGACGAGTAGGAAGTTAAGATTGCGAGTACCGTAGTGCAGGTGAGAGGTGGGGCAGGGAAAAGTTAAGAAAGTTGACGTGGGGGCAAGAGAGTTTCTACGTGGTGAGAGGAACAGTTGGTAAGGGGCAAGCTTAACCTTGGTAAGGGGGAGGGATGGGTCACGGCCTTCTATATACCGGTAGATAGAAGGCCGTGGATGGGTGGAGAGCTAGGTAGGCTATACGCTTGGATTCTTAAATATTGCATTCCCTTCTCAGCGCCGTAAAGAAAGAAAGAAAGAAAGAAAGAAAGAAAGAAAGAAAGAAAGAGAGAGAGAGAGAGAAGGGGGGGGAGGGGGAACAAATATCTTAGTAGATGGGGGTACCTGTAGGCTATAAACATAAAGGGAGAATGTAATATGTCTCAGGGTGGATAACCTGGGGGAGGGGATGTAAACAAAGAGAGGACTTGGGCGACTTGCTAGATGAGTGGTTAGAGTAGTTAGACCGTTAGAGCACTCTGTACATCAAGGTATATAGATTAGTACCGGTACTGTATATCTTGCTGTACATTACCCCGTTAAAGTTGAAGGTCGGCTAGTTGTACGGTATGACGGACGATCGAATCAAAGTATATATACATACAAGTGTGCATATAATTTGGATCGAATCCCCTCTGGCCCGGTCGCGTTTGTGGGGTGGATGGTGAATTGGGGAAGCACTGAGGGTAGAAGGGTGATGAGGTGCACTTTTAATAACATACGGGTGCAAAGACGGTACGAATCGGGTAATTTAAGGGGTCATACCAATAATACAGCTCTCTTATATTGGTAGTCTTACTCATCTAACATATGGATTGAAAGAAAACAAAACTAGCACTATAGCCTATCCAATAATTGTTTAGACGGTGTATAAAGAAATTAAGAAATACGAGAATCAGAGTGGAAGGGAACAAGGAAGTGACTAATTCAGATGGCTAGGTTGGTTAAGGTTCGGTAGGCTACTCAGGCCCACATGGGTTGAATCCTGTCGAGGTGGATGGAGTCTGGCATAGCCTACTAGAGCTCGTCCGTAACAAAACAAACAAACTAAACCACAGCAAGATACTGTTACAGTCTTGAGTTTCATCTGTTCAGTCGAGGTCAGAAGTTGTGGCCTACTATTGTACAATAGATACCGTATATTATATAATAATAGATAAACCTAGATACAGATCGACAACGTACCGTATTATACCCTTCATAAATTAATTTTTCATTATATATATCTAAAAACAAAACACACACATAGCCTTTGTTATCAAGCTCTGTTCATATTTCTTCTAATGTAAACAAAGTAAATATCGGTAGTATATTAATAAAGTTGTTAAGCTCGCACATGATTTTTTGAACGCGACTGTGCCTTATCTTTTACCCTTGACACTATTACGCTTGTATTATTAAACGTTTCTTTCCTTTCGCAGCGCCGGTAATGGACGAAATAACTTGAATAATGACGTTACCTTTAGAAATAAGAAGGCTAATCCATGTTCTCCCTGTAAACAACACCCATTACCCACAGTATTCGTTCGGTATAAGGTGTTGCGCAGGGAAAGATATGTTTAAAAAAACAAGCGCTATGCGAAGTATATTTGAGAGATACCTGCACCTTGCGCATTCCTAATCACTCATAAGATCAGCTAATCCTAATTTGCATTACCCGGTAACTCTCAGGGAGTTAAAGAGGTATGGGATTTGGGAGGATAATGTGGGAGTAAGAGAGGGTACATGAGAGTAAGGGAGGGTGTGTGAGTAAGGGAGGGTGTGGGAGTAAGGGAGGGAGGGTGTGGGAGTATAAGGGAGGGTGGGGGAGATACCGGTAGGTATAGATAGTAGTGATGGAGATGAGGGAGGGAGAGTGTGGAGGTTGTTGTGTAGACTACAGCCACCCTTAATCTTCCCCTGGGGCTACTTCCACCCTTAGGCTCCCCCACACTTCTCTTGTTCTCCCTTCTACTCTCACAATGTTTCCCTACTGCCTTCATCTCTACATCTCCCTCACTTATCTTATTCTCCCTTCTACTCTCACAATCTCTCTCTACTGCCTTCATCTCTACATCTACCCCCACTTCTCTTGTTCTCCCTTCTTATACTTTGTCTCTCCCTCCTACTCTCACAATGTCTCCCTACTGCCTTCATCTCTACTTCTCCCCCCACTTCTCTTGTTCTCACTTCAGATACTCTCATAATGTATCTCCCTACTACCTGCTTCTTATTCTCCCTTCTACTCTCACAATCTACCACTACTTTTTCTTCTACACTCACATTCTCTCCCTACTGCCTGCATCTCTACGTTTCACCATGTCTATATCTCTACACTTTTTGCTGTCTATATCTCTTTCACCTATCTTGTTTTCCCTTATTCTACTGTTTCTCCCTACTGTCAATATATCTACACTTCACTCTGTTCATACCTCTCCCACTTATCTTGTTCTCCCTACTGTCTAAAAATCTCTACGCTTCACCCTGTCTATATATCTCTCACTTCTCTCGTTCTCCCTTCTTCTTCTCTCACAATCTCTCCCTACTGTTTATATCTCTTCACTTCACCCTCTCTATCGTTTGTTTTCATGAACTATTCTTTCCCTTCGAAGCACCCGATACCGAACGAATACTGTGGGAATCACTATCGTTCGCCAGGTACGGTAAATATCGACACCTAAATGGCACGAAAGGTCTTACAATTGACAATGAAATGGGATCGAAAGGTCTAAAAATAGCCAAACTAGTGGGGCAAACTTCTATCTATCTATCTATGTGATGTTTACAAAGAGTTGCTACACATTTACTATTTAGCCTTCCTATTTCTGTTCAAAGGTAACATACTGGTAATGTTCAAGTCATTTCGTCCATGAACGGCGCTGTAAAGGGAAAGATTTGTTATACAAACTTCTCTTGTCTGTTCTCCCTCTCTCTTACCCAGTCGACAGAAAAAATAACTACGGTACCGGTATATACTTATCTCTTCTTATGTTATTACCTTTACTCTTATCAGTTTCTTGTTCTATATTATTTGCCATATTTGAACTGTTATTCCTCCCCCTATCTCTTCCCTTCAATGATATACGATACACCATCTTCATTCTTCACCCTACTTCACCTCGTTAGTTGTTTCTCTCTCTCTCTCAGTAGACTCTCCCACCTTGTCGACATACGAAAGCCGATTCCATTATTTGTAGTCTTGATTATTGTATATGTAAAGGCAAAATTATGAGTTATAGTTCAAAATATGACTTTGTAAGGGATAAAATGGCAAAATCAATGTAATTTCATGCTAATTTTCTTGTATTCCGTCTCATAATATATCCAAGTCTTCAAACAAAATTGCTCCCGTTCAACACACTGCGACATATCAGTAAATAGCCAATATCCACTACCATCCATGCATCCTTCTTTTCAACCTTTCCTCTTTTTGTATCCTAGCCTACAGTGATCCATCCATTCATCCTTATTTCAACCTTCCATCCTTTTTTAGCCTACCATAATCCAACCATTCATCCTTCTCAATGTTCTTTCCTAGCCTACCGTAATTTTATCCATTTATCCTTCTTTATCCTCTTCCAAGCCTACCGTAATTCATTCATTCATCCTTCTCAATCCTCTTTCCTAGCCTACCGTATTACATTCATTCATCCTGCTCTATCCTCTTTCCTAGCCTACCGTATTCAATCCATTCATCCTTCTCTATCCTCTTCCAAGCCTACCGTAATTTCATCCATTCATCCTTACTATCCTCTTTCCTAGCCTGCCGTAATCATGCCTGCACCTGTCACTTTTGACAGCTGCGCCTCCCCTTAATTGTCATTCCTTCCGTTTTCTTTCTTTTTGCCAGACTTTTTATTGTTCTCATTGTCGCAATGTTCTCACTTCTCGTCTCCTCTATCTCCGCATTGTTTACCCTCAACTTCTAGTTTGACTTATTTTCCCTCAGTTATTCGCTTTATTTTCGAACGGTACTGAACGTCTTTGTCTATTATCCATCTCTCTCTCTCTCTCTCTCTCTGTTTAATACGGTACAGCCGGCAAGATGTCTAGCTGGCCCAAGGCTTCTTTGATTTATGACATTTAAACGGTTTACTAATATATATTTGAAAAATGCAAAGGACAGAAATGAACAAACTAGTGGGAAGGTTAAGTCTTGTATAGGCTATAACATTTGCCATTGCTCTACTGTATTACTCTATAATAGCATAACTACAAATAAGGCGGGACCAAATGGAAATCTTACCGGGTGTACAGTCAAGAGCAGAAACCGCCACGCACCCATTGAATCATTATCGAACGCAAACGATACAATACAATGCTTTATTATAGCCCAGATGCTTCAGAGCTTGCCTTTATATTAAGGGGAGATATCGACTTGAGGGATTTTTTTCTGGACCCCTTTCTCCCTCATGTTTAGCCCCATTGCTTTTGAGATTTTAAGACAGTCGCCCCATTAGTTTGGCGATTTTAAGAACTTTCGCCCCATTTCCGTCAATTTTAAGACCTTTCGTTCAATTTAGGTGTCGATTTTATCCTGGCGAGCGATAGCGAGCCTGTAATTTAAGAGAAATCGGCCTTCGGCCGGAACATTTTTCTACCGAAAAATTTACAAATGTATCTTGAAAGGGGCTCAAGGGGGTGTAATCTTAAGCTTGATGGATATCTAGAGACCAAACTAAAAACCTCCCCTTAAGGGTTGAAATATTCGAGCTGGTGTTTAACTATATACCCGGTATATATGCTGAGAACTGTATACCGGTATCCCATTTCCTTCATTATGTCTTCAGTCTTCCACCTTGATTCTCTTCATCATTATTCAAGTTTCTTTCTTTTTGCTTCTCCATCAAATTTCCCTCCTTCGCCAACTTTGCAGCCCCCATAATTCTTTCCACATCTCAATAGGCCCGAAAGTTCCATAATTAATCTTTCTCTCCTTTTCCACCATATCTTCTCCCGATAATATTCAAGGACACTAGTGCGACGTTATGAGAAACAATTTATTAGGGAAAATAGGCACCAATAGATTCGCCATATTTTTCTCTATATAGTCCGCATGGAGGATTTTCGTTATCAACAAATTGAAAAATACCCACTTCACAGACAAATACACCAAAAATCTAAGTCAAAGCGGGGGTGTGGGGGCGGCAGGCCCCACCTATAATACTAGGATAGGTTAGGTAAGGTAGTTAGGTTAGGCTAATGTCCTTTCAAAGGGGTATAGGCTAGTAAACGCTAGGATAGCCTATACCCGGTCAGAGGTAAGAAGACGAGTCCTGCAAAATGCTTGAATGCTACCCTTTTCCCTCCTCACAATTCTACCTCTTTCTATTCCTCGTTCATCCTCTCATTTACTTCCCATTCTCCTTTCATTGCCCGATCTTCCCCCTCCCATTTCCCTATCTTCTTCCTCCTCCTATGCCTCGTTCATCTCTTATTTACTCCCCCATCTTAACCTTCACCATTCTCCTTTCAGTTTTCTATCTTCCTTCTCTCATTTATCTCCTTCTTTTTCCTCATTAATCCCCTCCTCCTATTCCTCATTCACCCACATGTATTCCCCACTCCCTTTCATTGTTTTATATTCCTTACTCCTCCGCATTATTTTCCTCCTATTCCTCATTTTGATATCTACCCCAAACTATTCTCCTTTTAATTTCTCCATCTTCCTCTTTCTCTTATCTAC
Source organism: Paralithodes platypus (assembly GCA_032716605.1). Classification (NCBI taxonomy): domain Eukaryota; kingdom Metazoa; phylum Arthropoda; class Malacostraca; order Decapoda; family Lithodidae; genus Paralithodes; species Paralithodes platypus. The sequence goes on from CM064580.1 coordinate 53,030,086, forward strand.
TCTCTTCAATACCGGTACCGGTACATCTTGACTTCGCTCTCCTATATATACCTCTATGTTCTCCTGTCTCTATATTCTATAACTTCTTTCTCTATTCTATTCACCTTTTTCTCTTTCTATTCGCCTATTTATTTGTATTCTATTCACTTCAATCTATTCAATTAATTTTAATCTATTCAATTCATTTTAATCTATTCAATTCACTTTAATCTATTCAATTCACTTTAATCTATTCAATTCATTTTAATCTATTCAATTCACTTTAATCTATTATATTAATTTCCATTTATTATATTAACTTCATTCTATTATATTCACTTCAATCTATTCTATTCACTTATTTCTCCATTCTATTCACTTATTTCTCCATTCTATTCACCCCTTTCTCTAAGATATTCTCCACTTTATACTCTTCACCTCTTCTCAATCCCCCCCCCCCTCCCTCTTCTCATTCACCCCCTTGACCCCCCCCCCCCTCCTTCAATAACTCACTTAGGGCCTCCAAACTTTGTACTTCCTTGATTATAAACTAACACCCGTTAAATCACGAAATAATAAAAACTTCACGCCTCCCAAGATTGTGCTACTGGTGTGTGTGTGTGTGTGTGTGTGTGTGTGTGTGTGTGTGTGTGTGTGTGTGTGTGTGAGTGAGAGAGAGAGAGAGAGAGGAGGGGGAGGCGTAGCAAGTGTGGTAGCCTATGTGTGAAAGTGAGTGGTTTTGTATGTGAAATTATGAAAGTGACTGAGTGCAGGTTTGCGTACATGTAGGCTACGTAATACATACCGTGCCACCAGAAACAATATACCAGTACATCGTGGAGTGCCGCTTTAAGCCAATACTTCCGGCATCCACCTGAACTGAATAACAATAATCTTAATTATAAAAATAAACAGATTATTTAGAATTGCAACTACAGGTAGATGAAAATATATGAGAATTGTGTGTGTGTGTATGTATGTATGTATGTATGTATGTATGTATGTATGTATGTATGTATGTGTGTGTATGTGTGTACTTACTCTAGTTGTATTGCGGGAGTGAGCATGCTCGTTATTTCCCGCCTCCTATATGTGTAGGTGTTATATGTATCGTTGGAATGGCTGTGGATGTGTGTGTAGTCTGTATTTTTAGCCAATTGGCGACATCGGAAACGAAGGCTTAGGGTGGATCTGTATGGTACCATTCTCACTATAGACGGTACCGTCTCGCCCGAAGGCTTAGGTAGCCATCAGCTTAGGTGAACCATATGATACCCATCTCACCTTGTACCATTTTTGCCAACCCCAGATGGGACGTCACAACGTCGTCCACTTATTCCAGGTACCTATTTACAGCTAGGTGAACTGAGGCTAACACATGAAAGGAGACAAGCCCAATTTGTCTCCGCCCGGCCGGGGATTGAACCCCCGACCCCTCGTGTGTGAGACGAGAGCTCTACCTACTCGGCTACGGGCTGTGTGTGTGTGTGTGTGTGTGTGTGTGTGTGTGTGTGTGTGTGTGTGTGTGTGTGTGTGTGTATGAGCTTACATTAATGAGCGGTATAACTATGCCCTAACAGGTAATAAAATCCAAATAGAAGCAAAACTAAGGTGTACAAAAGCGATTACGGTATATTGTAAACATGGATGATATATTGGGTCCCGTACTTAGTTGCCTGTCTACGATCACTAGCTGTGCTCTCTCTCTTGTAGGCTACTGCTTTAAATCTACTTTTTGGATTTATAGCCGGACTGCTAATTCTGTGGTATGTATATCTATGTAACTATCTCTCTATCTCTCTCTCTCTCTCTCAGCAGTTTCCCAAGACAAGCTCAACTCACCCAAGACACGTCCCTTCTCATTCAACTTTTTCCCCAACTCCACAATTCATCAATCCTGCGGCCTTCCACTCAAATATTCGGGTTAATGTTATTTTAATACCACGAATTTTGTTGATATATTTGAAGATAAATATTGAATCTATATGCTCTAAAGATCATAAGAAAATTTGTGGAAAAACTAAATAAGATGGTCGCCAATTTTCCCATGGATTTTTTTATTTTTCCCTGTTAGTTTTCATCAATATAATAGTGTTTGGAAATAATTACAACCCTCGGCGAAACCGTTTTCCCAATTATACAACGATCTTAAGACACGCCGCCCGATAGTGGGGAGGGCTATGAAGTACAGGGAAAATGAGGGGTTAAATGCGTAACACGGCGATTAAAACGTATTTTAGCAAAACTTGGCTCGGGTTTTAAGGTATTTCTAAGGCCTAAAACCCAATATTTCAAAAATCCGAGCCAAGTTTTGGCCAAAGCTGGCTCGGATTTTGAGTTTGTAGACAACAAAATGACAGTAACCTCATTTAGAAATTTGGCTCAGGTTTCCCGAAATTGGAAAGCCATAAAACCCGAATATTGGAAAACCCGAGCCAAGTTTTGGCAAAACTTGGCTCGGATTTTGCGAATTTTAAGAGTAAACAAATTACAGTAACCTAATTTAGAATTTTGGCTCATGTTTCCCTAAATTGCAAACCCCAAAAAGCATAATTTTGGAAAACCCCAGCCAATTTTTGGCAAAACTTGGATCGTATTTTGAGAATCGAAAAAGACTAACTAAATGTCGGAAATCGGCTCATGATTTCCCTAATTGCAAAGCTATATAACCAGATTTATCGAAAACGTAGCACTTATTTAAATCATAAATATCCAGTAACATAGACCTAGTACATTGGATACAAGCCTAATCCACACCTAACGCCTACAATGTGTCCGTAGTAGGCTACCTAGTAGGCCTACGTGGGATACCGGTACAACATGGCGGTTGGGCCGGCGCCCATTTAGTAGCCTACTGGTATTCGGCCGTATCTGTGAATGCGAGTCACTTCGAGCGGATGCACAATCTAACCTAACCTAACCTAACCTAACCTAACCTAACCTAACCTAACCTACCATATATTTTTATTAGGTTTTGCCGAGGCTTAAAACACATTTTCATATTATGTTTAGAGCATATAAAATCCATATTTGTTTTCAAATATTGCAAAATAATTGGTGACCATTTATTGACTTATTTAGTTATACTAAATTGGTTTTAACCCTCGGTAAACCTAATAAAAAAGTATGGTACTAAAATTTATTTTTCGTAACAAGGTTGTCAATACGGTACTTTCAGTCATCGATAGCTCTAAAGATCATATGCAAATGTGTTAAACCCTCAGAAAAACCTAATATAAAAGTATGGTACTAAAATTTAATTTTCGTAACAAGGTTGTCAATACGGTACTTTCCCGTTATCAATGTACAATCAAGCTGAAGATTGCAGAGTAAACACCATAGACTTCATCGACTTTCTTTCACCTTCGTATAATCGACAGCCAATTTTTTTATTTTTTATTAAGGGATTAGTACTCAACCAGCGGGGGTGTGGGGGCGGCAGCCCCCACCCATAATACTAGGTTAAGTTGTTAGGTTAGGCTAATGTCTTTTCAAATCACTATCCGGGGGCGTGTCTCAACATCGATCGATAGGCCTAATGGGGAAAATAGGTTTTCCCGAGATTTCTAATTAATTACAAACACTACCGGTATATATTGATGCAAATGACCAATTTTATTATAAAAAAACACTCGGAAAATTCGTGGTAGGCTATTAAAATTAAAATAAATCCAAATATTCTTTGTCCATTCTTCTTTCAAACTTCGGACAGACTCTCACCATTAGCGGTCAATATTTACGAGTCACACCACAGCTGGAATCTCATTTCTAAGGGTAGTTTTGGGTTCCTATCATTCTATGCTTCATTACTATATACTTTTTATCCACCGGATTTTTTTTTTTTTTTTTTTTTTTTTTTTTTTTTCTTTTTTTTAGCATTAACCTAACCTAACCTAACCTAAATGTATTTGGGGGCTATTAGGTTAGGTTAGGTTAATGGTAAGAAAAAAAAAAATCCGGTGGATAAAAAGTATATAGCAATGAAGCATAGAATGATAGGAACCCAAAACTACCGTTAAAAATGAGATCCCAGTTGTGGTGTGACTCGTAAATATTGACCAAAACTACCGTTAAAAATGAGATCCCAGCTGTGGTGCGACTCGTAAATATTGACCCTAATTATAACTAGCCTAGCACAATTTGCATACAATTAAAGTGACGTCGATGGTACAGAAGGGGTTTTAAATACTTAACATAGGCTACCTTTTACAGTTGTTATTGCGATTTGTCGATTTCCCGGTGGTTTGTCAAATTCTCCAATTTCTCCGATTACCGAGTTTCAAGTAGGCTAGGATAAAACACATTCGTGTAGGCTAGCCTAAATCAGTTATTGTCAGTGGGATGACTCAGAGGGCTAATATCGGGCAACAGGATGTGCAGGGGTGTGAAGGAAAGGATTATGATTAAATGGTATTAGGCTATACATTATAGGCTAACATAAGAACATTGAAACAAAAGAATTAGCAAAGGACAGGAATGAATGGAGGAAGATTAGGAAAGTAGGCTACATGAAGGTCTCTGTACCCTTTTAAATGACAAACCTGGAAGGTCTTTATCCCAGATGTTTATGTGAAGAGACCTTGTCCGGAAGTATAACATTGAGGTGAAGCCATTGAGGATATTAGGCTATACCGATACAGTTAGGCTAGGCTAGGCGGATACAGTTGACTTCGGCCCATGGTGACTTCGGCCCAGTGATCTCGGACCACTATCCTTGGTGACCTCGGCCCATTTTGGTGACTTCGGACCAATATATTTTTGGTCCGAAGTCACCGATCTTAAACTACCGCTTTCTTGCGAGATTCGGCAATAGGAAAACAAATGGCAACTTATTATAGCTGTATTATTCCTCCTCCACACCAATTCCTTCTCTATTTATAAATGATGTCAGGATTTATTGATAAAGTTCTAGTGAACTTATACGTTCGGTGCATGCAGCGCATATCCTACTATCGAGTGTGTGTGTTTGTGTATGTATAGTCTTAACCATAGACAAATCGTATATATCTTGGTGTATTTTGGAACCAATAACCCCAGTAAAAACCTGGCATAACAATAAGGTACACCGTACTTTACGAAGGTCGAAAGCTCTTTTAATATTAGTGGATCTGTGAGAAATGTGAACCAGGCTGAAGTAAGACTATAGCCTACACAAATCCATAATGAACAGTTCCAAAATACACCAAGATATATACGATTTGTGGTAAATTGATACGGTGTGACAGTCACGAGTTTTAGAATGATTTTTTTTTTTTTTTGGCATTTTTTCTTTGATATACAGTGTTGTTTTACCTAACTAAGAAACCTAACCTAACCTAAAAGTAATACGTGGATAGAAACTAACCTAAAATGTACGCAATTACCAAAGCAGCACTGGATCGCGCAACTGTAAGGTCCCCCGAGTAAGGTAGGAGGGGGAAAAAAATCTATAAAGCAGAAATCCCGTAAAACAGGACTTGTCATTATGCAGACAAGACTCTGTGTTTTACCCTATATCTCCCTTATAATACATTTGCGACGGGAAGGACATATATAGGACTGAAGACTATTATATAACATACCTATAGGCTACACAAACATCGATGGGGCTTGTAACTGTCAAACCGTAACATCTTACCCGATTTGTCTATGGTTAAGACTATACATACACACAAACACACACACTCGATAGTAGTATATGCGCTGCATGCACCGAGCGTAAAAGTTCACTAGAACTTTATCAATAAATCCCGACATCATTTATAAATAGAGAAGGAATAATACAGCTATAATACGTTCCCATTTGTTTGCCTATTACCGAATCTCGCAAGAAAGCGGTAGTTTAAGATCGGTGACTTCGGACCAAAAATATATTGGTCCGAAGTCACCAAAATGGGCCGAGGTCACCGAGGACAGTGGTCCGAGATCACTGGGCCGAAGTCACCATGGGCCGAAGTCACTGGCACCCGGCTAGGCTATACACAATGATTACTGTAGGATATTAATATGATTTGATAGGCCTAGGCCTATATTAAGTTTGCTTAGGCTAATTTAAATATTATATTGTTGGATAATGGGTAATTAGGCCTACTCATTTCCTAATTGGATAATGGGTAATTAGCCTACATATTTCCTAAATTCCTCGGTAGCCTATAAAAGAAGACTGTAGACTATATCAACGAAAACAATGAAAATAATGCTAAAACTCGTGACTGTCGCACGGTTAGGCCTAAAATTTAGCAATTTTGTTTTTCCTAGTTTCTTACCTTAGTGACAACGTGGAAATTGTGCCTATCCGCCACGTCTTGAGCAGCGACGTCTCCACCTGCAATATGTACTGCCCATTCGTGTGTGTAGTCCCCCACCTCCCCGCTCACCACCACTACCATCATCACCATCATCATCACTACACCACCACTCCACCACACACCACCACCACCTCCACCTCCACCACCGCCTCGGGTCCGGGACATACTAGGTGGAGGCTTTGCACACATATTTTCACCGTTTCTCACCCGAAAAACACCGGGGTATGGTTAATATGGGGATTTTGGGGACTAGGATCAAGGGTATAGTGGTAACTAGGTGGTAGGGGAGCTGGTTCAATGTCCCCGAGGGTGTGATTTTTCTATCAGATCGCCTCTCCGAAGGTTTGTGGCATTGTTCAGATAAACTTTGAGCGAGCGCGGAGACGGAACGAACGTACCTCCACTCGGCACCACGGTTAGGGGGACACTGATGGGCCACCACGGGCCGTCCACGACTAAATTTCCAGGGTTGCCATATGAGAATCACAAATATAGCTAGAATCCTCCTCCAAAGTTGCTAGATTATAGACAATGCTCAACATAGATCAGATGATCTCTAGATTAGCATTTGTAAATGGTTCATAGGCCTATATCTGGAAAACATATACAATTAATGACGCTAGATGCGAACACCCCTCAATCTAGCAGTACACTCGCTAAGCTGGCAACACTGCTTAAAATTCTCGCTACAATCTCTTTACCTCTCTCTCTCTCGGTCTCTCTGGCGGCCGTCAGACGAACTACAAACTCCCTCTTCAAACAGTTTGCCGCCGAGTAAACCAGAGTAAACTACACCACTCCACCCCATCCCTCCCTCGTTTCCCCCTGCATACCGCGAATTTATCTTGTTTACCGGTAGCTCTTCCCCGTAAACCCGCGTATATTTGATCGCCGGATGTCACGCGATACGGCGCGGTCCGACAGAGATCTTAAAACGTGCGATTCTGAATCAATAACAACATCGATTTTCGTCTCAGCGCCTGTATGAATGAAAGGAGCATCGGTATTAATTATTCACTTGAGGTGCAGAGTGGTGAGGAGAGAGAGGCGTGTTGGCAAGCGCTTCCCTCTGCGGTTGTATTCACGGTAATCAATAAACTGGTGAATACTGAACTAAGTAGATTGGGAGGACCGAGAATAAGAAGATAAAATCGGTATTGAGCACCTGTTAAATTGTCTTTCAAGATGAGCAAACTGGCGTCTGCAGAGAGCCGATTGGCCCACCACACAAGGCAGTTCCCTGGCCTACTCTGCCTTATTGATATTAAATGTAGGCGAAGATTTTGCAATGTATGTTGTCCTCTACTCTTAATGAAGTTAATTTTATGCAAGTTAAATACATTAACTGAACCCATAGAAACTTCCCTATTAATCAGAGCGATTTTTCTAAGAGGGATTATATTTAATCAAAATAAATGTATGAATCTTGAGTCTTGATTGTGATAAAATACTGTACAACGTTTTCAGTCATTCAGGAGCTCGTGAATAAACCCGTGAATATTGAACTAAATAGATTAGGAGAACCGACCTTAAGGGGGGATTTCCACTTGAGGGATTGTTTTCTTAACCCCTTTCTCCCTCATGTTTAGCCCCATTGCTTGTGAGATTTAAAGACGCTCGCCCCATTAGTTTGGCGATTTTAAGAACCCTCGCCCCATGTCTGTCAATTTTAAGACCATTCGTGCCATTTAGGTGTCGATTTTTTCCTGGCGAGCGATAGCGAGCCTGTAATTTAAGGGTAACCGGCCTTTGGCCGGGAAATTTTTCTACCGAAAAATGTAAAAATTTATCTTGAAAGGGGTCAAGGGGGAGTAATTTTAAGCTTGATGGAAGTCTAAGGAACAAACTAAATACCTCCCCTTAAGGGGAGACTGACCGTTAGTTAGGTCTATTAATTCATGTATTCATATATTTTTTTAGTTTCCTCCCTATACCTCCATCAAGCTTAGAAAAACACCCCCTAGACCCCCCTTCAAGATAAATGTGTACATTTTTCGGTAGAAAAATGTACCGGCCTCTTAAAATTGCAGGCTCGCTATCGCTCGCCAGGAAATAATCGACACCTAAATGGCACGATTTTTTTTTAAATTGACAACGAAATGGGGCGAAAGGTGTTAAAATCGCCAAACTAATGGGCCGAACGTCTTATAATCTCAAAACTAGTGGGGCTAAACATTAGGGAGAAGGGGGTCCAGAAAAACAGTCTGCCTCTCCTTAACCCCTTCTGTACCGCCGACATCCTTTTCGTTTGATTCTGGCTACCACTAATTGATTATATTCAGGTTAGGAAGGATCTCTAGCAATTATATTCAGGTTAGGAAGGATCTCTAGCAATTATATTCAGGTTAGGAAGGATCTCTAGCAATTATATTCAGGTTAGGAAGGATCTCTAGCAATTATATTCAGGTTAGGAAGGATCTGTAGCAATTATATATAGAACATTATAGAAAAGTTGTGGAAAATAACACTGGTATTTTAATACGAAAGTTTCTAAGAATATTTATTAAGATAGTTGCCACAGTTTAATATCTTAGACACTATATCATAATACAAGTTATTTTCTAAGTAGGAGAACATTTGCTTTTAAATTAAATTAAAATAAATAATCTTGAAGTCTGGAATTATTACCAGACGACTTGATCCCTGAGGGGGTGGGTACGAATCGTCTCCGTGCACCTGTCATTAAGGGTAGATTTTGGGGTTTTTATGGACCTCCTTCTCCCTCATCTTTCGCCCCATTAATTTGGCTATTTGATTACATTTTGTGCCATTTAGGTGTCGATTTGTTTTCTTCTGGCGAGCGATAGCGAGCCTGTAATTTAGGAGGGAGGAAATTTTTCTATCTAAAAAATGTACAAATTCATTTCGAAGGTTCGAAGGGGGGTATTTCGTAAAGCTTGATGGAGGTCTTTGGAGGAAACTTAACATAATAACTAAATAACTAATGAATGAATACGTGAACACAAATCTCCCCGTAAGCCGGAGTAATTGGAGTCTCTTGAATTGTGATACGCTTATAATACTTTTAATAGTTCACAATATGTTTTCACCTTAACCCATTCAGTACCGGTGATGTCCTTTTCAATATACCTTGGCAACTATTATATCTATCTATTCTATTTATTTACTCAGGCCCATTCCCCATTTTTTTTTCTCCTGGGGGTGGCCGACTCGAGACAGAGCCCGAACTGGGACAACATAACACAAAGGAAAAACAATGAACACACATCTAGGTGACCCTAGATGATTATATTAAGTTTAGGAAGGTCCTCTAACCATAACAAGGCTACAAACTACATCAATTAAGGGGAGGTATTTAGTTTGTTCCCTAGACCTCCAGCAAGCTTAAAATTACACCCCCTCGAGTCCCTTTCAAGATTAATTTGTAAATTTTTCGGTAGAAAAATGTCCCGGCCAAAGGCCGTTTCCTCTTAAGTTACAGGCTCGCTATCGCTCGCCAGGATAAAATAGACCCCTGAATGGCACGAAAGGTCTTAAAATGGGGTGAAAGTTCTTAAAATCGACAAACTAACGGGGCAAACATCTTAAAATCTCAAAAGCAATGGGGCTAGACATGAGAGAAAGGGGTCAAGAAAAAAGTCCCTTTAATCTCCCCTTAATCCTTTAGCTGCCACCACATATCCTTCCTAAGCTTCCTAAAATCGTCTAAATATAGCTAGAATACAATTAAACAGACGTCGCCAGCACGGAAGGGGTTAATAGATGATGTTGCAGAGATGTTGCAGTTAATCTATTATGCCTTCTGGGATTAAGGGGAGAAAGACCGTTTTTCTGGGCTCCCCTTCTCCCTAATGTTTAGCCCCACTAGTTTTGAGATTTTTAGACGTTGGTTCCATTAGTTAGGGGATTTGATTACCTTTCACCCCATTTCTTTGTCAATATTAGGACCCTTCGTGCCATTTAGGTGTTGATGTTTTCCTGGCGAGCGATAGCGAGCCTGTAATTTTAGGAGGAATCGGCCTTTGGCCGGGACATTTTTCTACCGAAAAATGTACAAATCTATCTTGAAGGGGGTCTAGGGGGGGGGGGGTTTCTAAGCTTGATGGAGGTCTAGGGAGGAAACTAAACAAATATATGAATAAATGAATTAATAGACCAAACAAACAGCCACTGTCCCCTTAAAGAGGGTATACTGAACGCTAGCGACAGAACACAGGTATTCTCAGATTAAGGGGGAGGTAGTTTCCTTTTCTGGACCCCCTTCCATATCCCTAATGTTTAGCCCCATTAGTTTTGAGATTTTAAGACGTTCGCCCCATTAGTTTGTCGATTGTAAGACCTTTTGTCCCATGTCTTGATCAATATCACACCTGTCGTACCATTTAGGTGTCGATGTTTTCCTGGCGAGCGATAGCGAGCCTGTAATTTTGGAGGAACCGGCATTTGGCCGGGACATTATTCTACCGAAAAATGTACAAATTCACCTCGAAGGGGAATCTTGAGGATAATTGATATAGCTTGATGGGGGGGGGGGTCTAGGGAGGGAACTAAAACAATAGATAAATAGATAAATAGATAAATAGATAAATAGATAAATAGATAAATAGATAGACCAATAGATGAACTACTAAATAAACCCCCCCCCCCCTTAACCCCTTCTGTACCGGCGACGTCTTTTCAATTTAACTTAGCTACATTTCGACAATTGTATGAAGCTTGGGAAGGATAAATCATAGCTAAACGAATTAAGGGGAGGTTTTTAGTTTGGTCTCTAGATATCCATCAAGCTTAAGATTACACCCCCTTCAGCCCCTTTCAAGATAAATTTGTACATTTTTCGGTAGAAAAATGGCCCGGCTGAAAGCCGGTTCCTCTTAAATTACAGGCTCGCTATCGCTCGCCAGGATAAAATCGACACCTAAATAGCACGAAAGGTCTTAAAATTGACGGAAATGGGGCGAAAGTTCTTAAAATCTCCAAACTAATGGGGCGACTGTCTTAAAATCTCAAAAGCAATGGGGCTAAACATGAGGGAGAAAGGGGTCCAGAAAAAAAAAATCCCTCAAGTCGATATCCCCCCTTAAGTGAGAGAGTCTGTAGCCTTTTATATTGGTAGACGTCCTTCCTAAGCTGGATAAAATCGTCTAATAGTCACCAGAATAACATAGAAAGGGACGTCACCGGTACAGAAGGGGTTAAGAAGAGGGTGAACGCTAACAAAAGAACAGAGCAGAGCGTTACACTGTGAAAGTCAAGTCAAGCGCAATGAAAGCGATTCCAACCTTAGCTGATCAAGGGTGGCATTGTGTTTGAGCTCGTAATGAAACGCTAATAATACCTGTGAAGACAATACGCGCCAAGGAGGGCTACAATGACTGTTATCCCGTAATGAGGTCAATTGAATAGGTGCTTGTGATAGTGTTACAATGGACGTTATTCCCAAATCCCCGTTATTCTTGTTCTATCTATCTATCTATCTATCTATCTATTGTCAGACGTCATGATCCTGTTATTCCCAAATCCCCTTTATTCTTGTTCTATCTATCTATCTATCTATCTATTGTCAGACGTCATGATCCTGTTATTCCCAAATCCCCTTTATTCTTGTTCTATCTATCTATTTATCTATCTATTGTCAGACGTCATGATCCTGTTATTCCCAAATCCCCTTTATTCTTGTTCTATCTATCTATCTATCTATCTGTCGGTCTATCTATCTATCTATTGTCAGACGTCATGATCCTGTTATTCCCAAATCCCCTTTATTCTTGTTCTATCTATCTATCTATCTATCTGTCGGTCTATCTATCTATCTATTGTCAGACGTCATGATCCTGTTATTCCCAAATCCCCTTTATTCTTGTTCTATCTATCTATCTATCTATCTGTCGGTCTATCTATCTATCTATTGTCAGACGTCATGATCCTGTTATTCCCAAATCCCCTTTATTCTTGTTCTATCTATCTATTTATCTATCTATTGTCAGACGTCATGATCCTGTTATTCCCAAATCCCCTTTATTCTTGTTCCATCTATCTATCTATCTATCTGTCGGTCTATCTATCTATCTATCTATCCATTGCCTGACGCCATGATCCTCAAAAGGGTGGCCACGAATGAATCTTCTCCATGCACCTCTGTCCTCTGTTAGCCGGCGACCCTCCTCCCACCCAACACCACTTTCACTCATTTACCTCTCAACTCCATCTCTCGGTCTGCCTCTCCCTCTCTGCCCCTTCCACCTCACTCTCGTACACTCCATCAGTCATTCTCTTGCTCCCCATACGTTCCACACGGCCAAACCATCTCAAGGTGTTCCTTTTTACTCTCTCCAGCACATCCACATCCACACCTCAACGCTCTTGTACTTCGCGATTCGTTTGTCTATCTCTCCATGTAACTCCACATGCACTTCTCAAGTAACTCATTTCCACTCCTCTCACTCTTGATTTAAGTCTCTTTAACAACTCCCATGCTTCACTCCCATCAACCATCTCCCCTTAATTAAGTAACCCAAATGATTACTTGTCTCACCTGAATACAGTATATATAATAATATATGGCATGTCAGAAGGGGTTAAATGTCGGAGCCTATCCTTGCATCTGTTTCTGTCAACCCTTTCTTCTACCTCCATTTTCTAAGCTCCCACGAATAATAAGTTTAGTAAATGCGTGTAATGTTATCCAGAGGGAAGGGGTTAATCCTATTTAACTCCGCTTTGACCTGGTCCTTTGATGGGCTTGGCAGTCTAAATGAGAGAGAGAGAGAGAGAGAGAGAGAGAGAGAGAGAGAGAGAGAGAGAGAGAGAGAGAGAGCGAGAGCGAGAATGAGCGTGTGAGAGAGAGAGTATGTGTAAGTGAGAGATAGGAATAGAAAGAATGTGTGTGTGTGAGAGAGAGAGAGAGAGAGCTCTTATCAATGACATCAGTTCACGCAATGTTTATAAAAAATAAAAATAGGAGAAGTGGGGATTGGGCCTGAGCATACACATACATATACACATACATATGATGAAATACACTGTAACAAAGTAACCCATTCAGTACCGGCGCCGTCCTTTTAACTTTATTCTGGCTACCATTAGACGATTATATTCAGTTCAAAAAAGGCCTCCAGCAATGGACAGGCTTCGTACTATCTCACTTAACCCTTTCTACTGCCACAGATACAGCTAGAATACAAATCAAAACACGTTGCCGGTACAATAGGAGTTAAGGATATGCAAAAGGTATATGAAGATAATTGGGTTCATTGATGGTGATTTGCCTTTCTATCCTGGTATCAGATGGACTTATTAGGGTATGAAAAGGATATATAAGGATAATTGGGTATATTGATGGTGATTTGCCTTTCTATCCTGGAATCAGATGGACTTATTAGGGTATGAAAAGGATATATAAGGATAATTGGGTATATTGATGGTGATTTGCCTTTCTATCCTGGTATCAGATGGACTTATTAGGGTATGAAAAGGATATATAAGGATAATTGGGTATATTGATGGTGATTTGCCTTTCTATCCTGGTATCAGATGGACTTATTAGGGTATGAAAAGGATATATAAGGATAATTGGATATATTGATGGTGATTTGCCTTTCTATCCTGGTATCAGATGGACTTATTAGGGTATGAAAAGGATATATAAGGATAATTGGGTATATTGATGGTGATTTGCCTTTCTATCCTGGTATCAGATGGGCTTATTAGGGTATGAACAGGGTATAGAAGGATAATTGGATATATTGATGGTGATTTACCTTTCTATCCTGGTATCAGATGGGCTTATTTTCTACCAATATACCTTAATATAGGGTATACTATACAAAAAGATTTCCCTCGGGCCAAATAGGATTAAAGTTACTTGAAAGTTTAATTAAAAAAAACATTCTCCCTCCTAACTTTCCTTCTCCCATTAGGCTTCATATATAACTTAAATATGACTGTGTTCTTGGCTTTTATGAAGGGGATTTTTTTTTTTTTTTTTTTGTATACGTTTACTAACTTTGTCTTCCTTTCTTTCCTTTTTACTTCTCCCTCTCAGTCTCTCACTCTCTTTCTCACACAAATATACATACATACACATACACACACACTGATACACACACACACACAGGCATGCAGTAACACACACACAAACACACAAACTAAAACATAAAAAAAATCTTGTCTAATAAATTACTCCTTATCTTGTTCCATTGTGTTAGTTCTAAATCGTCACTCCTATTCTCTCTCTCTCTCTCTCTCTCTCTCTCTCTCTCTCTCTCTCTCTCTCTCTCTCTCTCTCAAAGAGCACAAATGTGGTGAGAAAGAGCAAAAGAATCCCAATAAAAACTTTGGGCAATCTAATACATATAAAGATGTGGGGAGAGAGAGAGAGAGAGAGAGAGAGAGAGAGAGAGAGAGAGAGAGAGAGAGAGAGAGAGAGAGAGAGAGAGAGATAGCAAGAGCAAGTGTTGGTACAAACATTCGTTATTTTAATACATACTTACATCTTTATTCATTATCCCTATTCTATCATTTACTTGCTTTATTTATGTTATCCATTTATATAGTTTTATCAGTGAGTGCAGGTGGGTCGAGGGGAGCCCACTGTAACCATTAACCTTGAAAGTACTGTACGTGGAGGTATGTGTAGGTGTACCTGTGTATGTGTGTGTGTATCTGTGAGACTGTATGTGTGCGTACTATTGTGTGAGCTAATATTTGTTGTACGTACATTACATGATGACATCTTTCTCTCTCTCTCTCTCTCTCTCTCTCTCTCTCTCTCTCTCTCTCTCTCTCTCTCTCTATCTCCTTCTCCAACTACCATAGGTTGTATACAGATTAATCAAAAGTCGTTGGGAGAGGTGGGTGGGGAGAGAGCCTTCATATTTACTATTTCCGTCTCCCACTTCGTAGCAACAACCATCTTAGATTTGAAGGCCTCGATTAGGTGCACTATGGTGGTTAAATTGGTAATGAATAGGTAGGTACAGTACCTATGTTTAACCCTATATGTACAGGTGTGCGGAATTTCGGTGTTAGTATCCTAGGTTCGAGTCCTTGGAGTACCACATATATTCATTACTTTAATTGGTTTCATTAGTTAGGTTTATTTGTAAATTAATTGGTGAGTTGGTGAAAACAAATATGAAACTATTAAACGCTTTTATTCAGGTTAGGGAGGACATCTACTAATATAAAGGCTACAGTCTATCTCAATTAATCCTTTTAGCTACCATATATCCTTCCTAGATATATTAATTAGAAGACGTCGCCGGTAGAGAAGGGGTTAAAACCGGACTGCCTTGTATGAACCGCCAGGCATGTGCAGTCTGTGTATCTCCCTCCCCTACAAGCAGGGACAACAGTGAGACAGGTAAGACACAGACACACACACTATTAATCAACCCGTATTTATAGACAAGGCTTAGGTCACCTTAAAGATCAAGGTTGTGTTGTGTCGTCATTGTTAGATAAGATACACGGGACCCATATAGATTAATGTAAACAAATATATAGTCTAACTAATCCTTTCAATATAATATGGAGTCGGCGTGGAATAGGTGCAGTAGAGCAGTGTCCCATTTACAACATGATCAAGCTGCTTACATTAGTTACAGACTACATTCACATCCACAGCCATTCCAACAGTACGATAACACTCCACATGCACCTCACACACTATAACACTCCACATGCACCTCACACACTATAACACTCCACATGCACCTCACACACTATAACACTCCACATGCACCTCACACACTATAACACTCCACATGCACCTCACACACTATAACACTCCACATGCACCTCACACACTATAACACTCCACATGCACCTCACACACTATAACACTCCACATACACCTCACACACGATAACACTCCACATGCACCTCACACACTATAACACTCCACATGCACCTCACACACTATAACACTCCACATGCACCTCCGACCATAAACTTATCTCTGTCACCTGTCCTATCTCTCCATTACAGCCACCCGATCCTCCTAGCCGGCGGCGCTTGTGGCACTTTGGCGCTGCCGACTGGGAGGCTCTTCGGCAGTACTTCTTTGATTTCCCATGGAATTATTTCTGCTTCCATGGCCGAGGACCCTCGGAGAGTGCTGAACGCATTACCGAGGTAATCCTATCGGGCATGGAAGCATACATTCCATTCTCTTTCTCTCAGACTAATGCTAAAAAATCTTGGTTTACTCACGCCTGTTCTACTGCTGTCCGCAATAAGGAGGAAGCATTCAAACGGTACCGACGCCTTAAAACTCAAGACTCTCATTCTTCATATGTTTCTGCCCGGAATCAAGCCAAATCTGTTCTTCGACTTGCCAAACATTCTTTCATCAATAATAAATGCACTGAACTATCCAACTCATGACAGTGTGGTAATCCCGACACTGACTTACGGAAGCGAAGCATGGACGTTGGTTGAGAGACTCAGACCAAGAGTGAGAGCAGTGGAAATGAATTACTTAAGGAGTGCGTGCGGAGTTACATGGAGGGATAGACAGACTAATGAGGAAGTAAGAAGGAGGTGTGGTGTGGAGGTAGATGTGCTGGAAAGTGTGAAAAGGAACAACTTGAGATGGTTCGGCCATATGGAACGTATGGAAAGCGAGAGAATGACTAAGAGGGTGTACGAGAGCGAGGTGGAGGGACAGAGGGGGAGAGGTAGACCGAATATGAGGTGGAAGGATGGAGTGAGGAACTACATGAACGAAGGGGGTGCTGGTGGGGGGGGGGGGCGTCGACTGACTGGGGACAGAGGTGCATGGGGGCGGTTCGTTCGTGGCCACCCCTTCGGGGATCACGGCGTCAGGCAATAGATAGATAGATAGAACTATCCAACTCTAGCTCTTCCCAAGCTTTCTGGCATCTAGCCAAAAACCTCTCCAACAATTTCTCTTCCTCGTCTTTCCCTCCCCTTTCCCACTCTGATGGCACAACCATCACTTCTTCCTCTGACAAAGCTAAACTCTTCGCTCAAACTTTTGCTAGAAACTCCACCTTGGATGATTCCGGTGCTATTCCTCCCTCTCCGCCCTCCTCTCTCTTACTTATGCCTAATATCCTAATCTCTTCTAAAGATGTACTTTCTACCCCTCTCTGGGCTTAACACTAATAAGGCGTACGGTCCGGACGGTGTTCCTCCTGTTGTTCTCAAAAACTGTGCTTCCGTGCTGACTCCCTGCCTAGGCAAACTCTTTCGTCTCTGTCTATCCTCTAACGTCTTCCCTTCATGCTGGAAGTTTGCTCACATTCAACCTGTCCCAAAGAAGGGTGACCGCTCTCAACCCTCCAACTATCGTCCAATTGCTCTTATCTCTTGTCTTTCTAAAGTTTTTGAAACTATTCTTGCTTCCAAATTTCTTAAGCATTTCTCTTCTCATAATCTGCTCTCAGATCGCCAGTATGGCTTCCTTAAGGGTCGCTCTACTGGTGATCTTCTTTCAATACTTACTAACTCTTGGTCATCCTCCTCTTGGGACTTCGGTGACTTTTCTATTGCACTAGACATATCGATAGATAGAGTCGATAAATCTTTAATTTCTAAGCTACCCTCCTTCGGTTTCTATCTCTCCATCTGTGTCTCTTGTCCTTTCCGGCGTTCCATAACGCGGTTGTCCCTATTCCGGTGTTCACTCCTCTGTCCTATCCTATTCTTTCTTTCTCCTATTTTTTGTACTTAATTCATCCTTATTCCATCCATTCAGACGACTCAACCTTACACTACTCCATTAGTTTTTCAGAACGCCCCAGCCAGCAATCCCTCAACGACAAACGTAATGAAGCCATAGAACTCTTAAATTCTGATCTAAATACTATTTCCAATTGGGGCAGAGAAAACCTTGTTAACTTTAATGCTTCCGAAACCCAATTTCTCCATCTATCTACCCGTCAGGATCTCCCAGCGGACTGTCCCTTATTCTTCAACAATACAAGAATCAACCCTTCATCTTCTCTCAATATTCTTGGTGTCTCTTTTTCTTCTGCTCTCATTTGGAAGGACCATATTACCAGTCTTGCTAAGGCAGCCTCCCAGAAGCTGGGTGTGCTCAACCGCCTTAGGGGGTTCCTTTCCCCTGCACAGCTTCTTGCTCTGGGGCATAGTGCGCCTTGTATTGAGTGTTGTTCACATGTGTGGGGAGGTTCCTCTCACACCGCTCTCCTAGACAAAGTTGAAAGGCCTTTCGTATCATTAACTCCCGTCCACCAAACTCTCTGCAATCTCTCTCTCTCCGCCGCAATGTTGCATCTCTCTCGCTATTCTATCGCTACTATAATAATCAGTGTTCCTCAGAGCTATCCCAGTGCATACCACCTCCTTTACGTAGGGCACGTGGTACCCGTCTTGCAACTCAATCCCACCCCTACTCTGTGCAACTCTCCAACCCAAGAGTGAAACGTTACTCTCAAACTTTCTTCTACTCAACAGCTGAGCTCTGGAACTCTCTCCCAGAATCAGTCTTTCCCTCTTCCTATGACTTAAATTGCTTCAAAGTCTGTGTGTCCAGGCATTTTGGCTCGAACGTCCCTTGATTTTGGCCCTGTCACTCTTTCAACTATGGGGGAGGCACTCGCTATAGGCAGTTATGCCTTTTGCCTCCCTCAATCACATAGAAAAAAAAAAAAAAAAAACAAAAAACACTCCACATGCACCTCACACACTATACACAACAATGGGCGGTTGAGCTAGTAACCCTCCCCCTGAAACTAGTTAGAGAATCAAAATAATTGCATCGATGAAAGTGATTCATACGTGGCCAACCCTTCAATGATCAAGGCATCTGGCAATAGATAAATATACTATATATGAAGATTTTCTTCCTCATTCTATTGTCAAACAACTTAGGAAGGATATATGGGAGTCAGAGGTAATGGAGATACTGCTTTGTTATGTATCAAATCGATGAATCGGTATAGCCAACAACATATCAAAGCACGGGGCTGTTCAGCCAAGCAGCTTAGGGAACAACAACAACAACAACAACATATCAAAGCACTGTACCACGAAAGAAAACGGAATGACAGGAAGCAACACAAGTCATCAATACAGGGGATACTAAAATGCAGCATCAATCTTCACCCTGAGATCCCCGTATGCATCCCTCAGGACAACAAGGGCTTGCTGTGCTCCAGCCTAGTTTATTGCTGGAGGCCCTTTTGAAACTGCATACAATCGTCTAATAGTACCCAAAAATCGAGTGAAAAGGACGACATCGGTACTGAAAGAGTTAAGAGTGTACGTTCTCTATCATTATTCCACGGGCTCTTCATATGGTTCTTTTACCAACATTCAAGATATATATTACAACTGTTTTATTTCCATCTATACGCCAGCAGATTCCCATTCCAATATATTTCCTAATTTTTTCTGTTCTTTCTTTGTGTGTGTGTGGGGGGGGGGGGGGGGGGGAGGGGGTGATTGGGTGCGTGTGTGAGTGTGCCTGTGTGGGTGGGCGATTGTGTGTGTGTGTTTGTGGGTGGGTGATTGAGTGTATGTGTGTGTGTGTGTGTATATTTTATGCATCGTTCTCCACGTTCCTTCTCTGTGTGTGGTGTATTTGCTATGTCTCTCACACCAAGGATTAAATCATGATAGCTGAAACCATATACAGTAGGTATACCAATTATTCTCTTCCATGTAGGGAATGCAGGTATGTACAGTTTCCCACATAAGTTTTGTTCCTCTCCGTGATCACAATTATGCATAACAAAAATAAAGTATAGATAAATTGCGTGTGTGATTTCTATTAATTATCAGTTGAAAAATACAAATATACAAAATACACTCGCAATTCAAACATGCGCATTATACTTCCCTGCGTAAGATCACAGAGAGGACCAGCACTTATGTGGCCAACTGTACATGGTGATGAGCTATATACACAGCCCACCAAACCTATCATTATAATAATATATCACCTGGCTCCAAGGGTTAATGACTAGGTAAACACGGAACTGCCCGGAGGATCAAACTATTGTAGGCAATTAGTATATTTTATTTATTTATCTATTCATTTTTGTGCACACACATTAGAGCAGTTTAGGCAATCGTATCCGAAAAAAAGATGAACAGAGAAGTTCTGCAAAGATAGAATGTTTAACATTAATGATCACCTTTTACCCCTATAGCTTTGTTTATCACCACAACTGTGGGTGAAGTGACTGAGCAAAGTGACTGTGGGTGAAGTGACTGAGTAAAGTGACTGTGGGTGAAGTGACTGAGCAAAGTGACTGTGGGTGAAGTGACTGAGTAAAGTGACTGTGGGTGAAGTGACTGAGCAAAGTGACTGTGGGTGAAGTGACTGAGGGTGAAGTGACTGTGGGTGATGTGACTGAGTAAAGTGACTGTGGGTGAAGTGACTGTGGGTGAAGTGACTGAGGGTGAAGTGACTGAGTAAAGTTACTGTGGGTGAAGTGACTGAGTAAAGTGACTGTGGGTGAAGTGACTGAGTAAAGTGACTGTGGGTGAAGTGACTGAGTAAAGTGACTGTGGGTGAAGTGACTGAGTAAAGTGACTGGGGGAATTAAATTGATGTAAGCTCTTTTGACGAGGCTTTAGTCATGAAATGGAGGATATAATTATATTAAAGCAATCTCTCTCTCTATCTCTACCTCTCTCTTTCTCTCTCTCATCATTGGTTTTCATTTACTTTCACTCACACACACACTCACTTTCACACACACATACACAGACTCACATACTCTCTCTCCCTCTCAAGATATATGCTCGCCAATGGTAATATATTCGTACTCTTCGTTGTCTCTTAAAGCGATATTATCGGTTTTCACTAACTCTAACTCTCTCTCTCTCTCTCTCTCTCTCTAATACTGGCCTTTACACTGAATCATATAAAATATCAAGTGCAGCCCTAAATGTTAAACAGATCAATCAAAGTTCAAATTGACAATGATCAAATGTAAAACATATTAAGATTATCAAATATATTAAAAAAAAAAACGCTTATGCAGAGGAAAATGAACTACGAAACTTTGGGATTTTTGTTTTCTATTAAACGTAGGATAAATATATTTAATTTATTTACTATCTACTATTGTTAATTTGAGCTTGTTGGTTTGAAATAAAACATACACACACACATACATACATACATACATACATACACACACACACAACTCTCTCTCTCTCTCTCTCTCTCTCTCTATTTCAACTAAGTTTTCACATAAATGTAATGTGCGTTATTCATTGTAATTGCGTAGCTAATATAATATTTAATTAAACATTAATTAATTTCATTGGGAGTGTTTGGTGTTGTGGTGAAATTAATAAAATATAGATTATCAGTAGGTTCAGGGATATTTTGTAGCGAGGTCCGGTCTATATGATCTGTGCCCCATGAATATTCCTTCCTCTCACTTAACCATTAGGCTACCATAGCGCGGTTGGGAGTATGAACATGATAGATTGATATCCAGTATTCGAGAATGGATAATAAGTCGTAGGCGTGTGCATAAACCTTTAACCGTCCTGCGTCCTGGTGGTGTAATGGTTAAGGTGGCAAAAATCTGTGTGTGATAACCCGGGTTCGAATCCTGGCGGATCATATATAATTTAATTAATTTCATTGGGAGTGTTTGGTGTTGTGGTGAAATTCATAAAATAAATATTATCATATATGTCAATTCGTAATTTCGTAGTCGTGTGTGCGTAATTGTAATGTCATTTTGGTGTACAATAAACATATAGAATCTCAATCTCTCTCTCTCACACACTCCCTCTCTCTTACACACATTCACTCTCACTCATAATAATTATCTCTCTCTCTCTCTCTCTCTCTTTCTGCTACCTATTATCTTTTACAGGTCTTCCCATTACCCCTAGGGAGATTGAGGGGAGGGCGGGCTATCAAATAAGAGAGAGAGAGAGAGAGAGAGAGAGAGAGAGAGAGAGAGAGAGAGAGAGAGAGAGAGAGAGAGCATTATACCTCCCAAACATTATAATATAAACCGAGGATGCACGTAAGTTTCCATTTCTGAAGCATTAATTATTATGGGTCCGTTTTCTATGAGAGCCGGGTTGGTTACAAGGAGATACAAGGAACGGTTAGTATCTCAAAGACCTTACTGTACAACTCCGGGAGACAATTGCATGAAACGGTACAGCAAACTATCTATCTATCTATCTATCTATTTGCTCCGGCCCATTCCCCACTTTTTTATTTTTTTATTTATTTTGTTTATTTTTTAGATTTGTGTACCGATAAACTGTTTACATACCGTAGACAAAAGTGTATTCCCTGTAGAACCAATATTATGTATATGGTTAAACCCAGGTTCGAATCCCGGTGGATCACACGCTTGCTTTCATTAATTTATTTGTGAGGTGTTTGGTGTTGGAGTGAAATTAATAAAAATAGATATACAACATATCTATAACTATCAATCTCTCTCTCTCTCTCTCTCTCTCTCTCTCTCTCTCTCTCTCTATATATATATATATATATATATATATATATATATATATATATATATATATATATATATATATATATATATATATATATATATATATATATATATATATATATACCTGTATGTATATATACGGTATATATATTATATATATTTATATACATATATATATATATATATATATATATATATATATATAGAGAGAGAGAGAGAGAGAGAGAGAGTATTAGGCTTGGAGACTGATAGGGAGAGAATTAGGGGAAATTGTATTATATATTCTCCCGCCTCCCCCCCCCCCCTCACCCCATATCACCCTCTACAACCCCCCTATTTTTCCTTTATAGTACTGGGATCATAAACCGAAAACGGGGTACGACAATAATTTTATCCCACCGACTTGAGGCAGATCATATGCATGGCAACACCGCTTTTATTTGAGTAGATTCACACATTTTGGTATTCTCATATACAGTATATATACTGTATATGTGTATGTGTGTGTTATTCACTTCACTTGCTTGTTCGTCAAGGGGAATCCACGCAATGCGAGCTAAGCTCATTATTATCGCGCCTCCTTAACTGGGAATGTATTGCGTGAAATGCATGTTAAGTGTTTATGTATCGTTGGAATGGCTGTGGATGTGTGTGTAGTCTGTATTTTAGCCAATTGGCGACATCTGGAAACGAAGGCTTAGGGTAAATCTGTACGGTACCATTCTCACTACGGTACCAGTCTCACCCGAAGGCTTAGGTTGACCAGTAGCTTAGGTTGACCAGTACGATACCCATCTCACCTTGTAACCGATCACCAACCCCAGATGGGACGTCACAACTTCGTCCACTTATTCCAGGTTCCTATTTATACTGCTAGGTGAACAGAGGCTACACCGTTAGGAGACTTGCCCAAATGTCTCTTCCCCGCCCGGGTGTGTGTGTGTGTGTGTGTGTGTGTGTGTGTGTGTGTGTGTGTGTGTGTGTGTGTGTGTGAGTGAATGTATGTGTGTGTGAGTGTGTGTGTAAGTGTGTGTGCGAGCCTGCATTGTATGGAGAAATCCGGCTTCGCCGAAGATATTTTTCTATCGAAAAATGTACACATTTAGCTTGCTGTCAAAACAAAAATATATATACAAAATACATACTTTTTGTATATTTATACTTGATATTGACAGATAACTTGAACTTAAAGGCGATAGTAGGGTTGGGTGGTGGCTGATAACTGCCGTGTTTGATGGAGGAGCAATAATGGTTTGGTGGTTCTCACAGGTAAGCCACGGTAGCCTTGTCCGTTTCTTAGTCATTAATGTGTGACTTTAACCTCATGACACAGGGACAAGTGGCTTATTTCTACACTTTTGGCAATGCACTATATTGACGAAAATTAGGGCACGATGTGAAAAAAGCTGTCAAAATATCATACTGATCCAACTGTTTGTTAATAAGTTATTCCCGAAAAACGATGTAACACGGCCTCTGAAACTCATAGTAGGGGAATTACCTGTAGTCAGTATAAAGCAGTCACGGCATATCTTTACCATCATTTTCTCAACATCCAGTCAGCAATTAATCGCACTCTTATACCTGTATATGTATAAATATATATTTAAATAAATACATATAGTATATATATATATATATATTATATATATATATATATATATATAATATATATATATAATATATATATATATATATATATATATATATATATATATATATATATATATATATATGTATATACCGGTATATATACAGTAGATAGATACTCTAGATAGGTAGATAATACATATACAAACTTTTGCATCATCCATCTTTTTAAAATAGTTATATATGCTGTCAAGTGGTGCAACCAGGATAATATGCTTACAAATACTGTAAATGTAATTATGTCGCAAACCTTTGGCTAATCCCCTGAATAAATCTAATACATTAAAATATAACCTGTTTATGTATATATTATTCAATGTACAATATGTATGTATATATGTATGTACGTATGTATGTATGCATACTATCTATCTATCTGCTTCCACATATTTATCTATATGTATACCTACCTATCCAGCCTATATATTTATTGATATCTACATGTATATATTTCTATCTCTATCTACAGTATATGTCTATCTATCTATTTAACTACATAATATACATGAGTTACTAGCACATAAAAGAAGGCCGGGTGCCCAACCACGAAAAGGGTTGAAATAGGGGAGCTATCCCCCCGCCAAAGGCGGCTTTCTAGGGCCTTTCCTAGCTGATGCTGAGAGGATTGGGTTCTAGTCATGTGGTGATGGGCTGGTCTATCAGAGTGAGAACTGAGCGATCTCTGCCATACCCATAGCTTACTCTGACTGTTCCTTTTACTTATATATTTTGTAGATCTCAAGTGATGGCGTCTCTTGCGTGGATTGACCTCCTAATCTACCAAGATTGGAAGCCAAAGCGTCACATCTTTCCTTTGCCCCTCAACTTTCTCTTCATAATTGCTGAGGGGCACAGGGCCCTGGGTGGGGCTTTGGTTTCCCGGGCGTTTCCGCACCCTCCTCAGCTCCCCGCCATGGAGTGGCTTCGGTCACCCAGGCTTTATTGTGGTCGGCAGGGAGGGTTCTGTGGGGGCGCTCGGTTATGGCCTTGGCCTTGCTCGGGGCCTTGGGGCTGTTCGGCCAGACAGCTTGAGGAACAGCAACAACAACAACAAGAAGGCCTACTAGTTATAATAAAGGTACAGTATTATAATCCAAATAATGTCCTAAGGCACGAGCAAGGAATCAACCCTTGCCACCATAATACTATATAGATACATAGACAGGTACTGTATAATACTATATAGATACATAGACAGGTACTGTATAATACTATATAGATACATAGACAGGTACTGTATATACGGTAGTATGATGCTTAGATAGACACACATACTGTATAGATAGTTAGATAGATAAATAGATATAGATAGATATACAAACATTTAAATATATGGATAGATATATAGATAGACAGATATACAGATAGATAGACATATAGATAAATACATAAATAGATAGATAAACTAACAGATATTCGAAAATATGGTTACATAAATCAAACCTCAACATAACTATTGAATAAATAAAATACTAGATTATCCATTACAAAATACAAAAACTATCATCAAGTAATGGCCTTGATATTTTACTTCGCGAGTATAAGCAAAAAATCAACAAGACATTTTAAGAGGCACGCTCACAGACGCGACAGCCAAATTATTTCCCTGCATAAATATCAAGTACAAAATATATACATAATAAGAACAAAACATCGGAATATACAGCCTGATAATTAACGCCCGGCACATTATTTTAATTGCAACTTTTTTTTTTAGCAGTGACTTCTAATTTGCATATTGCCATTATTTTGTTTCGCCCGGACCAACAAGCAGTGAGGTTGTTTATGAGGGAGAGATACTGATATTCTAGCATTTTTGTGTTTATTACATTATCACATCCCTCTATCTGTATTACTTATTACTCTTATTTAGCCTTATTATATTTATTATTCTTATTATTCCATAGTATCATTTATCCCTATATTTTCAGTGTGTCTTTACTGTTTTCTATTTATCTGTATTGTTTCTGTGTATTCGTCAAATTAAAATAAAATACGTACTGGACAAGGAAAGGGGAAGTGGAACAGTGGAAGAGTAAAGTGAAAGGAAGGGAACGTTTGTAAGAGAGAAAGTGTCGGGCTCCCCAAAATCTACACTACTAATAATATAAAAATAAATAAATATATAATATCCTTGATACAATACACACGCCAACACACACCCACACACTCTCTCTCTCTATATATATATTATACTGTACAGATAGATAGATAGATATATAGATAGATAGATTGATAGGTAGATAAGTAGACAGACAGACAGACAGACAGACATATAGATAAATACACGCAAATGGAAACTGTAAACTACACCCGCAAGGACTATTTTAATTTATCTTACTTTCTTTCCATGTCTCTATTTCGTATTTCGGGCCATTTTTCTCCCACTCTTTTCTCTCTCTCATTTTTGCGGGGGGGGGGGGGGGGCGCAGATGAGTACCTTTGTTACCTGTTAATTAGTTAGATTGGTCCTACACGCACACACACACACACACACACGCACGCACACACACACAGGTACACACACAGGCACATACTGTATACAAACACGCACACACACATACAGGATATTCAGAAACATGTACACTCGGTCAAAGAAGTATCTGCACCCCTACGCTGATCATCTGGAGTGTACAACTCGATAGGGTTGGCACCTCTGCCTGCAACTATATCCATGTGTCAGAGAGGATCGTCTCTGACACATGGATATAGTTGCAGGAACAAGTGACAACCCTACCGAGCTGTACACACCAGATGATCAGCGTAGGGGTGCAGATACTTCTTTGACCGAGTGTACAATAGAGGGTATTAAGTGTTGTCAGAAATTCCAGTGGTTTTTGCTCAAAAAGTGTTATTGGTATCTTTATAGTTACTGGGAAAAGTGCTTATCCCTCAGAGTATTAGTCAGTGTCCGAAATGTTGTGAAATATTATGACAACACTTATTAACCTCGACTGTACTAATACGGAGAGAGAGAGAGAGAGAGAGAGAGAGAGAGAGAGAGAGAGAGAGAGAGAGAGAGAGAGAGAGAGAGAGATAGATAGATAGATAGATAGATAGATAGATAGATAGAGAGAGAGAGAGAGGGGGGGGGGTTATAAACAAATTGATGCGTAAATATACAGTTCGTTACTGATCCAGATTGTCTGATAACTACGTCAGTTACGCTTTTAACAAATATAGGCACATCATTAATTATTATTGAGGAATTCTGCTTGTTTTTGCCATTTTCGAGCAATGTAGTTTAGTTTGTCCCCTAGACTAACAAACACGCCTTACCAGACATCCTTCAAACTAGACCCCTTTCAAATTACATTTGCACATTTTTCGATAGAAAAAATATCCCTCTACTGTATGTTCCTCTACTTTGGCATTTGAGAATAATTAGCTTAACCCCTTCTGTACCGGCGACGTCTTTTTAATTTCACTCTAGCTGTATTTAGACGATTTTGTGCAGTTTAAGAATTATCTGTGGTAATAAAAGGGTTAAATGAGATTAGATAGTTTGGAGCCTGTTAATTGACCACTTGCGAGTTTCGTTCTATAAGGAAGTTGGAGCTGTAGACATCGATAGTTTTTGTTGTTGTTGTTGTTCCCCAAGCTGCCTGGCCGAACAGCCCCAAGGCCCCGAGCAAGACCAAGGCCATAACCGAGCACCCCCACAGAACCCTCCCAGCCGACCACAATAAAGCATCGGTGACCGAAGCCACTCCATGGCGGGGAGCTGAGGAGGGCGACAGACATCGATAGTAAATAGAAATGCAATAATAATGTTGGTTTCTGATGGCTAAAAAGTATGTAAAATTGGGTTTTATGTATTGATAAATGAACTACAACCGTATTTTAGCTGGTAATTCTGCTAAATATCGATGTCTACAACTCCAACTTCCTTATAGAACGAAACTCGCAAGTGGCCAATTGCTGGAGGGGGTTGAATACAATCGTCTAATAGTAGCCAGCATAAAGTAAAAGGGTGGCACCGGTACTGAATTACGAATAACCTCGATGGAAGAGATTCATTCGTGTCCACCCCCTTAAGCCCTCGTGGATCAAGGCGTCGGCAATAGATAGACAGATTATACAATACCTTAACATGAAAACACCCGTCCTGAAATGCACTTTTTTAACCCTTGCCGTACCGTTGCCGTCCTTTTAAATTCCATTCTGGCTACTGTTAGATGATTTAATTCAGTTTTAAGAAGGGCCTCCAGCAATTAACACGCTTCGAACCGTCTCACTTAACCCTTTTTACTACCCCTAGATCCTTCTAAAAACTACACAAAATCGTCTAAATATACCGGTAGCTAGAATAATATTAAGGGGAGGTTTCTAGTTTGTTTCCTACTCCTCCAGCAATCTTAAAATTTCACCCCCTTGACTCCCTTTCAAGATAAATTTGTACATTTTTCGGTAGAAAAATGTCCCGGCCGAAGGCCGATTGCTCTTAAATTACAGGCTCGCTATCGCTCGCCAGGAAAAAATCGACACCTAAATGGCACTAAAAGTCTTAAAAGTGACATAAATGGGGTGAAAGTTCTTAAAATCGCCAAACTAATGGGGCGAACGTCTTAAAATCTCAAAAGCAATGGGGCTAAACATGAGGGAGAAAGGGGTAAAGAAAAAAATCCCTCAAGTGGAATTCTCCCCTTAAAAAAGACGTCGCCGGTACAGAACGGGTCGTGTATTGTAATAATAACAAATGGCCCATAAGATCTCTATATACACGCCTCAAGGTAATTTTTTTTTTTTTTTTTTTAAAGAGACAATGAACGGAGGACGGAAAAACACAGATAAAACAAAAAGGTCCATGTGCCTAAAGGCATCCTCCATTCATAAAATGTTTGTAACAACTGGATTTAAACATTTGTAGATTGTAAGTTTGTGGAAAGCAATTCGAGGGAAGTGAATTCCAAAGAGTAGTAGTTCTAGGGATAAATGAATTTTGATAAGCAGAAGTTCTGCATTGTGGAGGAGAAAGTGTAAATTCGTGGGCGCTCTCAGCTGCCCTAGTTCTACGGGGAAAGATGTGGAGAGGCGGCACAATTGAAGCAAGTTCCTCGGAACAATTGCTGTGAAAATATCTGTAGAATAATGCAAGGGATGCAACGTTTCTTCGTATGGATAATGTAGGAAGGTCCTGTGTGATTGCAGGGTTATTGATTAATCTAATAGCTTTATTTTAAATTTTGTCCAACTGCCTCAATGCAACCACTCCACTTCCACTCCACAGAGGTGAACAGTAATCCATCTGAGAACGCACATGACTTTTATATATTACGGCCAACTGCTCGTCAGTGAAGAATTCTCGAACTCTGTACAGGAGTCCCAGTTTTTTAGAGGCATTCTTAGCAATGCTTCTAACATAATGTGTCCAGCTCAAGTTAGTAGTTAATGTTACACCGAGAATGTCAATACTAGGGGAAGTGGGAATATTTACATCATTAAAAAATATATGGGAGTCAGTGAGATTCTGTCGGTTAGAAAATTGAATGTACTTGGTTTTCTGTGCATTAAAGGAAACTAGATTTGTTGTCCCCATTCTTCAATTCTAGAAAGGTCCTGGTTCAGAGAAATTGCAGTGCTTATTTTTGAATTTATAAGATCGGGTTGGGTGAAAGAATTGGTAAATGTGAAGGAACTGTGGAGTGTTGAGTCATCTGCGTAGGAATGTATTGGATTATGAGTGGTAGATATGAGATCATTGATATGAATGAGGAACAGAGTTGGGGCCAAAACTGATCCCTGGGGAACACCAGCATTTATTGAGTGAAATTGAGAATAAAGGCCATCTACCATTACACGTATTTTTCTGTTATGAAGATAAGAAGAAATTAGTGGAACTAATGATGCAAGGCCATAGTGTGACATCTTCGACAATAAGGATTGATGCCAGACTCTATCAAATGCCTTTGATATAT
Source organism: Paralithodes platypus (assembly GCA_032716605.1). Classification (NCBI taxonomy): domain Eukaryota; kingdom Metazoa; phylum Arthropoda; class Malacostraca; order Decapoda; family Lithodidae; genus Paralithodes; species Paralithodes platypus. The sequence goes on from CM064580.1 coordinate 53,060,323, forward strand.
CCAGTGCTATTGTATGTGTTTCACCATGTTGGTCTGTAGCTTGGTTGATTTGATGCGTAAGAAGGCAAAGAATGTCTGCAGTTGATCGACATCGTCTAAAACCATATTGCCTATCACTGATTAATTTATTATTCTCAAGATGCTTAATTATGTGATTATTTAATATAATTTCAAAGACTTTACCAAGAGTGGAAGTTATAGCTATTGGTCTGTAGTTTGATGGATCTGAAGAGGCACCTTTTTTAGGAACTGGATGGATGTTTGCTTCTTTCCAGGGTACCGGGAAGCATGAGGTATGAGTACATAGACGGAACAATTTTGCCAATACGGGAGCGAGCACCAAGGAGCAATTCTTAAGTACTATTGGAGGAATTTCACACAGCTCATTTCATTATCTATATACGTATTTTATTTCCGAACCCTCTGTCCCCTCCGGCTAATTTGCATACTACAGCACCTTTTACTACCCTTGCCAGGAGCGTAATTAATGTTTACGAGGAAGGGGGACTTGCTTTATTGCCGTTGTGCTTATTTTTTGTAATCATTCTTATCTCATTTATGTGTTTTCTTTTTCTTTTCGTCCTATCATTTTATACGGGCTATTTCTCGCTCCCGCTCTCTCTCTCATACAAATATACAGGTCTGCTGACAAACATACTGACAGAAAGCGTCTCTCTCTCCCATCCTTCTTTGCTATTCTTACCTTCCACTTTCACTTATTATCGGGTATGCTATCTCTTCGAAAATTTTGTCCTGACCACCTCGCTGGGGTTGCAATGTCTGTGTGGCCAGGGCCAGTGTGTATACATACGCCCCCCCCCCCCCTCTCCTACACACACACTCACTTTCACACTCGCATACTCTCTCGCTATCTATCTCACTCACACACACTCTTTCACTCCCTCACTCTCATAGGCCTACTCTCTATCTCACTCACTCTCGCTTTCTTTCTCTTACACACACAGGCACTCATAAAAATCCCCGCACCTCTCACGTTTTTCTTGAAGCAAATGTATCTATGGCAAGTATTTTATTTATAACAACCTACAAGGTTACAAACCGTGCAGACACTCATGACAATTAGTGTATCTATGTCAACTGATTTGTGGATATACAGTAATTATTTATTCACTATTAATTGTTAACCCCTTCAGTACCTACGCTATTAATAATCAAGGGTATAAAATGAGGTATATAAAAGGTATATTATGTATTTTTATATGTGAATGAAGGAGACAAAAGGCAGGCTGCCTGTAACGAGTGTCTCCCCCAAAGCCCAAAGAGTTGCAGAGAGATAAATTGAAGAGACATTGGGGTCAAAATGCCTGAACACACAAAGTTTAAAGCAGTCTAGGTTATAGGATGAAGGAAAGATTGAGGGAGAGAGTTCCAGAGTTCACTTGTTGAGTAGAAGAAAGACAGTGGGCAACACTCCATACATGGGCGCACCGCGCCCTCATGCAGAGCAAGAAGCTGTGCGGGGGCGAAGAATCCACGGAGATAGCTGAGCACACCCAACTTCTGGGAAGCTGCCCCCAACACCTACAATGAAATTAATGAAACCATATATTATGTGATCCACCAGGATTCGAACCCGGGTTATCACACACAGATATGTAGACACCTTAACCATTACACCACCAAGACGGTTAAAGATTTATGCACACGCCTACGACTTATTATCCATTATCGAATACTGGATATTAATCTAATCATGTTCATATTCCCACCGCACTATGGTAGCCTAATGTTTAAGTGAGAGGAAAGAATATTCATGGGGCACCGATCATAATATATACCGGCCTCACTACGAAATATCCCTTAAGGGGAGGTATTTAGTTTGTTCCCTAGACCTCCAGCAAGCTTAAAATTACACCCCCTTGAGTCCCTTTCAAGATTAATTTGTACATTTTTCGGTAGAAAAATGTCCCGGCCGAAGGGTGTTTCCTCTTAAATTACAGGCTCGCTATCGCTCGCCAGGATAAAATCGACACCTGAATAGCACGAAAGGTTTTAACATTGGGTGAAAGTTCTTAAAATCGCCAAACTAACGGGGCGAACGTTTTATAATATCAAAAGCAATTGGGATAAACGTAAGGGAGAAAGGGGTCCAGAAAAAAATCCCTCAAGTGGAGATCTCCCCTTAACCTACTGATAATCTCTTGTTTTATTAATTTCACCACAACACCAAACATATAAACATTATAGGCCCACGAAACAATATAAGTGACTGAACCTGATATATATTAATATAAGTGACTGAACCTGATATTAATTTGTTCACCAACTGTACAAAGTGCCTTAAGGGGAGGTTTTTAGTGCGTTTCTCAGACCTCCATCAAGCTTAAGATTACACCCCCTTGAGCCCCTTTCAAGATAAATTTGTACATTTTTCGGTAGAAAAATGTCCCGGCTGAAAGCCGGTTCCTCTTAAATTACAGGCTCGCTATCGCTCGCCAGGATAAAATCGACACCTAAATGGCACGAAAGGTCTTAAAATTGACAGAAATGGGTTAAAAGTCCTTAAAATCGTCAAAATAATGGGGCAAACGTTTTAAAATTAGAAAAACAATGGGGCTAAGCATGAGGGAGAAAGGGGTCAAGAAAAAAATCCCTCAAGTGGATATCCCCCCTTAAGCCATGTTTCTGGTCCCTCCGCCCTGGTCGACCTTGTGACGTCATAATGTCACTACCGGGATTCCCCTACTCCTCTCTTAATATAACATCTTGAGGTCACTAAGTTCATCTGCTTCACTTTACATACACACACACATATACACGCATAACATACCCACATTTACGTACACACACACACACACGGTCACTTAAGTACACATATTTACGTACACACACAAGCACACGGTCACATACATACACACATTTACGTATACACACACATGCACACGTTCACATACATACACACACATATACAACCATAACACACCCACATTGCTACTACATAATACGTACACACAAACGTTTGTCAGAAGTTCTTTTGTAATGTATTAATTTGTCATACACACACATAGACACACGTACACACACACACACGCTATAACACAAACATACAGCATACAATATGTACAGCCGTTAGCCATAATAATAAACGTGGATGTTAACCGATCGTGCTACCAATTATACCACAGATCACCTATACATACCGTATACAAACCGTATACACACACACACACACACGTTTGCGATCAATAATACCCACATGCGCACATACACACACCCACCCCCACACACTTGCGATCAACTATACACTCACACACTCATAGAGTTGTTCACACATTCATCAGTACAAACACACCTGTGCACACACTCTGTAAGACAACTTCATCACGACTTCTATAATACGCAGTAAGAGAGAGAGAGAGAGAGAGAGAGAGAGAGAGAGAGAGAGAGAGAGAGAGAGAGAGGGAGAGAGAGAGAGAGAGAGAGAGAGAGAGAGAGAGAGAGAGAGAGAGAGAGAGAGAGAGAGAGAGAGAGAGAGAGAGAGAGAGAGAGAGCAGTATTGTGCCTAGGGGCCATTTAGATATAATTCACGAAACACAATAGTTCAGGTGAATAAATAAAGGGTTAGCCGGAACCGCTACCTCACCTACAACTTTGATCAACTCCACTATGGTATGTGTGTCTGTGTTATTTTGTTTTTGATGTACAAATTTATCTCGAAGTGGGGTCTTAGCGGGTTTATATTTTATTTAACGTGATGGAGGTCTAAGGAGGAAAAAACAAAAACAAACTTTCCCTTATTAACCACACCACCACAAAAATCACCAACAACTATTACTACCGCCATTCCACTACACCACCACCACCACCACCACAATCCCTACCACACCACCACCACCACCACCACAATAAACCCTAACCAGACCGCCTCGACACAGTGATTGCCAAAGTTAGAGACAATAACGTTTTTTTTTTTTTATGGGAGTGGGGGGTGGGGTGGGGGGAGAGGGGGGCTCGGCTTAAGGGGAGAATATTAGTTTGTTCCCTAGGCCTCTATCAAACTTAAAATAATTCCCCCCCCAAGACCCACCTTCGAGACAAATTTGTACATTTTCCTCCTTAATTTCCTCGTAAATTACAAACTCGCTATCGCTTGCCAGGAAAACTCCGACACCTAAATAGCACGAAAGGTATTAATATTGACATAGAAATGGGACGAAAGTTCTTAAAATCGCCAAACTACAATATCAAATGCCTTAAAATCTCAAAACTAATGTGGCTAAACATGAGGGAGAAGGGTGTCCAGAAAAACCTCCCCCCCCCCCAAGTGATTAATTTAAGCAAAGGAAAATTATTTGTCAGTTAATTAGTGAAATAATAAATAATTATGTGGCCTAATTATGATATGCCTTAACACTATCTGATCCGAGGTAGGTCTCTTTGGACCTACATTAGTTTGGAGTTTTTAAGACGTTTCACCCCACTAGTTTGTCGATAGTAAGACGCTTCACCCCATTCAGGTTCGATTTGTTTCTGGGCGAGCAAAAGCGCGCCTGTAACTTAGAATTATATCAAAAACATGTACAAATTTAGCTTGAAGGGGATCTGGGGGGACATGTTTTTATTTTAGTTTGAAGGAAGTTTGGGAAGGCGTTTTTGTTAGCCTAGGGGACAAACTAAAACACATCGTTTGAAAACGACAAATGCAAACAAAACCCTCAATAATAACTTATGCGCTCGTGTGACACAGGCTATTATAAAAAAAATAAAAATACAAATAACACACACACACACCACCCAAAACAGCACTCGCGATTTAGTCCCTATTGCAGATCAGATAATAAATTACAATGATTAAAATTCTGAGAAGGGAGCGTCGTAGCTAAAGAAGTGTAATGTCAGAATTACGACCGTCATTTCTCAGAATACAAGACGTCATTTAAATATTATTAGTCACGGAGAAGGATGTCCATTAGTCACTTAGTCCATTAGGCATTAGTTGGAAGATTTGTATTCAGGTTAGGAAGTGGCTTGGTGGTTTTAAGATGCTTGGCCTCCAATAGTTTGGCGATTATATGACGTTTTGCCCCATTCAGGTGTCGATTTCTTGTGGACGACCGATAGCGAGCCTGCAATTTAGGAGAAACCGGTCTACGGCCGGAACATTTCTCTACCGATTTTTTTTTTTTTTTTTTTCTGTTTTTTTTTTTAGCTTGTAAGGGGTGTGGGGGTGCGGGCATTTTTTGTTTACGCTAGGAGTAAAAATAAACTAAATTGCTCGATAATAGCAAACCGATAAATAAACTTATACATTAATAAAACGGGGCAGCCAAAGAAGTAATGCCAGACCTACGACCGTCTTTTCTCAGAACACAAGGTCTATCTATCTATCTATATACTCAGGCCCAATCCCCACTTTTCCTATTTTTGTCTTGTCTTTTTCACTCTTTTTTGTTGGGGGGGGGGGGGGGGGGGGGGGGCGACTTAAGACAGAGCCAGAATAGGGCCAACATAACAGAAAACAATGAACACACACAAACAAAATACAAATTCACACACAAGGTGACACTTATATATTATCAGGGAGAAGGATGATGTCCATTTGTCACTGTGTTGGACGATTTAATTCAGGTTAGGAAGGATCTCTATATATCCAGGGAGTAGTATATATCTCTATATATCCAGGGAGTAGTATATATCTTACTTAACCATATCATTTTCGAGGGTGGTCTGTTTTAATACCCGTTTCGCGATATTAAAATGGCTAATTAAGACCATTAGCTCCATTAGCTTTGTGATTAAAAAACGTTTTGCCCCATTCAGGTGTCAATATTTTTGGGGCAAACGATAGCGAACCTGTAATTTAAGAGAAACCTGCCTTTGGCCTGTAAATTTTTCTACCGAAAAATGTACACATTTACTTTGAAGAGGGTTCTATTTTGGTATATTATTATATTTTTCTTAAAGCCTAAAGGCATTTTTTTTTTAATGTAGGCGTCAATTACTATAAATATATTGTTCGGAAAGAAAATTAAAATATATAAATAAGAAATATAAAAGCCCTAGCCAAAGAATGCATACCAAACTTACTAAAGTTATTCCGGAGAACACAAGGCAAGACTTACTATTAATATTATGCACGGAGAAGGAAAGCCATTATTCACTGTATTGGGCGAGTATAATAATTAGGTTAGGAAGTAGTTTGGAGGTTTAAAGCTGCTTTGGTATATTAGTTTGGCGATTATAAGACGTTTTGCCCCGTTCAGGTGTCGATTTATGGGGCGTGCGATAGCAAGCTTCTAATTAAAGGGAAACCGGCAATTGGTTGGTACATTTTTCTGCCGATTTTTTTTTACAAATGTATCTTGAAGGGTTCGGCAAGTGTTTTTATTTTATTTGTACGGTGACTGGGGAGGCGTTTCGATTTTGATTTTTTAGGGGGCAAACTAAACATAAATTACTCGACAATGTCAAACAAAATCAACACCACCAACAACTACAATAATAATAATAATAATAATAATAATAATAATAATAATAATAATAATAATAACAATAACAAATAATAATACACCAATGACGTCGGATGAGCTAGTATTAAAATCGTCTATTGGTAACCGTTTCTGAGAACAAGGCAACACATATTCCTGGACAAGTTAATATGGAGGAGGTGTGGCGCTGAGAGACGGAATATTAAGTATTAAATATACATGGAGAGAGGGATTTATGTTGCCTGTGTATGTGTGTGACTGTGTGTGTGTGTGACTGAGCGTGTGTGTAACTGTGTGTGTGACTGTGCGTGTCTGTGTGTGTGAATGTGTGTGGGTGTAAAAAAAAAAAAAAAAAAAAAATGTGTGTGGGTGTGTGCCTGTGCCTGTGTGGGGTGTGCATGTGTGTGTGTGTGTGACTGTGTGTCTGTGTGTGTGGGGGGGGGGGGGGTACCTGTGTGTGTGAAAAATATAGAGAACAATTTCAGTCGCTTTCCACACACACACACTCACATATACTGTATATAGGCTTTCCATTGCTTGTAGATTTGATTGCCCAACACAATATAAAATCTGAAGGTCTTATTCCAAATGACGAGCCAGATGACGACTTTTGCAACAGACTCGGCAAAGTCTACCTTCCCAGACCAGTGGTGTCATGACCGTCTCCCAGTTAGCTTGATGCGGTTCGGCTTCTCAAGCCTGCATCGCCACTGTCTCGTCATCTCGGACTTCACACACTTATACGCCACCCACTGAACTCCTCACTCATTATAGGCTCATTATAATGTATTGGAAGTAATAAGGATGTTTATTTGTATAGCATATACTACAACAAAATCTTGCCTTGACACACTGGGACCTAAGGGTTACACATACACATACATAATTTTTTTTAAGACTGAGTGTTCCACACATAAGTGCAGTTTCAGTCTCTTGTCCTAATGGCGGCGTTCCAGGCAACCCTGTTAAGGGCTGCTTCATTTGTCAAGTTCTTGGATTTGAGATCGGCGCGTATAGTCCGATCCCAGGTCTTCCTCGGTCCACCCCTTGGTGCAGCTCCCTCCACAATCACAGACCTGCATTTTTTCACCCAATTTTGTTCATCCATTCTCTCCACATGTCCATACCATCCCAGTCTACTTGTACGCATCACCTCGCTAATACTCTTTGTACCTAAACGTCTCCTCAGCTCAACATTTGTTATTCTATCCTGTAGCCTGGCCCCACACATCCATCTCACCATTCTCATCTCATTACGCTCCATTCTGTTGACATCCTCTACTTTAACGGCCCATGTTTCTGAGGCATACGTCATTGCACTTCTAACACATGAGGCATACACCTTTCCCTTCAGGGGAAGAGGCATTCTTTTCATGGTCAGGATTGGCATCAATTCTCTGAACTTCCCCCAGCCACATCTAATTCTAGCAACAGTGGCAGCCTCGGCCCCACCACCGGCAGAGATGGTATCTCCTAGGTAACAAAACTTGTTCACCAGCTCCAAAGACTCATTTCCAAAATTCACAGCCACAGGATCATCACTTAACACAAGCTCGCCTTTGCACACTACGCACTCAAATTTCACTATTTCTGACTTATCCTTCGGCAGGGGCCCCTTTATTCTACTACAGCGTTTACTCCCATGGTGTACCCAACATCGACAGATGCTACATTGAATTGAGTTAACGCCCACTCCCTTTCCACACACTGCACATGGGTATGCACCGCTCTTTTCCACATTACCTAGTCTCAAACTACAATGCATAACCTTGGTTTTGTTAATATTGACTCTTAAACCCTTGCTCGCCATGCCCTCTCTCCACTCTCTGAATTTGGCCTCAGCATCCTGCATACTGTCAGCTATTAGGACTAAATCGTCTGCATAAAACAGTTCCAACGGGATTCCGCCTCTAAAAGCTCTAGACAGCGCCTCCAAGACCATAATAAAGAGGAGGGGGCTTAACACTGAACCCTGATGGACTCCAACACGGACTGCGAACTCATCACTCAGTACACCCTTCACCCTCACCGAACTTCGCGAATCCTCATACATCTTCATTATCACACGCACCAGCCACTCTTCCACACCAAGTTTCCTCATAGCCCACTGTACAACATCTCTAGGTACCCTATCAAAGGCCTTCTCCAGGTCCACAAACACAAAGTAAAGATCCCTGCCTTTTAGTAAGTATCTTTCCTGTATCTGCCTGACTATGAAGATAGCATCGGTTGTACTACGTCCTGGCATAAAACCAAACTGCATATCATCAATAGAGATGCTTTGCCTGATCAAACCCTCAAGGACTCTCTCACAGACCTTCATGATTTGGTCAAGCATTTTCAGGCCCCTATAATTTCCTCTATCTAGCGCATCCCCTTTTCCTTTGTATATATTTACTATTACACTTTTGAGCCAATCCTCTGGGATTTTCTCATCTTTAATAATGGTGTTTATCAACTCAGTGACTAAGTTTACACCAATCTCCCCTGAGGCTTTTATCATCTCAGCGACAATGTCGGAGCAACCTGGAGCTTTACCGTCCTTCATTTTATTGATTGCGTCGCTCACTACAGCTGGTGCTATCAAAGGAGGGGGCCCAGATATTGGTTTTTCGATACTAAGCTGTTCCTTATCCCATTCAAACTCTACATTTAGCAATCGTTCATAGTGTACCTTCCATGCTTCTCTGATTTCTCTGATTTCTCCAGGCCAGTAGCAAAATTATTCCACCACATCTAACATTTCTGAGAGAGAGAGAGAGAGAGAGAGAGAGAGAGAGAGAGAGAGAGAGAGAGAGAGAGAGAGAGAGAGAGAGAGAGAGAGAGAGAGAGAGAGAGAGAGAGTCCTTGATGAATTTGAGGGGGGAATAAAATAAAGTTATTCATTTACAAACGCAGTAAGTCGCGGGTTTGATGCAAGATATTTGTCTAGGCGAAGTTTACAAGAATCAACGGTGCTGCAGTCTATAACGTCTCGGGGAAGCCCATTCCACAAGTTGACAACTCGATTGAAGAAGAAATTCTTAGATTCGTGTGAGTTAAATGATTGACCAATAATCTTGCAACTGTTTCCCCGCGTGTAATTAGATTGGTCGATAGTGAAGTACTTACTACAGTTCATATTGTCGATGCCTTTGATGATTTTGAAGACTTGAATTAATTCGCCTCTTAATCTGCGCTGTGTTAAAGGAAATAGATTTAATTCTCTAAGACGCTCCTCGTATGGTTTGTTTTTTAGGCTAGGTATCAGTTTGGTAACTCTACGTGTGTGTGTGTGTTACACTCTCAGCCGAACTCGAACCACAGGCAATCAGGACGAGTGTTCATGCTTAAATCCACTACACCATGGCGTGATAAAGGATACTTAACATTTTCCTATATATATTATAAAGGGAAATCCTACTTGAATGTATTTCAATTCAACACAAGTCGTAGGATCCATATTCCAGGATACCATACAAGGATTTTTACCACAACCACAACCACCATAATAACTACCACAACCACCATAACTACCACAACCATCATCACCACCACAATAACTACCACAACCACCATCACCACCACAATAACTACCACAACCACCATCACCACCACAATAACTACCACAACCACCATCAGCACCACAAACACCATCACCACCACAATAACTACCACAACCACCATAATAACTACCACAACCACCATCACCACCACAAACACCATCACCACCACCACAATAACTACCACAACCACCATCACCACCATACTAACTACCACCACCACAATAACTACCATCACCACCATAATAACTACCACAACCACCATCACCACCACAATAACTACCACAACCACAATCACCACCACAACTACCATCACAATAACTACCACAACCACCACCACCACAACCATCATCACCACCACAACCACCATCATAACTACCACAACCACCATCATCACAACCAGGCACCATACCCAGCTCCACACCAATTATAAAGTCTATCAATAGCCAGAATAAACTGACAAAATGCGCCCTAATCCTCACAAGCGGTTAATTACGATAGTTTTTTCCCATTTACTGCCTAGAGGTCCTTCCTAAAATGCATAAAATTGTCTAATGCTAGCCAGAATATAATCAGAGAGCGCATCATTGGATCCTGAAGGGGTTACTTATATCACTCATATTTCTCACCTAATATCAGCCTATTTTCTTCCCATTCTCCTCTTAGCCCGTCCGCTATTCGTCAAACACCACCTCTAGTCTCTTTCCGCACTTCCGGCACCCGAATATTGCGCACAAAATGCAAATAAAACTATGGGAAGAGCAATGCGTCTTTACCGAGTGACAACGCCAAGACGTCGGCCTGGTTTGTCGACAACCCCGACACAGACAGAGGGCTGGTACTACAAAACCAAACAGATAACCTCATCATCCTTAACGACATCCATCAACATACCCATATTCCTCACCAAGCCCTCTATAACCCATCATCTCCAGACATCACCTTTTGCTCCCCAGAACTCGCCCCCACAACATCCTGGAGGGTGGTCAGAACCTTAGGCTCTGACCACCTCCCGATCATTATCACCACCAAAACCAGACTCACCCCAGCTAGCCACAAACACACATACACCAATTATAAAAGAGCTAACTGAGAAGCATTTACAAATGAGACAGAACAACACTTCACAACTCTAAACAGTACACCCATCACTAACATCAACAATGCTGTACACATACTCAATAAAACTATCCAAAACGCTGACAAGAAACACATTCCAAGAGGTAACAGAAAAAGACACAACCCCAACTTCACACCAGAAATTCAAAAACCTCATCAGACAACGCGACACACTGAAACACTCCCCAGCACCCCACACACAAGACATCACACAACAAATTCAAGCACTCAACACCAAAACTAACAACAAAATACAAGAACAACAAAAACTAAATTGGAATAACTTCCTACAAACACTTGATCACAAAACAAACTCCAAAAAACTCTACAAAACACTAAACAGCATCACACTTTCCAACAGCAACACAACACAATCACATGCTGCAATCACAACAACAGACTCTACTCCTTAATGTAAACAACAAGCAAACACTCTCATCAATCACTTCTCACATGTCAGCCACCTAAAACCTCACAAAGACGATCGACGTGTCATCCGACGTAAGAGACAATTCCCCACAGACCCTGACTATACACCCTTCACCAATCACCAGACAAAGCATATCATCAACAATCTCAAGCACTCACCTACCTGTGGCCTAGACAACATAAGCAACATACACCTCAGACACCTGGGACCACAAGGCATACAAGCACTCACTAACATATCAAACTACAGCTATTCACACAACACAATACCAGACATTTGGAAGCATGGTATCATCATCACATTCCCCAAACCCAACAAAGACCCCACGCTACCCTCCTCGCACCGCCCCATCACACTCCTTTGCTCCCCCTCCAAAGTCATGGAACGCCTAGTATTACAACTAATTACACCCGACCTACCCCTAGCTCCAACACAACATGGCTTTAGGCCACTGCACTCCACAAACACTCTTCTCACAGACCTTACACAAAGAGATTTTGACGACATCAACTCAGCTAGACCACCACACAGATCACTATTAGCCACACTCGACATTAGTAAAGCCTTCGATGCCATCCCCCGCCACAACCTAACAAACAAAATCTACAACACAAACATGCACAACAACACAAAAAGGTGGCTGGCCAACTTCCTAGCAGGCAGATGTGCACACGTATCTTTTGCCGGTCAGTCATCTAAAATCAGAAACTTTCCAAACGGAGTCCCACAAGGATCCGTCCTATCGCCCGCACTCTTCAATCTGTACATGCACGATATAACTACACCCAATACGCCCCAAATAAACTTAGCCTCCTATGCAGATGACATAACACTCACATGCACACACCATGACCCAAGAAGAGCAACAGATCTCCTTCAACCCTATCTCAACACACTACATGGCTGGTGCACTACAAACAGACTTAATCTAGCTCCAGCCAAATCCACCGCAACCCTGCTCACAAGCTGGACAGGTGAACACGAATACATCCCTCAACTCACCATAAACAACACACCCCTAACACATACACACACACCCAAAATCCTAGGAGTAACATATGATACTCATATGACATTCAAACAGCACACCGCAAACATTAAAACGAAACTGACACCCAGACTTAACGCCCTCAGGTCACTTGCTCACACAAAATTTGGACACAACAAAGAAACTACCACCACAGTATATAAACAATACATAAGATCAGTGATGGAATACGCGAGCCCAGCCTGGGCTTCTAACCTAGCTGAAACACATAAGACCTTACAGACTATTCAAAACAAAGCCCTGAAGATCATTACAGGCTGCACAGCTACTGCACCCACAGATCACCTACATCAAGAAACCAAAATCCTCAAAGTCAAAGACCATCTGGACATGAGAGGCACTCTATTCCTGGCAGCAGCCTCCACGAACCAAGACCACCCACTAAACTACATGGCAATACACCCACAGACACCAAGAAATATCAAAACAACACCCAGCACACGGTATCACACACAATTATTGTCCTTTCTCCCTCCCTGCCCACCCCGAACCAACTTCCAGAAGCACATCCATACTCATATCTCTCGCCAATCCATCCACTCACTCACAGACAACACGCAGCTGCATGCACGACCTCCCGAAATCCATCCTTCCGAATCCTCCCTCCCTCGCGAGGACAGAGTCCACCTGGCCAGGCTGAGATGCGGACACCATCCAGCTCTCCTGAGCTATCAGAAGAGACTGGATGACTCCGTTGTCGACGCCTGCCCGGGATGTAACACAGCACCCCATACCATTAAACACATCATAGAAGACTGCATTTCACACAACCACTTACGCCAACAACATAATCTACACTCAATGAGAGCTCTGTGGGAAAGCCCGATCGTGGCCATGGCCTTCCTCAGGGACTCGGGGCTGTTCGGCCAGGCAGCTTAGGGAACAACATCCGAGTGACACCGTTTCTGAGAATCAAGCGAGAGTCTCCACCTGGAAACTTACACATGGCAACAGAAATACGCGTCTTAAAAAATCAACTAAAATATTAAACCACTAAGTGAATATGAGTATGTTGTTTATGGGTAGTGAAAATAATTATAACTATCACCTAGAGTTAAATATGGAAGGTGTTTTGATATGTCGCGCATTTCCCGCCAAGACACCGTTTTCTGTGAGAATCTACCAATTTGTTTTTAAATCTGAATAAAGGATTATATCATATTCATTAGCGTTGAGTTTCATAATCACACAATTGCTTAATTAATGTTAATCATAAAAATATACATTAATACAATATCGGTAAGCGCCAAATAAATACAATATAGGCCTAGGCCTACAATTTTGCTAAATGGTAGGCCTAATCATAAAAACATACATTATAATATAGGTGACGTTGTAAAGGCTTATCCCTCAATACTTCATAGTATACAATGCAATAGTTTATAAATCAAAATAATGCAGATGTCAAAAGAAACAATAGTTATATAGTTAGACCTATTTCCAATCAGAGTAGGCCTATATTTTGGTTGAGGTACGAAAGAAGCAATCACCAATATAATATATAGCCTGTTCATTATAATTAAGCCAACAATCTTGACCACCAACCCGCTATAACTAAAACACGACTAGAGCAATCGAGCTAATATTTCTACCGTTTAGGAAGGGGCCAGCCAGGGAATAGTTGTGGAAATGTAACAGCCCACCTGTTCTAGCCCTACATAAGTTACAGAGGTTAGGAGTCACGATACCCGGCCCACCCATAATGAATGGATTATAGGTAAAGTAGATTAGCTACAAACAGCCTCGTAAGGATGCATATCACTGTTGTTGCTTGCTTTCCATTATACTTGTGATTGATGAATAAGTAACACCCCGTTCTTAACATTAATCATCAATTACAAAAAAAAACAACAATGCACTTGGATAAACTAATAAACGCATAGCCTATGGTCCTCCCGAGATTCGAACCCAGGACACCACACCCAGGTCTAGTTGGTTCTGAGGATACGACAGAGACGAGAATGAAAGTCAGTGTCACACGAGCGCTTTTGTCGGCAATTTTCCATCTGCAAGTTTTATTCTCGTAATATTTTGAAGCTCTTTCACATTGGAATCGGAATTAAACTGAAGGTAGATGAATTCTGAAGAAACAAAACTTTAATTTCGAAACTGCTAGACTACTATTAACCCGTAAAAATATACGGGAAAAAACGCTCAAGGGGTTATATACGATAGGTTTTACCCATCTGATTCCTAGAGGTCCTTCCTAAATTGCATAACATTGTCTATAGGCCTAGTCAGAACATAATGAAGGAACTTGTCATCGTATCATGAAGGAGTTACTTTTATCACCCATATTTCTCACCTTTTTTCAGCTTAGTTCCTTCCCATTCTCCTCTCAGGCCGTCCGCTATTCGTCAAACACCTCCTCAAGTATCTTTCCGCACTTCCAGCACCCGAATATCGCGCACAAAATTCCAAAATAACTGCGGGAAGATCAACGCTTCTTTATCGAATGTCCCCTTCTTTGGGAATCAAGCGAGTCTATAATTCTCCACATGGACGCTTATACACACAATAGAAAAAAGACGCGGTTTAAATATTAACTAAAATATTAAACCACTAAGTCAACATCAGTATGTTGTTAATGGCTAGTGAAAATAATCATAACGATCACATAGTTTTAAATATGGAAGGCGATTTGATATATCTGTCCGGGTGTCCCGGATGTCACGCATTTCCCGCCCAAACCACCAAATACTCCCGTTTTCTGTGAAAATGTACAATTTGGCATATTTTCATCTGCATAACGGATTATTTCATGTACAGTCCCGGACAGATGAAACAGCAACACCTCGTCCACCCGCTATGTGGTGAGGGGCTCTGCGGATTTGGTAACACTGGCAGGTGGGAGGGATGTGGGTGGGTGGGTGATGAGGGGAGGTATGTGGGGGGAATTGGGAGGGTGAAGAGGCAGCAATCATGGTGTGGCTGGTGGGAGGGGGCAAACAAGTGACAGGGTAGGGGAGAGCAGACTGTTAAATTTGTTAAATGTAGCATACAGTGATATTGTAGGTGTGTGTAATTTAAAATCATGTGGGAGTAGCTGGTTCTATAGGAAAATTTGCTTGTCACTCGTTTGCCCCCTCCCATACCATGATTACTGCCTCTTCACCCTCCCACATCATCCACCCACCTCCTGCCAGTGTTACCAAATCCGCAGAGCCCCACACCACACAGCTGGTGGACGGGGTGTTGCTGTTTGATCTGACCGGAACTGTACATTAGCGTTGAGTTCCATAATCATATAATGTCTATATATTTTCAGTTACCATAGTTTTCCACCCAAGATAATATATAGATAGTGAGATGGATAGATAGGCTATATAGATGGATAGATGAATACGAGACAGATTGATGAATATACAGTATATATATATATATATATATATATATATATATATATATATATATATATGGAGGTATAGGTGTGTGTGTGTGTGTGTGTGTGTGTGGAGGTGCAGGTGAGTTTACGTAGGTGTGTGTGTGTGTGTGTATGTGTGAGAGTGTATGGAGGTATAGGTGTTTGTTAAGTGTGTGTAGGTGTAGAGGTGTAGTAGGGGAGTGTATGGAGGTGTAGATGTGTGGACGTAGGTGTAGAAGTGTAAGTGTATAGAGTAGTATGGACATTATGGAGGTATAGGTGTGTGTACTGAGGTGAGTAAGTGTGGAAGTTTATTATGCGAGTAGGTTTGTTTGTACAGGTGAAGGTGTAAATATAGGTGTTTCTGGTGGCGTATGCGGTGGTGCAGGGGAGTGTATGAAGGCATAGGTGTGTGAAAGTGTAGATGTGTGAGCTGTTGTAGGTGTAATATAGGTGTGTATGTGGTGGTGTAGGGGTGTATGGAGGTATAGGTGTGGGTGTGTGAAGGTGTAGATGTATGAGTAGGTGTGTGTGTATTGGTGTAGGTGTGAATGGTGATGTAGGGGAGTGCATGGAGGTACTGTATAGGTGTGTGTGAAGGTGTAGATGTATGAGTAGGTGTGTGTATTGGTGTAGGTGTGTATGGTGATGTAGGGGAGTGCATGGAGGTACTGTATAGGTGTGTGTGAAGGTGTAGATGTATGAGTAGGTGTGTATTGGTGTAGGTGTGAATGGTGATGTAGGGGAGTGCATGGAGGTACTGTATAGGTGTGTGTGAAGGTGTAGATGTATGAGTAGGTGTGTGTATTGGTGTAAGTGTGAATGGTGATGTAGGGGAGTGCATGGAGGTACTGTATAGGTGTGTGTGAAGGTGTAGATGTATGAGTAGGTGTGTGTATTGGTGTAGGTGTGAATGGTGATGTAGGGGAGTGCATGGAGGTACTGTATAGGTGTGTGTGAAGGTGTAGATGTATGAATAGGTGTGTATTGCTGTAGGTGTGTATGGTGATGTAGGGGAGTGCATGGAGGTACAAAGGAAATCAAGCAACAACAGGTCTAGTGACCCTTCTAGGCTGCTTGTCCTCCAAAATACTGTGGATCAAGTGTCCAAACAGTGGTTTAGAGTGGGTAAGGAATATTGGAAAGGGAATTACTGCCCTGGAACTAATGTCCGTGGCAGGATTAGGAAATTAGTAGGAGACGGATAGGTTATGTAAGTAGTAACTGAGGGGGGGGGGGATAAAATAAAGTTATTCATTTACAAACGCAGTCAGTCGCGGGTTTGATGAGAGATATTTGTCTAGGCAAAGTTTAAATGAATCAACAGTGCTGCAGTCTATAACGTCTCGGTGAAGCCCATTCCACAAGTTGACAACTCAATTGAAGAAGTAATTCTTAGATTCGTGCGAGTTAAAAGATTTACCAATAATTTTGCAACTGTTTCCCCGCGTGCAATTAGATTGGTCGATAGTGAAGTACTTATTACAGTTCATATTGTCGATGCCTTTGATGATATTGAACACATGAATTAAGTCGCCTCGTAATCTGTGCTGGGTTAAAGGAAATAGATTTAATTCTCCAAGACGTTCCTCGTATGGTTTGTTCTTTAGGCTAGGGATCATTTTGGTAACTCTATGTTGAACTCGTTCTAGCTTGTCTATATCTTTTTGGTAATAAGGGCACCAGGATTGAACGCAGTATTCCAGAAGAGGGCGGACTAAGGAATTGTAAAGGGTTAGGATAACTTCTTTGGATTTATGCTCAAATGACCTGCCTATAAAGCCAATTATTTTGTTTGCCTTCTTAATCCCCTCAGACAGGAATAGTTAACTTACTGACGAGGAGGCGGACCACCCAGTATTTCCTCCACAATAGGTAATCTTACACGGAGGGACCGTTAGGAGTCGGAGAAATTTGGGGTTGCCATCATCGACAGATTATGATCTAACTTACTGAGCTCAAAATGACGCACAAGCATCATATAACTTATTATTGAGATAAGTTCATACTTGATATTGTTACTCCCAGATCGATTTCTCTGTTTACATTCTTAAGCTGAGTGCCATTCATCGAATAGTTTGCCTTCTCACTTTGGTATCCAATATGTAGTACTTTACATTTATCCACATTGAAACTCATTTACCAAATTTGTGCCCAACATGACAACTTATCTAGATTGTGTTGCATATCGTCAACTTGTTCTTTTGAGAGTACGCTATTTGCAATTTTTGTATCTTCAGCAAATTTTGAGATTGTACAGGTGAGATCCTTGTCTATGTCGTTGATGTAAATTAGAAAGAAAATTGGTCCTAGTACCGATCCCTGGGGTACCCCGCTACTTTCATTGGTCCATTTAGATGCCTTACCGTTTATGACTACTCTTTGCTTTCTGTCGCTGCCAATTTTCTATCCATTTCAACACACCGTCTTGTATTCCATGCGCTTTTAGTTTTAGCAATAAACGTTTGTGGGGAACTTTGTCAAAGGCCTTTTGAAAATCAAGGTATATAAGATCTACAGCTTTACTCTCATCGTAGAGGTTGAGGATATCGTGAAAGAAGTCTAAGAGGTTTGTTAAACAGGAAAGTTTGTTACGAAAGCCGTGTTGAGTATCTTTAACCCAATTAGCCCCAGCTAGTTATTAATAAATGTATCACCAGGAACCAGCCGGTTTTGAAAAGTTTTTTTTCCAGAAACAATAGCGAATGGGTTAGGAATGAAGGAAAAACCACGAAAAACCGATCAAAAAGCTCAAAAAATGGTCCTACGGAGCCCCCGAAAACGGATTTTACAAGAGTAAAAAATTGAAGGCAATTTCCCCAAAAAAACATTTTTTGCACGCTCATGTGGTTGGACTTTGAGAGTTTTCAACCATCGGCATGGGTGCGTGGGATACTTAACAGTTCCCATACAAATCTGAGCCCTCTAGGTGCCATAGGACCGAAGTAATTGGGACCGGAGTAACACTGACGCAAACGTTGCGTCGCTGGGGTTTAGCGTTACATACATTGCTGACGCAAACGCTGCGTCGCTGGAGCTCAGTGGGTTAAGTACAGATGTTATTTTTCAGAGAGAGAGAGAGAGAGAGAGAGAGAGAGAGAGAGAGAAGAGAGAGAGAGAGAGAGAGAGAGAGAGAGAGAGAGAGAGAGAGAGAGAGAATGTAATCAGGGATATGAAGAACAGGTTTTGTAATTTTCTAAATACTGTACTGTATAAAACAGATATCAAGCCAAATCCATGACTCCTGCGAAATAACTGAGCTTGCTGTGGTGTTTCACGGTTTTATAGGGGGATGGTTAAATTTCTGACCCCGCTCTCCCTCATGCTTAGCCCCACTAGATTTCAGATTTTAAGACATGCGGTCCATTTGGATAATAGCCTACTAATGGCGATTTCGAGACTTTTTGCCCCATTTCTGTATCAATATTAGGAACTTTTATGCCATTTAGGTGTCAATATTTTTTGGCGAGCGAAAGCGAGCCTGTAATTTTAGGAGGAACCGGTCTTCAGTCGACAAAATTTTCTGCTGAAAAATGCACAAATTTATCTTGAAAGGATGTCTTGGGAATATTTTTTAAAACTTGATGGAGTTCTAGGGAAGAAACTAACTAACTAACTATCTCTCTATCTATCTATCTAGCTATATACTCAGGCACATACCCCATAGCCAGGGGTGGCTGACTCGAGACAAAGCCCGAACAAGGACAACACAACACACAAAAACAATAAAACAAAAACAAAGTACAAATTCACACACATCTAGGTCGCCCAGGAGAAGATCCAGAGACCCAAGCCAATTTGGGGTCTTCCAGCAAAATATTCCCAGGTCCCAGACCTCCCAGAGAGGTTCCGGTCTCAGCAGGCAGACACGCAGTGAAGCTCCACCACTACAATGCCCGCCCACCACACATCCAGGCAAGACCCTTCATATATACCGGCTCCCCGAGCCAGGCGCCTGATGGACTATTATCTAGTCCTACTGGCGCCCGACCCCCTCTCCCAAATGACCACATTACCACTCATCTATTCACAAGCATTCTCCATTCATTCTTATTTATTACCACTTCTCTTGCCTGATCTATAGTCATTTCTCTATCTTCTAATGCTTGTACTACACAATCTCTCCATCTCAATGGAGGTCTTCCTACCTCTCTATCTCCCCTTGTATCTGACTCCATATTCTCTTTGTAAGCCTTACATCTCCCATTCGTTCAATATGACCATACCAACTCGGCACCCTTCTGTCCACTCTGGCCGACAAATGTTCCTGCTTCCCCACTCTCCTACCTATCTCTTGATTCCTCAATCTGTCTCTACGAGTCACTCCACACATACTCCTCAAGCAGCTCATCTCCATCACATCCAGCTTTATTATCTCCTTTGCCTTCAGAGCCCATGTCTCAGCCCCATACATCACTGTTGGTACAACAATCCCTTGATACATTGCACTTTTAACTTTCATTCCGAGATTTCTCACCTTCCAAATACTGTACTTCCCATTGCTACGAAAACTTTCCTTCCTTCACATACTCTCTGTTTTACCTCCATTCCTGCTTATTGTTCCTCCTAGATATTTAAATTTTTAAAACCCTCTACTTGTTCCAATATTTCCCCATCCAGCCTCACATCTAGATTCACCCTATGATCACCCCTAATACACACCATTACTTTACTTTTATTGACGTTCACCTTCAGCTTTCTCCTCCCACAAACCACACCAAATTCTTTGACTAACCGCTGCAGTTTCTCTTCAGAATCCACCACCAACGCTCTGTCATAAGCGAACAGCAACTGATTCAACTTCCAATCTCTACCATTCTTTTCTATTAAACCCAATCCTCTACCCATAGTTCTCATTTTCGCCTCCCTCACCACACCACCCATAAACATATTAAACAGCCACGGTGACATTACACAATCCTGACGCAGACCTACATTCACCTCAAACCATTCACTCAACTCATTTCCTAGTCTAACACACGCTCTGCTCTCTTCATAAAAACTCTCAATGTCAAGTTTTCATACTTAACAACATAATTTGCTACACCATCTTCATAATTGCCGTGTAATCAAGACGGGAACATGGCAATTTACCGCCAGCTGGATATTTACGGTACTCGGAAATACAATACCTGTAATGCAGAAATATGAAACACATTATTGTCCAAACATACAGTACTAAATTAAATTACAATACAGTACCGGTAGTTCATATGCATCATTTAATAGAGAAACTGATCCCCCCCCCCCGAAAATTCAAAACATACATTTAAGTATGTTACCCATTAAAATATCCATCTGTATATATACTGGTAGATAAAATATTGCACTACTACAGTATTACACAGATGTATTTCAATATTGACATAAAGTCCTTGACAGCCTTGATACAATCCCTCCATAGTCAAGTAAACCAGGAGAGGTATACATTCCAATAAAGTATCTTGTTCAATATCCACTTAAAAAAATCCATAATATATTTTCAATGCCCAAGAATCCTAGATACACGAATGAATGAAAGATATGCATGCATATGTGATGACTGGTCACCCTGCAAAACACCAGTTATGTGAGAGTCCCCCCCCCCCCCCCTGGCTCCAGTACCCCACTACCACCTCCAGGGACCAATATGCGACTACAACTGTAAAGTCAGTGAAAATAGGTTAGCCTAAACAAACCTCGGATGCGGAAATACCCTGAGCCGAACAGGCCAAGTGGGATATCTCTATTGGTCTAACTGGTAAGGTGCCTGCCTCACACCCAAGGGTCGAGAGTTCGTGCCCCCACCAGGGCATGATATTTTCGTGAGGCTATTTCCACATTTAACGAAGTTTAGGTGTGCTGGTTAAATTGTTCAGATGGTTGAGAGTAAGATCGGAGCTCCATAAATCCTCTTTCGGGTATGGTGTAAAACCGATCCCCACAGGGCAAGGAAGAGGATAGGAGAGAGCAGGGAGTGTTGTGAGACTCGATTGGGTTGGGTTGTGGAGTTGCCAGCCGCCCAAGCGAGTTGCCAACTGGGCAGTTTGTAGGTGCGTGTAGCATCGCTCAGTGAAGTTGACTCACCATTCCCGTTCATCTCTCTGACGGACTCTCGGTCGATTCGGCTCAAGCTTGTTCCTCTCTGTTCGGAGCTTTCGCTTCCCGGAAGGTGAAGTAGTGTAAAGTCAGTGAAAATAGGTTAGCCTAAACAAACCTCGGATGCGGAAATACCCCTAGCCGAACAGGCCAAGTGGGATATCTCTATTGGTCTAACTGGTAAGGTGCCTGCCTCACACCCAAGGGTCGAGAGTTCGTGCCCCCACCAGGGCATGATATTTTCGTGAGGCTATTTCCGCATTTAACGAAGTTTAGGTGTGCTGGTTAAATTGTTCAGATGGTTGAGAGTAAGATCGGAGCTCCATAAATCCTCTTTCGGGTATGGTGTAAAAACCGATCCCCACACAACTACAAGGTTGTACATCCTTACTGGCGCCCCGGGCTATGTTGTCAAACACCTTAATGTGAATGAGCGATCTCGCTGATGTAGTGACTAGCGTCTCGGACTTCCACCCAGAAGGCCCGGGATCGCGCCCACGCTCGGAGCATTAAAGATTTTTCACAAGCACTGAGTCGTTACCATCCCTCATGAGCAAGGGGATGGGGTAGTAGTACAGGACCCCAATGGAAATATGCCTAATCGGCTTTATTGGGATATCCTTAGCTGACTCAGCATGCGCTAGCTTTAAGAACTATTATTATTATTATTATTATTATTAAGATGCTGGAAAGTATTACTGATCCAATACCCGATACACTTTCCAGCTAAGATACATTCTCTGACCAATACATTTGTCACAGAATGTGGATGATGGACGTACCCACCTACCATAAGTATCGGTGAGTATAATACTGCATAGACATATTTTTATACAGGTATACAGCTATTATCAGTAGATTGTAGTGCAGTACAGTATTACAAAATTGGTGTACGGTATTTAATTATAAATATATCCATATACTGTACACATATTTATGAGCTATGAGAGAGAGAGAGAGAGAGAGAGAGAGAGAGAGAGAGAGAGAGAGAGAGAGAGAGAGAGAGAGAGAGAGAGAGAGAGAGAGAGAGATGAGAGAGAGAGAGAGAGAGAGAGAGAGAGAGAGAGAGAGAGAGAGAGAGAGAGAGAGAGAGAGAGAGAGAGAGAGAGAGAGAGAGAGACTGAAAGACACTCTTGATAGATACCAGTAGAGAGAGGGATGTATGCATTCTCACACATACACACAGAGAAAGAGAGAGACACTGTAGATAGATAGATAGATGTAGATTGATAAATAGAGGGATGTATGCACTCAAAATGTTCCCAATAAATCTTATTAATTCTTCCCATATCCCACACACCATGCTGCCTGAGAACAGCCCTCTGCAAGTCTGAAATGACTATTACTACTACTGGTACTACTATTACAATACTGTACTATGAAAGCAAAAGTTGGATCAATTTTAAGATTAATAATGTCCTCCCGATTCCACTTCAAGGTAAATTTATATATTTTGTTGTAGAAACATGGCCCAATAGAAGGCCATTTTTTCCAAACATGCATGTCTAGCACTAGAACCTCAATAATTAGCACTAGAACCTCAACAACTTTCCAAGTTTAGTTTATTAAATACCACTCTATACTTTGCTCAATGGTACCAGTAGACTAGAGGAGTGCATGTAATGTGCCGTTGTACAAAGGGGAAGGGAGACCGGCAGGAGTGTTCAAGTTATAGAGGTATTAGTTTATTATCAGTTGTTGGAAAGCTGTATGACAGGGTGTTGATAGAGCGGCTCGCTTGGTGTAGTGACTAGCGTCTCGGACTTCCACCCAGAAGGCCCGGGTTCGCGCCCACGCTCGGCGCATTAAAGATTTTTCACAAGCACTGAGTCGTTACCATCCCTCATGAGCAAAGGGATGGGGTAGTAGTACAGGACCCCAATGGAAATACGCCTAATCGGCTATCGGCTAATCGGCCTTATTGAGCTATCCTTAGCTAGCTTAGCATGCGCTAGCTTTAAGAACTATTATTATTATTATTATTATAGAGGGGATAATAAAGGGCACAGCAAGTGTAATAGGAGAAGAGCAGTGCAGTTTTAGGAGGGGAAGAGGGTGTGTGGATCAGATTTTTGAAGTAACACAGCTATGCGAGAAATATTTAGAGAAGCATAAGGAGATATTTTTGGCTTTTATGGATTAGGAAAACACGTAAGATCTTGTGGATCGAGAAGCAATGTGGAAGGTGCTAAGGATTTATGAAATTTTCCACATAGCGATTTTGATTCGTTGTTTTGTCTTTTTACTGTGTTCGTATAAGTTTTGGTTTGTTTATTTTGCAAGTTTTACATTATAATTGGAGGAAATTTGTTGAGAGCAGTCAAGAGTTTTATGAAGAGAGCAGAGCGTGTGTTAGATTAGGATATAATGAGTCGAGTGAATGGTTTGAGGTAATGTAGGTCTGCGACAGGGTTGTGTAATGTCACCGTGGTTGTTTAATGTATATATGGATGTTGTAGTGAGGGGGGTGAAAATGAGAACTATGGGTAGAGGATTGGGTTTAGTAGGAAAGAATGGTAGAGATTGGGAGTTGAACCAGTTGCTATTTGCTGATGACACAGCATTGGTGGCGGATTCTGAGGAGAAACTGCAGCGAGTAGTCAAAGAGTTTGGTGTGGTATGTGGGAGGAGGAAGCTGAGGGTGATGGTGTGTAATAGAGGTGCTCGTAGGGTGAATCTAGATGTGCGGCTGGATGGGGAAATACTGGAACAAGTTGAGTGTTTTAAATATCTAAGAGGAGTGATAAGCAGGGATGCAGGTATGGAAATGGAGGTAAAACAGAATATATGAAGGAAGGAAAGTTTTCGGAGCAATATGAAGTATGTGGAAAGTGAGAAATCTCGGAATGAAAGTTAAAATGGCAATGTATCAAGGGATAGTTGTACCAACAGTGATGTATGGGGCTGAGACATGGGCTCTGAAGGCAAAGGAGAGAAGAAAGTTGGATGTGATGGAGATGAGCTGCTTGAGGAGTATAGCCTATATATGGAGTGACTCTTAGAGACAGATTGAGGAATAAAGAGATACATAGGAGAGTGGGACTGCAGGAACCTTTGTCGGCCAGAATGGACAGAAGGGTGCTGTGCTGGTAAGGACATGTTGAGCGAATGGAAGATGAAAGGCTTACAAAGAGAATATATGAGTCAGATACAAGGGGAGGTAGAGGGGTAGGAAGACCTCCATTGAGATGGAGAGATTGTGTAGTACAAGCGTTGGAAGATAGAGAAATTACTATAGATCAGGCAAGAGAAGTGGTAATAAATAGGAATGAATGGAGAATGCTTGTGAATAGATTAGTGATAACGCGGTCGTTCGGGAGAGGGGGTCGGGCACCAGTTGGACTAGATAATAGTCTATCAGGCGCCTGGCCCGAGGAGCTGGTATATATGAAGGGTCATGCCTGGATGAGAAGTGGGTGGGAATTGTGGTGGTGGGGCTTCGCTGCGTGTCTGCCTGCTGCGACCATAACCTCTCCGGGAGGTCTGGGACCTGGGAATCTTTTGCTGGAAGATCCCAAATGGGCCTGGGTCTCTGGGTCTTCTGGGCAACCTAGATGTGTGTGAATTTGTATTATGTTTTTTTTCTGTGTTGTGTTGTGTTGTGTTGTGTTGTCCCTGTTCGGGCTTTGTCTCGAGTCAGTCACCCCCAGCTATGAGGTATGTGCCTGAGTATATACATAGCATACTGAACATACTTCACTCCAGTAAATAGAGGTTAAGAGCCTTCAGCCAATTCCAGTAGTGAAGATGTTTTACCGAGCTGATGTGGGATGTGAAGCTTCTTTGAACACTCTCTATTTTGTATATTTCTCCTGCTTTGTGTGGAGAGGTTAGCACACTGCAATACTCCATTCATGGGATCATCAATAATTTGAATAGCGTTATCATTGGCCGTTCTTCTCGTGTCTTGAAAGGGCGCAGTATTCAACCTGCTAGTTTCATAGCCGCTACTGACTTGGCCTGATTATATTCTTTGAAGGATATGCTTTCTGACATTTTTACCCCAAGATCTTTAACATCTGTTTTTCGTGGGATTGGCAGGAGTGACTCTGTTCTGTTTTTTTTTTTTTTTTTTTTTTTTCTAAATTTCATCCATATTTTATCAGTTGAAATTTCTCTTCAAAAATTGCATGTTATTATCTTTGGCCCACTGAAATATTGTTTTCATGCCAGTCCTTTGATTTTATTTTCAGATGGGGTAGGCCTATTATTCCTGAACTTTGCTTTCTTCTACGATTCTTATTATTTGTCTTTAAATTGACTGATCTCTCTTAACTGAGATGACTATTCCATCTCATTAAAAGAAATAAATGTGAAATGAATGCAAATGCTAAAAATTACACGGGAGAAAACAAAGCAAAAATACCTATTAACTATATTATAACACTGTAAAGAAAAATATGCAAATCAATTGAATATTACTGGCAAAATGAACTAATATTCAAATACTGTCTCAGATAATACCTTAGTTAACTTGAATCGACAAGGAACCAAAATGGTTAACACTTGGCACTATGGGCTACCGTTCATGACCCGTTCAAAGTGCTATGACGCCTTTAACAGGAGGCACTCAGGGCCATTACAAGTCTTATGTCAGTGAGCCTAAACTGAATACGATGTGGAAATACACTTAGATACCAGGCTAAGTCAGGTACCTTTATTAGTCTCGTGGTAACGTGATTGCCTCGTAACTCAAGGGCAGATTTTTGGCAGGCTATTTCGGCATCTAACGAAGTTTAGGTGCGTCGGTAAAATTGTAAAGATGGCTGAAAGTAAGATTGGACCTCCATAGCCCTCCCTACGGGCAAGTTGAAAAAAACAATTCCTACACCAGGTACCCTATAGGCACCACACAATACACCGTTAGCCAAGTGAACAACATCTTGGTCCCCTTAGTACCTACCTACTGCACACTGCCTCGGTACCGTCACTAGCTCCTAAACTCTCGGTTGAGTACTGAACTCTCCATAGGTAGCTGGTTACTTCTCCAGCTCCGGTACTTCTCTCCTCACCTGGTACCTGGTACAGTATTAACAGAAACTGACAAAATTCTATATCTTACTACACATTAATATTACAAAAGTGGTCAAACAAATTAATGAAGAAATTAAACCATAGTTATATAATTTAAAAACCAAAGCAAATGTGACAACAAAATTATTTCAGTTAACCCTCATATACAAAAATAATTCAATTACGTGACCCTCGAATATATGTCGGGGCGTTGGCCCCAACCGAAAACGGACTACATTTCAATCCTATGATATACCATAACACAAGAGAACATGACCTTGACATATAAAAATACTATGATAATATTCACTGCTTTAACCCTTCCTCCCCGGGTGTCAGTGTGAAAGGACACCACGAAATAAGGGCAGGTGCCCGGGTGTCCTTTCAGGAGATAGTAAGCTTGAAAGCCTATTCAGCTTGGTCTGAACGCCGTGCGTCCGACGCATGTAAACAAAGCCGATCGTTGCGTCACCGCACCTCCGAAAACAAGAAGGAGAAGACTCGTTTGTTATTGTATGTCTGTATGTCGTTGTTTCAGTAGTGAAAAGATCGTCGTATTTCTAACATCGCCTGAAAATGCTCTCCACTGAAATTGTCATCACAACTGAACCAGTTGACTTAGAGAGCTCTACTCAACACCAGTCTAGATTGGAAACCGCACTATGTTTATAGATGTGTGGGAAATTTCTAGCAGTTAAATTAACAAAAATACGGTAGCCTAGGCCTAGACGTTTTTCGGCCAGATCGCCTGGGTAGCCCACACTGTCCTTTGGAGGACCTGCCCGGGCCAGGAGGGTTAATGCAATTACCCTTTAATTTTCTTGATGGTAGAATGGTTAGAGTGTGTAATATATGTATGAGGTATCCTGGGTTCGAATCCTGGAAGGATCACATGCTTTCATCAATTTCATTTGGGGGGCTGTTCGGCCAGGCTACTTGAACGACTACTAATATGTCTTGAAATCTCATAACTAATGTGGCTAAACATGAGGGAGAAGGGGGTCTAGAAATGACAAAATACCTCCCCTTGAACATTCTTCCTTAACCCCTTCCTTACCGGATTCGTCTTCTTAGTTTTCTTCTAGCTATATTTAGGAGATTGTGTGCAGTTTAGGAAAGATCTGTGTAGTAAAAAGGGTTAAGTGATATAGTTCGAAGCCTATTAACTGCTGGAGGTCCTTTTTAAACTGAACACGTCTAATAGTAGCCAAAATGAGGTTAAAAGAACGGCGTCGATACAGAAGGGGTTAACCTTACCCATTTTTCCTTCACCTCAGATTTACATACTCTGTTTACCAATCTCTCCTTCACTCATTTATCTCCTGTGTCCAAACAATTATAAAAACCTTGGTCTACTCTCGCTAGTAATATGTTTAAGTTCTCACACCAAAGAACTTCATTTAACCCTTACAGTACCGGTGCCGTCCTTTTAACTATATTTTGGCTATTAGACGATTTATTCAGTTTAAAAAGGGTCTACGGCAATTAACAGGCTTAAACTGCACGAAATTGTCTAAATATAGCTAGAATAAAATTAAAGAGGCGTCGCCGGTTAGAAGGGGTTAACAAGTAGGGCATAACACTATTTAGCTCTGCCCGGTGCGAAGGGGTATTTTTGGATTAAGCCTGTTTCACTCCATTAGCTTGGAGATTTTACGACGTTAGTATGGTTGGCGGTTATAAGACGCTTCACCCAATTCCTTGTTGATTTTTTCTGGGCGAGCGAAAGCGAGCCTGCAATTTAAGAGGACCTGGCCTTTGGCTGGAACATTCTTTCTCCCGGAAAATTTACAAATTAGCTTGAAAGTGGTCTGGGGAGCATTTTTTAGTTTGAAGGGGGCCTGGGGAGGTGTTATTTACAGTCTAGAGGGCAAAATGCATTACTCGTAAATTTACAAAAACAATCAAAACCCTCCACAATAATTGAACAAAATATCAGAGTCTGATGATGTCTGATGAGATACAGTTAAGTATGAGGAATTCTTCTTAATCCAAAGAAAAACATCTTGCAAGAGCTGCCACAGAGGTGTCAGAGGTGAATGGGAATGGTAGTGCACTTGTGGACGTATGTGTGGGGAGGAGGCTGTGGATAGCCAACAGCTTCTTCTGACACAGAATGATCCACAGGTACACGTGGAAACGGATGTTGACAATGAAGGATAAGACAGTGGTGGAACGAAAGTCATTGATTGATTATGTACATGTGGATGAACGAATGAAGAAATCTGTGATGGATGCTAGGGTGTATAGGGGTATTGGAGGGGGTCTGTCTGATCATTATGTAGTGGTAGCTAAGGTTAGGATACAAAAGAAGTGGGTGAGGAGAGCTGGAGGGAGGCGAGAGGAGGGTGGAATGGTGAGGAGGGTGGAGAGGTTGCAGGAGGAGGAAGTCAGGGAGGAGTACAGGAGAGCAGTGGCAAGACGACTAGGTGGGTTCGACCTGGAAGTTATGGAGAAAGTGGAGGATATGAGCAAGGTGTTTAAAGATGAGATCTGTGCAGCATGTGAGGAGGTGTGTGGAGTGAGAAGAGGGAGGGGAGTGAAAGGTACAGCATGGTGGACAGAAGAGGTAAGAATAGTTGTGGAAGAAAAGAAGAAAGCATATAGAGAGTGGTTGGGTAGTAGAGGGAATGAAGATTCCGAGAGACAGAAACGAGCGAGGTACGTGGAGAGTAAGAGGGTGGTGAAGAGAGTAGTGAAGGAAAGTAAGAGAAGAGTAGATGAGGAATTTGGAAGGAATCTGAGTGTAAAATGGAGGGAGAGTAAGAAACTATTCTGGGAAGAAGTCAAGAAAGTTAGGGAAGGTAGCAAGGGAAACAGTAAGGGTGTGAAAGATAAGAATGGGAGAATACTAGCCGAGAAGCAAGAGAGTCGAAAGATGGAGGGAGTACTTCAGTGAGTTGCTAAATGTAAGGATTGAAGAGCCAGCAAACATAGCTGGATATGGTATGGGAGGGAGAAGAAGAGAAGTAGTGGAGGAGGAGGTGGGGATCAGGAGGTCAGAAGTGTGGGAAGCCATGAAAAGAGTGAAGTTGGGGAAAGCACCATGATCAGATGGAGTGTGTGGGGAAATGTTGAGGTATGGTGGTGAGATAGTGATAGAATGGGTATGGAAAATGTACAAACTGGCATGGGAGAAGGGGAGTGCACCCGATGACTGGAAGACTGGCATAATAGTCCCCCTATATAAGGGCAAAGGGGAAAGAGGAGTGTGTGGTAACCACCGAGGAATATGTCTTCTAAGCGTAGTAGGGAAGGTATACAGTAGCGTAGTGATTGAGAGAGTGAGAGTGAGAACGGAGAAATGGATAGGCGACGAGCAGGGAGGTTTTAGGAAGGGAAGAGGATGTGTAGATCAGATTTTTACCCTGAATTGTGTTGTGGAGAAGTATCTGGAGAAGAAACAAAAGGTGTATGTTGCCTTTATGGACTTGGAGAAGGCCTATGACAGAGTGGATAGAGAAGGTTTGTGGAAAGTACTTAGAATATACGGAGTAGAGGGCAAGTTGCTGAAAGCAGTGAAGAGCATGTATGAGGGTGCAAAGGCGGCAGTACGTGTGGAGAGTGAGCAGAGCGAGTTCTTTGACCTGAATGTTGGTTTGAAACAGGGGTGTGTGATGTCCCCGTGGTTGTTTACTATATATGGAAGGAGTTATGAAAGAAATACTATCAAGAGCAGTGGATGTTGGTGTATCGCTGAAAAGGGAGGGAATTGAGTGGAAGCTACCTATACTGCTGTTTGCGGATGATACAGTTCTGATGAGTGATAATGAATGGGAGTTGCAGGGTCTGGTAAATGAGTTTGGAACAGTGTGCGAAAAACGGAATTTGAAGGTAAATGCGGGGAAGAGCAAGGTTATAGTCTTCGAAAGGGGTGAAGTCACAGAGTGTGAGGTGAAGCTGAACGGTCAGGCTATGGAGATCGTCAACTCTTTTAAGTATCTGGGCAGTGTGTTGAGTAAAGATGGGACTATGGATGAAGAAGTGCGGGAGAGGGTACAACAGGGGAAGAGGGTTGTAGGAACGCTAAAAGCAGTAACAAGAAATAGGGTGGTCAGTATGGAAGTGAAGAAGTCCTTGCATGACAGTGTGGTAATCCCGACACTGACTTACGGAAGCGAAGCATGGACGTTGGTTGAGAGACTCAGACCAAGAGTGAGAGCAGTGGAAATGAATTACTTAAGGAGTGCGTGCGGAGTTACATGGAGGGATAGACAGACTAATGAGGAAGTAAGAAGGAGGTGTGGTGTGGAGGTAGATGTGCTGGAAAGTGTGGAAAGGAACAACTTGAGATGGTTCGGCCATATAGAACGTATGGAAAGCGAGAGAATGACTAAGAGGGTGTACGAGAGCGAGGTGGAGGGACAGAAAGGGAGAGGTGGAAGGATGGAGTGAGGAAGTACATGAACGAAGGCAGTGCTGGTTGGGGGGAGGGGCGTCGACTGACTGGGAACAGAGGTGCATGGGGGCGGTTCGTTCGTGGCCACCCCTTCGGGGATCACGGCGTCAGACAATAGATAGATAGATAGAAGAGCTGCCACAAAGTCGTTATATTTATCAACGACTTACCTGAAGTTATAACTAATGGAAGTGAGGTATACCTGTATGCGGATGACACTAAGCTGTATAGAAGAGTGAGGAGTAAGGAAGATATGGGTTTGCTTCAAGGAGATGTGGAGGGCATGAAGGGATGGTCTGAGCATTGGTTAATGCCTTTTCATCCAAACAAATGCAAGTACATGCGGATTGGGAGCAGCAAGATAGACAAGGTAGGATACAGTATGTATGAAGCGATGGAGCAAGTGAATGCAGAAAAGGATATAGGAGTAGTGATAGACAATAAGTTAAATTTCTCAGAACATTTAGCGGAAAAGATAAACAAAGCCAATAGAATTGTAGGGCTGATAAGGACATTTGTGTCACTTGACGAAGAAATCTTCAGGAATCTCTATACAGCGCTGGTTAGGCCGCACCTGGAATATGCGAACCAGGTGTGGGCTCCATATATGGTAAAGGATATAGAAGCAGTGGAGAAAGTGCAGAGGAGAGCTAGCAAGCTGGTACCAACGTTGAAGAACGCGGGCTATGAGCAGAGGTTGAGGACACTGGGGCTTCTGACACTGGCATATAGGAGAAAGAGAGGGGATATGATAAGAGACTTTTAAGATAGTGTCAGGAAAGTACGATGAGGATGTGTGTGAAGGTATCTTCTTGATGCGGGAGGGAACAAGAACGAGAGGACACTCTAAGAAAATTTACAAAGAAAGAAATAGGCTTGAGAAGGCAAAGAACTCATTTTGTGATAGAGTGGTAAATGAGTGGAACGCACTGCCCCAGTATGTAGTCGATTCCGAATTAATAAGGGAGTTTGAAAGTAATCTTGATAAAGAATGGGGAAGACAAGATTTGAAGTTTGATTATAAAACAAAAATACAGAATAGTAAAAATGTTGCGTCTGCTACCGCCACCGCCAACACCGTGAACGACCGCAGCAGTGCAAGTACTGGTACTGAGCTGGATACACAGGCATAGTTTGCCTTTTTCCAGAGGATCTACTGTAAGAAACTGTAAGAAAAGTCATCGTCAGAGCTTATGCGGCAGCTATCCCGCGTATAGAAAATATAAAGTTAACAATAAAAATTGAACTACCTGTACTGTAGATAGCTTGACCTATGTTATATAAATATAATATCTCCACAAAAATATGTCTTGTATATTATAATTGTAATTAGAAAAAACTGATGGCATCAATGATAACTCCGGCCCATGAACTATTAGCGAGTAGGTGAATGTACAATCGCATGCACAAGTAGCTGGTACTCTACAATACCATAAATGTAAGACAGTGAATGCTGAATGAGGTTTATCACTTACTTGGGTATGTATTCAAAGGGAATGTTTAAATATATTTCATCAGCGAATCAATATGGTTCAATCAAACTTGTAGGCTACAGGTCTACCTCGATTTATGATTGGGTTACGTTCCTGAAAACCCGATCTTAATTAGAAAATTTGTATAGCGAACCCTAAAATTAATGGGGTAAATGGGGATGCATTCTCGGACCAGCCAAAACCCAAACCCAAGCACCTAAAAATCTAATTGTGTTCTTTTATTTCAAAATTTTATTTTATTAGGCGTGATTTCCACATAGTGATTTTGATAAGTTCTTTTGCATTTATCTTGTGTCGTCCCAGTTTTGTTTTTTTTATTTTGCAAGTTTTACAATATAATTATCATAAATTATACATAAAATGTTAAGACTGACTGCACATATACGTGCAGTTTCAGTCTCTTGTCTTAATGGTGGCGTTCCAGGCAACCCTGTTAAGGGCTGCTTCACATGTCAAGTTCTTGGATTTGAGATCACACTTTTGATACACTTTTGATGTGTTCGCCACTCTTCTAGCGGTACCAAGGAGCGCGACGCCCCTCGTTATGGGTGGTGATTTGGTGCAGTAGACTGTTTGAAGCGACAGCTCGCTCCCTTGCGAGGATGGGCTCGTCTGGCACTTTTTGCAGTTCGACATCTAGGACATGGATAGAAAATTGGCTCAGCGACAGAAAGCAAAGAGTAGACATAAACGGTAAGGCATCTAAATGGACCAATGTAAGTAGCGGGGTACCCCAGGGATCGGTACTAGGACCAATTCTCTTTCTAATTTACATCAACGACATAGATGAGGGTCTCACCTGTACAATCTCAAAATTTGCTGACGATACAAAAATTGCAAATAGCGTACTCTCAAAAGAACAAGTTGACGATATGCAACACAATCTAGATAAATTGTCATGTTGGGCCCAAATTTGGCAAATGAGTTCAATGCGGATAAATGTAAAGTACTACATATCGGATACCTAAATGAGAAAGCAAACTATTCGATGAATGGCACTCAGCTAAGAATGTAAACAGAGAAACCGATCTGGGAGTAACAATATCGAGTAACCTAAACCGAGTCAACAATGTTCAGAAGTTGTTAACCTCTGAAGTGCGCATGGGGGGTAATTGGAAACGTCCCCTGTGTTGCCGTATTTGGGGTGTTTCCGTCACTAAACCACTCATAGTGCCATTAATAGCATTAATATTTATCCATATGCGATTTGGGTTGATTATAAGGTATTAACCTGAAACAACAATAAAACGAGTGAAAACAGCGTTTGATGGTCAAAATCGGAGATACAGCCCGCGAGTTGTATAATGTATGGGTGAGGCAATCTGCTTTCCCGCCAATTTCCCCCAAGGCCACTGAGACACAGTCGATCGATACTCTCTCTCTCTCTCTTGCACTCGCTTGCTATCAGTGATGACCACACCCTCCAATCGGATTTCTAATGTTAGCACGAAATATACCTCAGAATAAGGGAATAACAGGGAAATAGGTGATAACTGAAGGAGAGGAGGAAAGTGGGGAAGGAGGGGAGGTAGAGGACTGAGATTGCATGGCCCAGGGGCCCAAAAAAAAAAAAATAAAAAAAAAAAAATATAAAAAAATATTTTTTTTCGATGTCAAAGTTGATTTTTATTTCTCTGAATTAAGAGTCTTCCCGCAGTGCGCCGGGGGAACTCTTAAGAGTCTCCCGCAGCTCCGGGTTAAGAAGGCAAACAAAATAATTGGCTTTATAGGCAGTCATTTGAGCATAAATCCAAAGAAGTTATCCTAACCCTTTACAATTCATTAGTCCGCCCTCTTCTGGACTGCGTTCAATCCTGGTGCCCTTATCCAAAAAGATAGCTAGAACGAGTTCAACGTAGAGTTACCAAAATGATACCTAGCCTAAAGAACAACCATACGAAGAGCGTCTTAGGATTAAATCTATTTCTTTAACCCAGCGCAGATTAAGAGGACTTAATTCAAGTGTTCAAAATCATCAAAGGCATCGACAATATGAACTGTAGTAAGTACTTCACTAGACCAATCTATTACACGCGGGGAAACGGTTGCAAAATTATTGGTAAATCTTTTAACTCACACCAATCTAAGAATTTCTTCTTCAATCGAGTTGTCAACTTGTGGAATGGGCTTCCCGAACGTTATAGACTGCATCACCGTTGATTCATTAAACTCCGCCTAGACAAATATCTCGCATCAAACCCGCGACTGACTGCGTTGTAAATGAATAACTTTATTTCCCCCTCAGTTAAACATCTGTCCCCTACTAATTCTAATCCTGCCACGGACATTAGTTCCAGGGCAGTAATTCCCTTTCCAATGTTCCCTTACCCACTCTAAACCACTGTTTGGACACTTGATCCTCAGTGTTTTGGAGGACAAGCAACCTAGAAGGGTCACTAGATCTGTTGTTGCTTGATTTCCTTTGTACTCCTTTGTACTTTGTACTCTCTTGAAGTTGTCTAACGAGATGTCCCTCATGTCTCTTACTCGCCGTGGGAGTTTGTTGAAGAGACGTGGGCCTCTGTGTGATAACCAGCCCTCTCGCAGAGAGCCCATAGCACCCCTGTTATTCATCCGGGGGATTTCGCATTCCAGCCTCTCCTATCACTGAATTTCATGACTATCGGAGTATGTAGGTTTGGTACTAAACCCTCTGCGATTTTCCACGTGTATATTATTAGGTAACGTTCTCTTCTACGTTCCAGTGAGTACAGATTCAGTGCTCTTAAACGCTCCCAATAGTGTAGATGTTTTATCGAACTTATATGCGAAGTGAAATTTCTTTGTACACTCTCTACGTCATTTATTTCACCTGCTTTGTATGGGGATGTTAATACGCTACAGTATTCAAGCCGCGGTAGCACTAGAGATTTGAAGATCGGCACGTATAGTCCGATCCCAGGTCTTCCTCGGTCCACCCCTTGGTGCAGCTCCCTCCACAATCACAGACCTGCATTTTTTCACCCAATTTTGTTCATCCATTCTCTCCACATGTCCATACCATCCCAGTCTATTTGTATGCATCACCTTACTAATGTGAGGTGCAGCATGTGAGGAGGTGTGTGGAGTGAGGAGAAGAGGGAGGGGAGTGAAAGGTACAGCATGGTGGACAGAAGAGGTACGAATAGCTGTGGAAGAAAAGAAGAAAGCATATAGAGAGTGGTTGGGTAGCAGAGGGAATGAAGATTCCGAGAGACAGAAACGAGCGAGGTACGTGGAGAGTAAGAGGGTGGTGAAGAGAGTAGTGAAGGAAAGTAAGAGAAGAGTAGATGAGGAATTTGGAAGGAATCTGAGTGTAAAATGGAGGGAGAGTAAGAAACTATTCTGGAAAGAAGTCAAGAAAGTTAGGGAAGGTAGCAAGGGAAACAGTAAGGGTGTGAAAGATAAGAATGGGAGAATGCTAGCCGAGAAGCAAGAGAGAGTCGAAAGATGGAGGGAGTACTTCAGTGAGTTGCTAAATGAAATGAATGAAGAGCCAGCAAACATAGCTGGATATGGTATGGGAGGGAGAAGAAGAGAAGTAGTGGAGGAGGAGGTGGGGATCAGGAGGTCAGAAGTGTGGGAAGCCATGAAAAGAGTGAAGTTGGGGAAAGCACCAGGAACAGATGGAGTGTGTGGGGAAATGTTGAGGTATGGTGGTGAGATAGTGATAGAATGGGTATGGAAAATGTGCAAACTAGCATGGGAGAAGGGGAGTGCACCCGATGACTGGAAGACTGGCATAATAGTCCCCCTAGTAGGGCAAAGGGGAAAGAGGAGTGTGTGGTAACCACCGAGGAATATGTCTTCTAAGCGTAGTAGGGAAGGTATACAGTAGGGTAGTGATTGAGAGAGTGAGAGTGAGAACGGAGAATGGATAGGCGACGAGCAGGGAGGTTTTAGGAAGGGAAGAGGATGTGTAGATCAGATTTTTACCCTGAATTGTGTTGTGGAGAAGTGTCTGGAGAAGAAACAAAAGGTGTATGTTGCCTTTATGGACTTGGAGAAGGCCTATGACATAGTGGATAGAGAAGGTTTGTGGAAAGTACTTAGAATATACGGAGTAGAGGGCAAGTTGCTGAAAGCAGTGAAGAGCATGTATGAGGGTGCAAAGGCGGCAGTACGTGTGGAGAGTGAGCAGAGCGAGTTCTTTGACCTGAATGTTGGTTTGAAACAGGGGTGTGTGATGTCCCCGTGGTTGTTTACTGTATATATGGATGGAGTTATGAAAGAAATACTATCAAGAGCAGTGGATGTTGGTGTATCGCTGAAAAGGGAGGGAATTGAGTGGAAGCTACCTATACTGCTGTTTGCGGATGATACAGTTCTGATGAGTGATAATGAATGGGAGTTGCAGGGTCTGGTAAATGAGTTTGGAACAGTGTGCGAAAACGGAATTTGAAGGTAAATACGGGGAAGAGCAAGGTTATGGTCTTCGAAAGGGATGAAGTCACAGAGTGTGAGGTGAAGCTGAACGGTCAGGGTATGGAGATCGTCAACTCTTTTAAGTATCTGGGCAGTGTGTTGAGTAAAGATGGGACTATGGATGAAGAGGTGCGGGAGAGGGTACAACAGGGGAAGAGGGTTGTAGGAACGCTAAAAGCAGTAACAAGAAATAGGGTGGTCAGTATGGAAGTGAAGAAGTCCTTGCATGACAGTGTGGTAATCCCGACACTGACTTACGGAAGCGAAGCATGGACGTTGGTTGAGAGACTCAGACCAAGAGTGAGAGCAGTGGAAATGAATTACTTAAGGAGTGCGTGCGGAGTTACATGGAGGGATAGACAGACTAATGAGGAAGTAAGAAGGAGGTGTGGTGTGGAGGTAGATGTGCTGGAAAGTGTGAAAAGGAACAACTTGAGATGGTTCGGCCATATGGAACGTATGGAAAGCGAGAGAATGACTAAGAGGGTGTATGAGAGCGAGGTGGAGGGACAGAGGGGGAGAGGTAGACCGAATATGAGGTGGAAGGATGGAGTGAGGAAGTACATGAACGAAGGTGGTGCTGGTTGGGGGGAGGGGCGTCGACTGACTGGGGACAGAGGTGCATGGGGGCGGTTCGTTCGTGGCCACCCCTTCGGGGATCACGGCGTCAGGCAATAGATAGATAGATAGACCTTACTAATATTCTTTATACCTAAACGTCTGCTCAGCTCAACATTTGTTATTCTATCCTGTAGCCTGACCCCACACATCCATCTCACCATTCTCATCTCATCAATTAAAATGTAAAACTTGCAAACTAAACAAACCAAAATTGGGACAAGGACAATATAAAGTCAAATTAAATTATCAAAATCGCTATGTGGAAACAACGCTTACTAAAATGAAAATTATTAAATAAAAGAACACAATCCACCACATAGGGTGTACATCACTACATGAGCAAGTTAATCTGTTTCCCAAGCAAACCAATCGCACATATAACAACGCACTATCGTCACGTTAAAGGAAGTAGTCAAGTTTGGGAAGTCCGGGACGTTCTGGCAAATTTTACTAAACTCTGCATGAATAAAGAAACTACATGTTAAATGTCAAAATATTATTTAAAATCAAATTTGCAACATGACAAGACATTAACAATAGTAAAAAATAAAAATATTGATAAGATATCTATACTATTACAAAATAATATATAAAATACAGTACAGCAGGTATCATGAGGTATCAGATAGTGAGGGAGCCCTGTAATGTAAAGTACCAAATTTCACTGCAGGCGATTGTACCAAAGTGTTTCAAGCTTACATCACAGTTTAACTTGTATTCTGAGAGTTCAAGGAGTTATGAAGAGTGGGTGTGAGTGTGACTAAATGAGGGTGACTTGAGTGTATCATTGAGTTAAGTGCACATCAGAGCTGAGCCTTGTGGTCCGTGAGGCTGTCGAGCGTGTGTGTGAGTGTTCGCCAGGCTCGCTCCACCTGCTCTTGTGTGTATTCCCCGGCCCACTCTGTACAGAACACCACATTGGCCGCCTCCACCCGAGCTGCATTGGAGAGTTGACTGTCCAGCCGTCGTTCAGCCTCTTCCGGCGTCTTGCCGTCACGTCCAGTGATGCGTTTCACGGCTTCAGCACGTTTCACAATGCACACCCAAACCTGTTATAAACAAAAGATTAGAATTGTCTCAAAATGGATGTTTGGTGATGCACTGAAGGATCTCATCATGATTCACTAAACACTCCCCACACCTGATAGAAAGAAATGACGAGTAATAGTCAGGAATGGCAGTTTATTGGACAATTCACCTCTGGCAAAAGATAAAAGTAAAAGAGTGATGTGATACATAAGGGTAGGCTGCGGTGGTTCGGCCACATGAAGATAATGGGTGGGGATGTTAAGTGAAGGGAGGAGTGGCTGTGGACATACCAAGGAAGACATAGAATGAAGTTCTGAAGTTATTGAGTCTTGGAGTGTTTAAACTTTCAAAGGAACTGTAGATGAAAGGGTATCCACTTCAGCTCATCCACAGTAGCAGCAAGAAAACTTAGGATGCTAGATCCGAGCAGAATGCCCCAAAGATTGGAGAAACACACAGACAAGCCAGATAACCTTCACAAGCAGATTATCGACAGATCTTGTCCACCCAGAAGCAACGGTAAGGAGATCCTTGGGAAGCCCAGAAGATCCTTCAAGATGCTTCATTCAGTATAAGTATGAAGGCAACTCAAAAAGACTTTTCGGGGACCCATTTTGGTTATGCCAGGGGCTTTCTATCTATCATTATTGCTACCACCATAAATGTTCATCAAAGTATGTATGGCCGATAAAGAGGTGCATCAAAGTGAAATCAAGACATCCCAGCTTGAGTCTACCAAAATTAAAATGTAAAACTTGCAAACAAAATCAAATCAAAACTGGGACAAAGCCAATATAAAGTCAAAACAAAATATC
The DNA here is from genome assembly GCA_032716605.1 of Paralithodes platypus. Classification (NCBI taxonomy): domain Eukaryota; kingdom Metazoa; phylum Arthropoda; class Malacostraca; order Decapoda; family Lithodidae; genus Paralithodes; species Paralithodes platypus. The sequence goes on from CM064580.1 coordinate 53,100,127, forward strand.
AAAATCGCTATGTGGAAACGACGCTTACTAAAATAAAATTTATGAAATGAAAGAACACAATCCACCACATTGAGTGTACATTACAACATGAGCAAGTTAGGCGGGTGCCCAAACCCGAAAGGAGTTGAAATAGGGGAGCTATCCCCCCGCCAAAGGCGGCTTTCTGGGGCCTTTCCTAGCTGATGCTGAGAGGATTGGGTTCTAGTCGTGTGGTGATGGGCTGGTCTATCCGAGTGAGAACTGAGCGATCTCTGCCATACCCATGGCTTGCTCTGACTGTTCCTTTTACTTGTATATCTTCTAGATCTCAAGTGGCGGCGTCTTTTCCGTGGATTGACCTCCCTACTGCCAACCTAGAAGTTGGCAGATTGGGAGCCAAAGCGTCACATTTTTCCCTTACCCCTCAACTTTCCCTTCATAATTGCTGAGGGGCACAGGGCCTTGGGTGGGGCTTTGGTTTCCCGGGCATTTCCGCACCTTCCTCAGCTCCCCGCCTTGGAGTGGCTTCGGTCACCCGGGCTTTGTTAGTGGTAAGCAGGGAGGATTTTGTGGGGGCGCTCGCTTATGGCCTTGGCCTTGCTCGAAACCTTGGGGCTGTTCGGCCAGACAGCCTGGGGAACAACAACAAGATGAGCAAGTTAATCTGGTTCCCAAGCAAACTAATTGCACACATAACAACACACTATCGTCACGTTCAGGGAATTAGTCAATTTGAGAAGTCAGGGACGTTCTGGCAAATTTTACTAAACTCTGCATGAATTAAAATGTAAAACTTGCAAACTAAACAAACCAAAATTGGGACAAGGACAATATAAAGTCAAATTAAATTTTCAAAATCGCTATGTGGAAACAACGTTTACTAAAATGAAAATTATTAAATAAAAGAACACAATCCACCACATAGGGTGTACATTACTACATGAGCAAGTTAATCTGTTTCCCAAGCAAACTAATCGCACATATAACAACGCACTATCGTCACGTTAAAGGAAGTAGTCAAGTTTGGGAAGTCCGGGACGTTCTGGCAAATTTTACTAAACTCTGCATGAATAAAGAAACTATATGTTAAATGTCAAAATATTATTTAAAATCAAATTTGCAACATGACAAGACATTAAAATAGTACAAAATACAAATATTGATAAGATATCTATACTATTACAAAATAATATATAAAATACAGTACAGCACTCACTAACGATAGTGCTATCGGGTAGGTACCTGTAAGCATAGCATGCCTCAAGTTACCCCTATCAATAACTACCCTACAAATAACCTACATTTATAGCACAAATAAACTAAGGAAATCGCAAAAGTAAGCAATTGATACTATCGACAATGAATACATATAATATAAAGACAAATAATTACAAAATATGAAGTAACAACAGATTTAAACAAAGAGTACTCTTTTAACAAGAACAATAAATTTAAAAAATCATCAATATTAATATTAATAATAATAATAATAGAAAAAGAAAAAGATAAACAATAAATACAGACAAAAAGTAAGCAGAGGTTATACAAGAAACTTCAAGTTAAAAATGCTTGATTAAAATTATTGATGTCAAATTTTAGAATACAGTCACAATAATTGACCCTAAAAAGATTAAATTTATGGTACAATTTACTTGCCTCAAAACCTCTGTCCACTAAGAGTCTGTATAGTAACCTAGCTCTAGCCCAAAAGTCATCTACTTTAGTGCAGATTTTACAAAATCTTATTAATTGGGAGTAAAAACAATTATAAGTGATTTTACTATCGATATTACTACTAGGGAAAGGAAAGTTTATTACGTTAAAATTAAAATCATCAACTTTGTGATATACTTTAAGTATGCACTGTTCATTAACAATCTCTATATTTATATCAAGAAAATTTTCAACTTTATAATTTACGTTACATTGTGTGAGGGGAATAGAATTAGGGTAAATAAGTTTAGCAACTTGATTAAAATTTAACAAATTGCAAACAAGAATATCATCAATATATCTACTATTATTACTTAACAGTTTAGCAAGTGCTAATTTTTCTGGAATTTTATTTTTCTTGCTACTGTCAACTAAGTCTTTTATATATTTAAATTCTAAAGCAAGCAAGAATAAGTCTGCAATTAAAGGGCTAGCATTTCCATAAAAGAAACTACAATTAGTGTTAAAATGTTCATTTAAAATCAAATTTGCAACTTGACAAGACATTAACAATAGTACAAAATAAAAATATTGATAAGATATATAATATTACAAAAAATATATATATACATAGCACTCACTAACGATAGTGCTATCGGGTAGGTACCTGTAAGCATAGCATGCCTCAAGTCAATCAATAACTACCCTACAAATAACCTACATTTATCGCACAAATAAACTAAGGAAATCGCAAAAGCAAGCAATTGATACTATCGACAATGAATACATATAATATAAAGACAAATAATTGCAAAATATGAAGAAATAACAACAGATTTAAACAAAGAGTACTCTTTTAACAAGAACAATTAATTTAAAAAAAATCATCAATATTAACATTAATAATAGAAAAAGAAAAAGAAAATGTTAAGGGGTAGAGTTGGTCCTGCAGCATCCATGTGTTGTTCCCGGCAAGATCGTATAAACCTGTATCCTACTGCACCTTGCAAGCCAGTTTGACTTGGCCAACCACCACAGAGATATCAGGTTCTTACATTAACGTTCCTGATGAATGTACAGAGGAAGTTGTATCATTAAAAATGTCATTGCCCCCGATTCCTGTATGTGAGGGAATCCATTGCAAGACGACTGTTCATAAAGGTCAGGACAAGGGCAGCAGTAGGTTCTGGGTCAGCAAAAGCAGTGATCTGTGAGAGGCAGGATGATCCATCCGCAGATATACGGAGGCTTGCGAGTAAGAGTATACCACCAACTGTTGGGGAGGTAAATGAAGGTAGACAAATTAAAGGGCATGGTATATCGCGAATAATTCTTCTGAACGAACACAATGATGCCCATCTAGCTTCCAAGTTTGACACAGGGAAAGGTCTGCATAAAGCAAAGCAGCAGACATCCATGGGCCATTGATGCGAGTACCATCTATGAAAACCTTGAAGTATCCATCTCAGAAAAGAAATGACTGGCCATGGCAGCATCCCTAGATTTCTTGAAGTTTTCACCCATCAGCAGATGAAGGCAGTCAGACAAATGAAACCACGACGGCAGGGCTGATTCAGCAGAAACAGAAGCAGGTGATGGAGGTTGTGTCCCAAGTGATTGATAAGCACAGATAATTTGTACCAAAGTTGGCTGACGACAACATACACACCAATCAGGGGCTTCATGGAGAGAACCAGATCCAGCAGGAAGAGTAACAAGAATGGTTAAGTTGATATTGAGCAATTTGTTTTACCCCCCTGCAGAAGTAGTTAGCCAAGAACAGAAAAACTCTACGCAGAATTCATGGATTTTGAAAAAGACCAAGTAGATTGGGAAGGTCTTTGGAATGTGTTGACAGTACTGTAGTGTATATGGTGTGGGAGGGAAGTTGCTAATACTCTATCAGAAATTCTTTTTATAGGAATACATTGGTTAATGTGAAGGTATGCAATAAGCTAAGTGAGAGTTATAAGGTCAATGTTGGAGTAAAAGAGGGATGTGTCAGAGAAGTAAATGATCAGAGAATGTAGGGCTTGATCAATGGGCTAGACTGGAATTAGACAGAACAGAGTGGAAGATTTATAAGTAAAAGTCCGATAATCCGACGACCGATAATTGGAATCTCCCAATAGTCCGATTTTTTTTAAATGAGGCCAAATCCAAATTCACCCGATAGTCCGAATTTCAAAAAGTTCCAAAGTCCCCTTTTTAAGGCATTAGGCCACCCAAAACCCACCCAAATAACACATAATGGTACACACACATATCATATGTTCATGAAATAACTTTAAAAGTTTACCATTATGTGTCATATTGGATGTATAGCGTTATATTGTGCATATGCATAGCCTACATTGTGTTCAGGTTTTCGTCAGGCCATTAATACACAGGTTCATAGGGGTAAATTCCAATAATCCGAAAAATCCGGTAATCGGAACGAGGCCCGGTCCTCTGCTATTTGGATTACAGGACTTTTACTGTATCTTGAGGCATGCTATGCTTACAGGTACCTACCCGATAGCACTATCGTTAGTGAGTGCTACAGTATTTGTATTTTGTACTATTGTTAATGTCTTGTCAAGTTGCAAATTTGATTTTAATATAACATTTTGACACTAATTGTAGTTCCTTTATTCATGCAGAGTTTAGTCAAATTTACCAGCACGTCCCGGACTTCCCAAATTGACTAATTCCTTGAACGTGACGATAGTGCGTTGATATGTGTGCGATTAGTTTGCTTGGGAAACAGATTAACTTGCTCATGTAGTAATGAACACCCTATGTGGTGGATTGTGTTCTTTTATTTCATAAATTATATTTTAGTAAGCGTTATTTCCACATAGCGATTTTGAAAACTTATTTTGCCTTTATATTGTCTTTGTCCGAGTTTTTGTTTGTTTAGTTTGCAAGTTTTACATTTTAAATTATACTAAAGCTCTGGTAGCTACATACTTATCAAGCTAAAGAGAAAGAATATGGATCAATTGACAACACAAATACAGTAATAAATATTTGTAAGTAAAGCGATTACTAAAAAGAAAATAAGAGGAACTGATAAACAATATACTGTATGATATAGCTTTGATTACGGTAAGGTATAATACAGGATTACTAAAAAGAATAAACATGGATACACAGACATCAAATAGCCTACAGTAATTAAACATTTGGATTATCTTTTAATACTGTAATGGATTACTGTACTAAAATTTTATACAGAACATTAGGATGTGAGACTGGAATTGTACTTTCTGTGGAGTACTCAGTCTTTAAATATAAGCATGGTATGAATGTATGTATACTGTATACTGTATACAGTATAACAACTAAAAAACAAAAATACTGTATCAGTATTCAATGACTGTTGACTAACCTGATGACAGAAATTATCCCAGCCAGCCTCAAGCAACACAGCAGCATCCAACACCACCACCCTCGTTCCTTTTGATCTTTCCACCACCACCGCTTCCCTCGCCAACCTCCCAATCTCCGGCCAAACGATCCCGTTCAACTTGTCCAACGCATCTTTATTGCCAAACACCTTTGATCCCAAGCTCCTCCGGTTTACTTCACCTTCTTCATTAATGATATCCATTCCGAAGGTTTCTACCAGCTGTTGGAAGCACTTAGTATTTTTGGTGTATGCTTGATGGCCAAGTTTATCACAGTCCACAACAGCTGCTCCTAATTTGGCAAATCGCTTTGCCACGCTTGATTTCCCGCTGGCTGAACCTCCAGTGAGTCCGATGATATGCGGGAAGGTCTCTAAATTTGACTTAGGGATGGGAGGTCTGAGAACAGTGCCCAGTAATCTCATTCTCTGGGAGCTGGAACTGATCTTGTTCTCTTCGTGGCTATTTCTTAACTTGTCTTCCACTAGCTTTATTATATAGCCATCCAGTATCCTCAGACCAGCCTCTTCTCGGGCTTTGTTGATCAGCTGGATACCCTTTTTGGTCTCCTCACTTACCACGATCATATCAATCTCTGGGTCCGATCGAGTAGGGCCCATGGGTTCCGATATTGGGACTATATGGTACTCCACGCTCGGGTCAATGTCCATTGCCAGCTCTCGGATATTACAAATTCTCTTTTCCACGGGGAGGATCATCTCGGCTAGAGTTTTGTTCTTCAACAGTGGGCCCTCGGAAACGCCAATGGTGAATTTATTCCGGCATCTCAGCAACCCTTCTGACAGGAGGATTTTGTGGCCCACGTGAATGCAATCAAACGTCCCCCCAATTACTACACTTGGGTAAACTTTATTCTCAGGGATATTCACAAGGTCCTCAACTGTCTGGTCTTCATTCTGGTAATCCTTATCAAGCAGGAATATGTGGTCACTGTTCATGCTAAAACTCTTGTACCTATCATTTAACTGAACTAGATCACTCCCTTCTTTAGCCTGGTCAAACAAGACTGTATCGACTTTCCTGCTGGTCTTGAGGGGCACTTCCGAGAGTCCCTTGAAGCCGGTGAGCAGGACCCTGACATCGGTGCCATGACAGAGATGCGGGGAGGCGATGTAGATGGAGGTGATGATGTGGCTGTAGAGGGCCAGGCGTTGGTTTGTTCCCGAGGTTGAGGTTTGGGCCAAGGGGTCCAGGTGCACATACAAGGTTCGGCTCACATGCTGTGATGCTTTCTCCAGTACCTGTAGAGATAAAAATACTGATAACTCTTTGATCTTGCTGGGAGATAACCTTATTAGGTACAGGCCTTGGTCTCTGGGTTTTTTCCTAGGCGACCTAGATGTATGTGTGAATTTTTAATTTAATTTAATTTTGTTGTCTCTGTTCGAGCTCTGTCTAGAGTCGGCCACCCCCAGCTATAGGGTATGTGCCTGAGTATATACAGTACAGTACATATTATCAAGATAGTGGCCCCACAAAGAGCACTTATTAACCACACTGTACCAAACTATCTAGAGGTGGTGAGATGGTGCTAAAACCGTGGGCTCCCTATCGGCAGCATTTCCCCCTCTCTCCTTCTGCTATTATTGTCTATTCGCTGTAAGTAGGCGATAAATCATGACTTCTAACCTCTGTAACTAAAAAACGACTAGAGTAATCGAGCCAATATTTTTACCAGTTGGTTAGTCAGTCGAGGAATATATGTGGAAATGTAGTCAATTTGCTCTAGCCCTATTTGAGTTACAGAGGATAGAGGTCATGATTTCTCGCCTACTTACAGCGAATAGACTATACCAAGAGCATAACATCTCGGGTCCACCAAGGCTCACATGTGCACGCAGGTCTGTCATGTATGCATGTATTTAAGGGGGTAGTACTCGCTTTTTATGGACCCCCTTCTCCCTCATGTTTAGCATTTTAGTTTTGAGATTTTAAGACGTCCGTTTCATTAGTTTGGCGATTTTGAGACCTTTCGCCCCATTTCTTTGTCAATATTAAGGCCTTTCGTGCCATTTAGGTGTAAAAAAAATCCTGGCGAGCGATAGCGAGCCTGTAATTTCAGAAGGAACTGGCCTATGGCCGGTACATTTTTCTACTGAAAAATTTACAAACTTAGTTTGAAAGGGAATCTAGGGGATGTTTTCTTTAGGCTTGATGGAGATCTAGCAAGGAAACTCAAAAATATATAAATAAATTAATACAAAAGCTAAAAATCGAGCACTAGCCCCTTAAATAAAATTATAATGTAAAACTTACAAAACAAGCAAACCAAAACAGGTCCTGCACAAAATAAAGGCATGTACCGTATCTAAGTTCAATTAAAATGTAAAACTTGCAAAAAAAGCAAACCCAAACAGGACCTGCTCAATATGGTGATTAAAGAACTTATCAAAATCATTATGCATTAAAATTCAGAAAGATAATATGAAATTACATACATACACATACAAAAAATATTTAAGTGTACCCATTAATTTTGAGATTTTTAGATGTTTGCCCCATTAGTTTGTCAATTTTAAGACTTTTTGCCCCATTTCTTTGTCAATTTTAAGACCTTTCTTGTCATTTAGGTGTAATTTTCTTCCTGGCAAGCAATAGCGTGCCTGCTTTTAGCCGGGGCATTTTTCTACTGATAAATGCACAAATTTATCTTGAAGGGGAGTCTTGGGGGTAATTTTTATAGCTTAACCCGCTGAGTACCAGCTAAATATTTATAAATGTACCACCCAGGACCGGCTGATTCTGAAATTGTTTTTTATTCCAGAAACAATAGCGAATGGGTTAGGAATGAAGGAAAAACCACGAAAAACCGATCAAAAAGCTCAAAAAATGGTCCTACAGAGCCCCCCAAAACAGATTTTACAAGAGTAAAAAATTGAAGGCAATTTCCCCCAAAAAACATGTTTTTGCGCGCTCACGCGCACGCAGTTGGACTTTGAGAGTTTTCAACCATCGGCATGGGTGCGTGGGATACTTACACAGTTCCCATACAAATCTGAGACCTCTAGGTGCCATAGGACCGGAGTAATTGGGACCGGACCGGCCAGGACGCAAACCATGCGTCGCTGGGGCTCAGTGGGTTAATTGAGGTCTAGGGAGAAAACTAGAAAAATAATATATAAATAAATAAATATACAAGTAAATCAAATAGTAATAATAATGAAAAACAAACAAATCTCCCCTTAACCTGGCAGAAAGGCTGAAGCCTGGAGATTGACTATATAAAGATAACATTAATTCCATGGCTGAGACTGTATTACAACTGTTATATATGTATGTACTGTACTGTATGTAAGGGTGAGGGCTGGTCATATCCAGAGTGAGGTTTGACATCCTCTACCCAACCTTAGCCGTGTCTGTCTGTCTCTTTTACTGTCCTACTTTTCCTTTTGGGGGCAGGAGGCTAGGAATCATCCTCTCAATGTAAAATTCTCCTACTCAACGAGACAGAGAAAGGGGCGAGGGAACGCGAAAGTGGTCCCGGATCCCTAAGAATTGGAACTTTAAATATTGTTTCTTTTCGGGCTCTGTCTTGAGTCGGCCACCCCCAGTAGTGGGGTATGTCCCTGAGTATATATATATATATATATATATATATATATATATATATATATATATACAGTATGTATGTATGTACAGTACAGTACTGTATGCATATTTGATATTTCAGTACAGTATACCGAATTATCGTACATAACTTTGCATAATTATACAGTACAGTACTGTGCTGTCACTTTCAGGCATAAATACATATTACACGATGACACTAACAGTCATGAATCAAAGCTAGTATGATACTCGACATTCAACGCTGATATGTTGTCCACACTACAGGACCACAGGTAGCCACACCCACTGGTTGTATGTCAGTGACGGCCCTGATACCATGAATTCCTTTATACTGCATTTGTATTCAAACCTATATTGTGAGATTCAATTACAGCAAAACTTACTCAGACATTCCTATCAAATAGTTAAATTATCATGATGAAGTAAATTACTAATATAATTATTATTGGTTCATGGAAACACAAGATAGATATTATAAGATCAACAAGGAACACTTTGGTACACCTTGAGATGGTTCGGCCATGTGGAATGTATGGGAAGCGAGAGAATGACTAAGAGAGTGTACGAGAGTGAGGTGGAAGGACAGGGAGGGAGAGGTAGAAGGATGGAGTTAAGAGGTACAGTATACAGTATGTGTGTAAGCGGTGCTAGATGGAAGGAGGGGCGTTGACTGACTGGGAACAGAGGTGCATAGGGGCATTTCGTTCGTGGCCACCCCTTCAGGAATCACGGTGTCCGGCGATAGATAGAACAATGCAGTAAACAAAGATACCACCATCCTCCTGCCTGTCTTCCCTCCTTCCCGGTTCCCTCACTCAGTTAACTAGATTCTAATTATCATTCCTCCAGTCACGAGCCGTGACATAGTCAGTAAAGCGTCAGCTGCTGATCAAAGGGTCGGGAGGTCAAACCCACTCTGTCAAAATGTTATTGGTAGATGTCAAGCCAGAGCAACTTGACCTTGCAATTTGTGACAAACGCGTAATGCTCATGGCCACCCTTTCACAAGAAATACGGCGTCTAGAAAAAAAAATAAATAAAAAAAAATAAAAAAATAAACAAAATCCTCCAGATTCTCTGATTAAAATGCAAAACTTGCAAAATAAACAAACCAAAACGTATACGAACACAGTAAAAAGACAAAACAACGAATCAAAATCGCTATGTGGAAACAACGCTAAGTAAAATAATTATTTATAAATAAAAAAACACAATCCACCACATAGAGTGTACATCACTACATGAGCAAGTTAATATGATTCCCAAGGAAACTAATCGCACACATACTAACGCACTGTAGTCACGTTCAAGGAATTAGTCAATTTGGGAAGTCGGGGACGTTCTGGTAAATTTTACTAAACTCTGCATGAATAAAGAAACTACATTAAGTGTCAAATGTTATATTAAAATCAAATTTGCAACTTGACAAGATAATAACAATAGTACAAAATACAAATATAACTCACTAACGATACTGCTATCGGGTAGGTACCTGTAAGCATAGCATGCTTCAAGTGACCCCTAACAATTACTACCCTACAAATAACCTACATTTATTGTACAAATAAACTAAGGAAATCGCAAAAGCAAGCAATTAATCCTATCGACAATGATTATCAGGAATTGAATAATCAAATCAGCAGTAAGGTATGACCTTCGGGAGCTTATTAGGTACTGTATTATATTATTTGTCTATTGCATAAAACTACACTGATAGTGGAGGTCTCTGTGGGCAATAAGAACTGGTGGGAATGTCTGGTAACCTCTTTTTGTTTGATTTGCTTGTAGCAGCAAAGCTTTGAAAAGATTTGTTGTTCTTATGTTAAAAACAAAAATTATAGATTCATAAAGAATGGTAAAAAATTATCAGTTTTATGTTAATTTTCTTTATCTCTTTCTTTACAGGCCTATTAATTGATGATTTTATTGGTTAGTTTATTATCGGTAAGTGTTCTGACAACACTGAACACTTAGTACTCTGCTGCCCAACACTTGCCCCACACAGACACAATTTGAACATCACCTCACTCAGTGATCTCTGGACCCACCCGAGAGAGGTGACAGACTACCTGGATGCTGCCTGATTCCCAAAGAGGGTATATTGGGGCTCCTACAGCTACAATAACTACTAAAACATACCTTGGGCAAGCTTGGAATGATAGAACGAACTGGTTGTGTTAGTATCAACAGTCCCGTCATGGCCCTCATCTGCAATACAAAAGGCTACATTGTAGTACATGAAGAAAGTGACCAAGGTGTGGTTGTTCATACCGAGGACGAAATCAATGGAGGGATCACTATGACCGGTTGTTAAATGTGGAGTCTGTATGAGATAGGGAACACCTGAGCGTTGTGGAGCCAGTGCAGGGCCCTCCCCCGTGGATTAGTCATAAAGCTGTTAGAAGCGTACCGTAATAATAATAATACAAAAAAAAATAATAATAATAAAGCCATATGCTGCTCTGCTCAGGCATCGTTTCCGAGATGTTGAAGGCTTCTGTGGAGGTTGGGGTGTGAATGGTAGCACAACTGATAAACACAGTTGTAAATGGAGGAGAATGTACCTGACGATTGGCAAAAAAGTGTGATAGTGAATATTATTAAAGGGAAAGGTGACTCTATGGATTGGGGAAATTACAGAGGACTGAAAATACTCGACCAAGTCATGAAAGTTTATGAGAGTCTGAGAGAGTATTTGAAGGTATAATTAGGGAGAGTGTGGCCAAGATGCAGTATGGCTTTATGCCAGGCCGCGGCACCACTGTTAGACAGCTCCAGAAGAAGTACCTGGGAAAATATAGGGAACTCTATTATGTCTTTGTGGATTTAGAGAAAGCCTTTGACAGGGTGCCCAGAGAGGTTATGCAGTGGGCCATGAGAAAACTTGGTGTGGAGGGGTGGTTCGTACAAGTGGTAATGAAGATGTATGAGGGTTCCCGAGCGGCGGTGAGGCTGAAAGGGGAGCTGAGTGATGAGTTCTCGGTTAATGTTGGAGTGTACCAGGGTTCAGTCCTGAGCCCGCTCGTTTGTCCTGGTCTTGGAGGCGCTATCGAGAGTTCAGGTCGGGTCTGCCTAGGGAACAGCTCTACGCAGATGATCTGGTGCTGATTGCTGACACTGACAGTGCGGCTGAAGCTGAGACAATGTTTCTAAGGTGGCGGGAGGGAATGGCAGATAAGGGATTAAGAGTGAACATAGGAAAGACAAAAAACATGATCAGTGGCAATGAACGCGGAACTGTGGTACAGAGTGGTAGTTTCCCTTGTCCTGTCTATAAAAAGGGGTTTGGGTGCAATTCTATCCAGTTTTGCACATGTCATGGATCATGGATGGGTGCATAAGAGGTGTAGTGGTATGAAGGACCCTATTGTTGTGGCCAGTTAACTTTCAATGTGCCATAAGTACATACCGGTAAGTCTTGGCAGTTACGGATCCACCTGGTAGCATAGAGTTCGGGGATGTGCACCTGGAATGTGTCAATAAGTTTTGGTACTTGGGTGACATGATTGCTGCAGATGGTGGGGCTGAGGCCTGCTCAGTCGCGAGAGTCATAAATGGATGGAAAAAGTTCAGAGATGTTGTCATTACTGACCATGAAAGGGCTCTCCCTACAACTAAAAGGGAGGTTATATAGTACGGTACAGTACTTGTGTTAGAAGTGTGATGGTGTACCGGTATGCTAGCATAACCTGACCAGTCAAGATGGAAGATATAAAAAGGATAGAGCAAAATTAAATGAGGATGGTGAGATGATATGTGGGTCTGCTATGAAAGACAAAACCCCCAATGTAGTACTCAGAGGGTGCTTAGGCATTGAGAGTATTAGCATAGGAGCAGGTATAGATGGTATGAATATATGGAAAGAAATATAAACGTGGAGGGAGTCACTAGAAGAGGTAGACCAAGAAAGACGTGGAATCAGGTAGTACAAACTAATGTTGCAGCCAAAGGACTTACTAAGAGGGATGCCAAAGACTGGGCTGCTTATGGGGTGAAAAAAAGAAGAAAAAGACTGACCTACTCATATGTAGATCATAGTCTAGTCTTTAATGTATTACAGGTACCGGGTATACCCTAATTTTTACAATTAGGCATAGGACTATATATTCAAGGGGATAATAAAGATAGCTAAGCTTAGGTCCAGCCATATAATATCTCCTATAGTCTGTTTTTTTCCTGGCTGGCGGTAAATTGCCTCACCATTTTTATTACAGTACTCGGGTACAGTATGAAGATAGTGTAGCTCTGAAATACTATATGTTGATAATTATGAAAACTTGGCCTTAAAATGATGCAGAGCCATAGTAGTTTAATATTTTTCCATTAAGTAACGAGAAACCAGCTGCTAAGGGATCCAATTTTTGGCGGCTGAACAAACCAAACAAACAAAACAGACAACTTAGTGGCTACATATCGGTAACATGGCTAATTGCAGTATAAATATAGCATTGGAGGGAAGATGTACAGCAGGATTGTGATTGAGAGAGTGAGAGAGCAAACAGAGGAATTGGTATGTTGAGGAACAGGGTGGGTTAAGGAAGGGAAGAACCTGTGTAGACCAGATCTTCTCCTTGAGGTCTGTTGAGGAGAAATATCTGGAGAAGGAAAAGAAGTTGTATGCTGCCTTCATAAACTTGGAGAAAGCCTATGACAGAGTAGATAGAGGTTTGTGGAAAGTACGGTACTGAAAATAAATGGAGGAGATGGTAAGTTGCTGGAAGCGGTAAAGAACATATACAGTATATACCTGTATATAATTAATGTTGAATTAAAGCAAGGATATGTGATGTTCCCATTTTTGTCATGAAAACAATACAAGGAATAGCAGTGGATGTTTAACCTCTGAAGTGCGCATGGGGGTAATTAGACACCTCTCCCTGTGCGCATGTATTTGAGGTGTTTCCGTCACTAAAATATTCATTGTACCATTAATAGCATTAATACTTATCCATATGCGCCTATTATGGGTTGATTATAAAGGTATTAACCTGAAACAACAATAAAACGAGTGAAAACAGCGTTTGGATGGTCAAAATCGGAGATATAGCCCGCGAGTTGTATAATGTATGGGTGAGGCAAGCTGCTTTCCCGCCAATTTCCCCCAAGGCCACTGAGACACAGTCGATCGATACTCTCTCTCTCTCTCTTGCATTCGCTTGCTATCAGTGATGACCACACCCTGCAACCGGATTTCTAATGTTAGCACGAAAATATACCTCAGAATAAGGGAATAACAGGGAAAATAGGTGATAACTGAAGGAGAGGAGGAAAGTGGGGAAGGAGGGGAGGTAGAGGACTGAGATTTTGCATGGCCCAGGGGCCAACAAAAAATAAAAAAATAAAAAAATAAAAATATATTTGTTTTTCGATGTCAAAAGTTGATTTTTTTTATTTTTTTTTCTCTGACTCTTAAGAGTCTCCCCGCAGTCCGCCGGGGGAACTCTTAAGAGTCTCCCGGCAGTTCCCGGGTTAAGTACCCCTTGTAAGGAAGGAGAGTGGATGGAAGTTGCCTGTAGTACTGTTTGCTGATGATACAGTTCTGATAAGTGATGAGTAAGAGTTTATTGTTGTTGCTGTTCCTCAGGCTGTCTGGCCGAGCAGCCCCAAGGTCCCGAGCAAGGCCAAAGCCATAACCGAGCGCCCCCACAGAACCCTCCCAGCTTACCACTAATAATGCCCAGGTGACCGAAGCCACTCAAAGGCGGGGAGCTGAGGAGGGTGCGGAAACGCCCGGAAAACAAAAGCCCCACCCAAGGCCCTGTGCCCCTCAGCAATTATAAAGGGAAAGTTGAGGGGCAAAGGAAAAATGTGACGCTTTGGCTCCCAATCTGCTAGGGTTGGCAGTAGGGAGGTCAATCCACAGAAAAGACGCCATCACTTGAGATCTAGAAAATATATAAGTAAAAGGAACAGTCAGAGTAAGCTATGGGTATGGCAGAGAACGCTCAACTCTCATTCTGATAGACCAGCCCATCACCACTGAGTAAGAGTTACAAGGTTTGCCTGGTTTGGTAAATATGTTTGGTGTTTTGTGAGAAAAATGGAACCTTACTTGGAATATGGTCTAGGAGGGGGCTTGTTGGTAACCACAGGTATTTGTGCTTGCTCAGGAAGGGTTGTCCACTTTTGACTGGTACAACGGGGCGTGTATAGGAAAAACTTGTTCACCACATGCATGTTAGGCTATGTGAGGTATGACTAGATAAATTTGGTAAGCTTTTACTTTAGTACAGTACTAATGACAGTATTTGTTTTATAAGTTCTTGGTCTATGTGATTCACCAATAATAAGCCTCATATCCGTGGCAATTATGCAAGCCGTGGCATAATCAGTAGAGCATCGGCTGTTGATCAAAGGGTCAGCGGATCGAGCCCGCACTGTCAAAATGTTATTGGTAGATGTCAAGCCCGGGCATCTTGACCTAGCGATTCGCGACAAACGCCTAATGTTCATTGCCACCCGGGCCCACCCCTTCTCGGGAATAACTCTCTGCCTGGCAAAAAATAAATACCGGTACATAACTAAATAAATAAATAAATAATAAATAAATAAATAAATAAATAAATATATATATATATACCGGTATATATATATATATATATATATATATATATATATATATATATATATATATCTTATCTATCTATATATATATATATATATAATATATCTATCTATTGCCTGATGCCGTGATCCCCGAAGGGGTGGCCACGAACGAACCGCCCCCATGCACCTCTGTCCCCAGTCATGTCGACGCCCCTCCCCCAACCAGCACCGCCTTCGTTCATGTACTTCCTCACTCCATCCTTCCACCTCTCATTCGGTCTACCTCTCCCTCTCTGTCCCTCCACCTCGCTCTCGTACACCCTCTTAGTCATTCTCTCGCTTTCCATACGTTCCATATGGCCGAACCATCTCAAGTTGTTCCTTTTCACACTTTCCAGCACATCTACCTCCACACCACACCTCCTTCTTACTTCCCCATTAGTCTGTCTATCCCTCCATGTAACTCCGCACGCACTCCTTAAGTAATTCATTTCCACTGCTCTCACTCTTGGTCTGAGTCTCTCAACCAACGTCCATGCTTCGCTTCCGTAAGTCAGTGTCGGGATTACCACACTGTCATGCAAGGACTTCTTCACTTCCATACTGACCACCCTATTTCTTGTTACTGCTTTTAGCGTTCCTACAACCCTCTTCCCCTGTTGTACCCTCTCCCGCACTTCTTCATCCATAGTCCCATCTTTACTCAACACACTGCCCAGATACTTAAAAGAGTTGACGATCTCCATAGCCTGACCGTTCAGCTTCACCTCACACTCTGTGACTTCACCCCTTTCGAAGACCATAACCTTGCTCTTCCCTGCATTTACCTTCAAATTCCGTTTTTGACACACTGTTCCAAACTCATTTACCAGACCCTGCAACTCCCATTCATTATCACTCATCAGAACTGTATCATCCACAAACAGCAGTATAGGTAGCTTCCACTCAATTCCCTCCCTTTTCAGCGATACACCAACATCCACTGCTCTTGATAGTATTTCTTTCATGACTCCATCCATATACAGTAAACAACCACGGGGACATCACACACCCCTGTTTCAAACCAACATTCAGGTCAAAGAACTCGCTCTGCTCACTCTCCACACGTACTGCCGCCTTTGCACCCTCATACATGCTCTTCACTGCTTTCAGCAACTTGCCCTCTACTCCGTATATTCTAAGTACTTTCCACAAACCTTCTCTATCCACTCTGTCATAGGCCTTCTCCAAGTCCATAAAGGCAACATACACCTTTTGTTTCTTCTCCAGATACTTCTCCACAACACAATTCAGGGTAAAAATCTGATCTACACATCCTCTTCCCTTCCTAAAACCTCCCTGCTCGTCGCCTATCCATTTCTCCGTTCTCACTCTCACTCTCTCAATCACTACGCTACTGTATACCTTCCCTACTACGCTTAGAAGACATATTCCTCGGTGGTTACCACACACTCCTCTTTCCCCTTTGCCCTTATATAGGGGGACTATTATGCCAGTCTTCCAGTCATCGGGTGCACTCCCCTTCTCCCATGCTAGTTTGCACATTTTCCATACCCATTCTATCACTATCTCACCACCATACCTCAACATTTCCCCACACACTCCATCTGTTCCTGGTGCTTTCCCCAACTTCACTCTTTTCATGGCTTCCCACACTTCTGACCTCCTGATCCCCACCTCCTCCTCCACTACTTCTCTTCTTCTCCCTCCCATACCATATCCAGCTATGTTTGCTGGCTCTTCATTCCTTACATTTAGCAACTCACTGAAGTACTCCCTCCATCTTTCGACTCTCTCTTGCTTCTCGGCTAGCATTCTCCCATTCTTATCTTTCACACCCTTACTGTTTCCCTTGCTACCTTCCCTAACTTTCTTGACTTCTTTCCAGAAGTTTCTTACTCTCCCTCCATTTTACACTCAGATTCCTTCCAAATTCCTCATCTACTCTTCTCTTACTTTCCTTCACTACTCTCTTCACCACCCTCTTACTCTCCACGTACCTCGCTCGTTTCTGTCTCTCGAAATCTTCATTCCCTCTACTACCCAACCACTCTCTATATGCTTCCTTCTTTTCTTCCACAGCTATTCTTACCTCTTCTGTCCACCATGCTGTACCTTTCACTCCCCTCCCTCTTCTCCTCACTCCACACACCTCCTCACATGCTGCACAGATCTCATCCTTAAACACCTTGCTCATCTCCTCCACTTCCTCCATAACTTCCAGGTCGAACCCACCTAGTCGTTTTTCCACTGCTCTCCTGTACTCCTCCCTGACTTCCTCCTCCTGCAACCTCTCCACCCTCCTCTCGCCTCCCTCCAGCTCTCTTCACCCACTTCTTTTGCATCCTAACCTTAGCTACCACTACATAATGATCAGACAGACCCCCTCCAATACCCCTATACACCCTAGCATCCATCACAGATTTCTTCATTCATTCATCCACACATACATAATCAATCAATGACTTTTGTTCCACCACTGTCTTATCCTTCATCGTCAACATCCGTTTCCACGTGTACCTGTGGATCATTCTGTGTCGGAAGTAGGTGTTGGCTATCCACAGCCTCCTCCCCACACATACATCCACAAGTGCACTACCATTCCCATTCACCTCTGATGGTACCCCCCACCCTCCCACCACTCCCTCAACTTTCCTATCACCCACCTTACCATTCATATCCCCAATCAGAAATATTCTTTCGTTCTTGTCAAACTTCTCCAGGCACGCCTCCACATTCATCCAGAACTCCTCTTTCTTTCTTTCAAGTATATCCTCTGTCGGGGCATACACGCATACAATCACCCACGTTTGTATTCCTACTTTCATTCTCACCCACACAATCCTTGAACCCTCAGACCCATACTCTCTTACACATTCCTTCCATTTGCTACTTACAAACAAACATGCACCTTCTCTCGCTGTTCCTTCACTCACTCCAGCACACACACCCATTCCACACTCCCACTCTCTCACATCTGAACCTTTCCATTTGGTCTCTGTCATTCCACATACATCCAGCCTGGCATTCACTAACACTTCCAGAACCTCTCTCTCTTTTGTGCCATCATTCATGCCACTAACATTCCACGTAGCCATTCTCAGAATGTCCGAAGGTATGTCCTTAGTCAGTTGTGGTTCGTCAACGTAGGTTCCGTCCGCATCCGAGGCTGTTCGTTCGTTTTTCTTTGCTTATAATTTATATATATATATATATATATACAGTAAACTTCCGTTAATCCGAAGGGCAGCGGACCGGCCCTCGTTCGGATTAGTGGATTTTTCGGATTATCGGACTTTACCCCTATGAACCTGTGTATAACGAAAACATTGAGACATTAGGCCACCCAAATGACACAATGGTGCACACACACATATCATATGTTCATGAAATCACTTCAAAAGTTTACCATTGTCATTGTAGCCTATTACCTACTTCAAAACATTCAGATTAATGGTCAAAGGAATCTGCTGATATAAACGTCTTCTTCTTCTTCCGTCTACTAGCGAGTTTGTCTTGCTCTTGAAGATCAGATGTGGTTCGGGAAGTAATGCCTTAACAACGGCACTTCCCTGAGAGGTTCTTGTAATTTTCCTTTTGTGATTTTCCTTTTGTGACGTGCTCTGTTATATTATATTGTATTGAAAGCACCCTTGTCTTGTTGTCTTGAAAGCACCCTTGGGACGCTCCGATCACTGAACTATAAATAGTAGCGTATCGGAATGTCCAAAGGTGCGTTTTCAAGCTCAAGACTAATACGTCCAAAGGTGCGTTTTCAAGCTCAAGACTGAATGCGCTTCCAGAAAATGCGGTGCAAGCCAGTAGCGCATCGGAGCGTCCCAAGGATGCGTTCAAGAGCAAAACAAACTCTCTAGCAGACGATGTGGAAGAAGAAGAAGGTGTTTACGTTTATATCAGTAGCTTCCTTTGACCATTAATCTGAATGTTTTGAAGTAGGTAATAGGCTACAATGACAATGGTAAACTTTTAAAGTGAATTCATGAACATATGATATGTGTGTGCTCCATTATGTGTCATTTGAGTGGCCTAATGCCTCAAAAAGGGGACTTTGGGACTTCTTGAAATTCGGACCATCGGGTGAATTCGGATTTGGCCTCAAATTGAAAAATTCGGACTATTGGGAGATTCGAATCATCGGTCGTCGGATTAACGGACTTTTACTGTATATATATATATATATATATATACGGTATATCTCTCCAACAAAATAACTTTTTACCAAATTTACCCCAATTTACCTAACCTAAGCTATAATGATCTAAGTCAAGGCTAACATTGAAAGGGCAAATGCCACAAATCACGAGCAAAAACAATTGTCAAGACTCCAGAGAATCAACATTGCAGCCGGTCTCCTAAACCCATATTTTTGACATAAATGTTACCAATGGCCTTACCTAACTCTGTCTATTGTAGCCTACAGTATACATTATACCGGTACTTGTGGAAATAATAAAATCCAATAATACTGTTTGATTAGGATATTGGGTTAGAATGTTTGGTTGTTGTTGTTGTTGTTGTTGTTCCCCAAGCTGCCTGGCCGAACAGCCCCAAGCCCCCGAGCAAGCCCAGGGCCATAACCGAGCGCCCCCACAGAACCCTCCCTGCCTACCACAATAAAGCCTGGGTCACCGAAGCCACTCCATGGCGGGAAGCTGAGGAGGGTGGGGAAACGCCCGGGAAACCTAAGCCCCACCCAAGGCCCTGTGCCCCTCAGCAATTATGAAGAGAAAGTTGAGGGGCAAAGGAAAAATGTGATGCTTTGGCTTCCAATCTTGGTAGATTAGGAGGTCAATCCACGGAAGAGACGCCATCACTTGAGATCTAGAAAATACATAAGTAAAAGGAACAGTCAGAGTAAGCTATGGGTATGGCAGAAATCGCTCAGTTCTCACTCTGATAGAATTGAATGTTCAATACTGTACCGTATAACCAAACGTATAGAATGTTTGGTTATACGGTAGGCTACAGTATTGAACATTCCTTTTGCGGCACTACTAGAAACAATTTAATAGGAAATGGGGAACAATATGGATTATGAACGCGCCACAATTTTCTCACTATAATTCGCATGGAGGTTATTAGTTATCAACAACTTAAAAAACCCTGATATCACCAAAAATACCTGTATAGCTTTACGCCTGCTATCGATGAAAATAAACAGATTCAAGTATCCCTCACCCCAATGCCAGTTAGGTTAGTTAACAGGTTTTGGACACTAAATTAGGTTAGGTTGGGGTAAGGTAATGAAAATCCTCCACTCATAACATGATAATAATCAAAATAAAACACTTGGCTATACTCCATGAAAAAGGAACACAAAAAAAGGTGAATAAGCCTGCAAAAGTAATAATCCGTGATAGCCTACCAAACGCTTAAAACATAGGTTTGTGCACTGTGCACGTTCCGACGTTCATATGCTCACTTCTGTGACAGTGTCCGTCTCCTTAGAAAATATGGGTAAACCTGACTTTGGTAAATTTATATAATTGCACCTATACGAGCTAAAAAATATATTATTGTATTTAACAGGAAGATACGACGAGGTAAGTGATGTGGTATAGGTGGCAATATGCGGAAATGGATTATAAGGGCATTCCGCCCCCTCTGACAAAAGTCTATCAATCTAGATGTGACACGAATTTTACATGGTTTCAGAGAGACATTAGCCTAACCTAACAACCTAACCTAACCTAGTATTATGGGAGGGAGCTGCCGCCCCCACACCCCCGCTGCTTGGGTAAAACAGTTGGGGTGGAGTGAGTAACCCTATATTTTCGTAAGGGGGTCAGAGGGGCGGAATGCCCTTATAATCCATTTCCGCATATTGCCACCTATACTACATCACTTACCTCATCATACCTTCCTGTTAAATACAATAATAATTTGTTTAGCTCGTATAGGTGCAATTATAGACCTATACCCTGACTTTTTGGACCGACAGCGATTTCAGTAAGTTTTACTTGATTTTTTGTATTTTTTCCCTCAGATATAGTGTTGTTTTATACTGAAGAGGAGCGGAAATGAGTATTTACCCATTATCCAACAATCTAAAAACACGCCCCCCACTAGTGGGGAGGGCTGTAAAGTTCAGGGAAAATGAGGGGTTAAAAGCATAATAATACAATAATATAGCGTTTTGTATCAAAACTTGGGGTTCAATGTTATTTTAATACCACAAATTTTGTTGATATATTTGAAGATAAATATTGAATCTATATGCTCTAAAGATCATAAGAAAATTTGTTTTAACCCTCGGCAAAACCTAATAAAAAAGTATGGTACTAACATTTATTTTTCGTAACAAGGTTGTCAATACGGTACTTCCAGTTATCGACAGCTCTAAAGATCATATGAAAATGTGTTAAACCCTCGGAAAAACCTAATATAAAAGTATGCTACTAATAATTTAATTTTCGTAACAAGGTTGTCAATACGGTACTTTCCCGTTATCAATGTACAATCAAAGCTGAACATTGCAGAGTAAACACCGTAGACTTCATCGAATTTTCTTTCACCTTCGTATAATCGACAGCCAATTTTTTTATTTTTTTATTTACTAAGGGATTAGTACTCAACCAGCGGGGGTGTGGGGGCGGCAGCCCCCACCCATAATACTAGGTTAGGTTAGGTAAGGTTGTTAGGTTAGGCTAATGTCTTTTCAAATCACTATCGGGGAACAACATCGATTGATAGGCCTTATGGGGAAAATAGGTTTTCCCGAGATTTCTAATTAATTACAAACACTATATATTGATGTAAATGAACAATTTTGTTTATAAAAAACACTCGGAAAATTTGTGGTATTAAAATAAAAAAATTCCAAACTTGGCTTGGGTTTTCCCAAATTGCAAACCCATACAACCCAATTTTGTGAATACCCGAGCCAACTTTTGACGAAAGCTGGCTCGGATTTCACGGGGTGGAGTGGGTAGCCCAATATCTTGTGTTATAAAAATAGACAACTTTGGGAAGACATTAGCCTAACCCAACAACCTTACCTAACCTATCCTAGTATATGGGTGGGGGCTGCCGCCCCCACATCCCCGCTGGTTGGGTGCTGGCTGAAAAACGTATTGTTTTACAGTATAATGTATAGGCCTATGTATTTTAGCGTTTTTTTTTCTCCCTTATAATACATTTCAGCTCTTAATGATATACTGTATATAGCAATGATGTATAATATGCTCTACCGAACCTATTAGGCCTAAAAAGATCGATGGGCTAACTGTCGGTCCAAAACATCAGTACTGTATAACAAAAATATGGCAAGGATGTAGTATTCGGGCGTACCGCCTGCCTTGTTTACACTACTTGTATACTCGCAATCATTGTTCCTGTCTAGTTGGACTGCCGTGGATTACAATAATGGGTTGTCCCCCCCCCCCCATGACTTATTGTCATCATCATATATATTACCAGCAGGGGGCAAATAATAGAAAAAACCGGGATGGATGTAGATTCCGGGCGTACGGTTATCATGTTTACATAGAGTAATCGCCGAAGTTAACTTCGCGTCTATTTTGACGGTGATTTTGTCGGTTATTTGCCCATTGCTGGCAATATATATGATGATGACAATACAGTATGTCAACATATTATTGTATCCAAAGGCAGTCAAAATAGACGGGAACATGATGGCAAGCGTCCGACGCCGCTCCGCGTAGTGTAAACATTAAAACAAGGCTGGTGGTGCGCCTGAACTCTACATTCTACCCTAAAAAACAGTCAAAATAGACGAACATAACCGTGAGCGCACGATGTATGTAAACATGACGACCGTACGCCCAGATAGGCTACTATATCCGGTCAATATTTAAGAGTCGCACCACAGCTGGGATCTTATTTCTAATGGTAGTTTTGGGTTCCTATCATTCTATGCTTCATTGCTATAGGCTATACTTTTTATCCACGGGAAAATATTTCTTTTTTCTTGGCTTAATTTTTTTTAGCATTAACTTAACCAAAAAACCTAACCTAACCTAATAGCCCCCAAATACATTTAGGTTAGGTTAGGTTAGGTTAGGGTTTTTGGTTAGGTTAGGCTAATGCAAAAAAAAAAAAAAAATAGGCTAGCCTAGGCTAAATAAATAAAAAACAAGAAAAAAAAAATCCCGTGGATAAAAAGTATATAGCAATGAAGCATAGAATGATAGGAACCCAAAACTACCATTAGAAATGAGATCCCAGGCCAGCTGTGGTGCGACTCGTAAATATTGACCCTACATCCTTCCCGAAAATATGGTACCGGTACCTTTCCCATATTTTTTGATAGGCCTAGGCCTACCCACCTAGGCTACACATTCAATGGGCAAATTTAGCCTAGCCTAGGTCCGGTGTGACGAAACATTGGTAACATTCAAGGAGACTACTGCAAGACTCTTCTTCTTCTTCTTCTTCTTCTTCTTCTTACCTCTGGCCGGGTATAGGTAATCCTAGTGTTTACTAGCCTATACCCCTTTGAAAGGACATTAGCCTAACCTAACAACCTTACCTAACCTAACCTAGTATTATAGGTGGGGGCTGCCACCCCCACACCCCCGCTTTGACTTAGATTTTTGGTGTATTTGTCTGTGAAGTGGGTATTTTTCAATTTGTTTATAATGAAAATCCTCCATGCGGACTAGGCCCTAGCCTATATGGAGAAAAATATGACGAATCTATTGGTGCCTATTTTCCCTAATAAATTGTTTCTCATAACGTCGCACTACTGTCCTTGAATATTATCGAAACATTTTGCCATGGTCAGTCAGAACATCATTAGGCCTACTGCGATATCCCAGCACATTTAGATAACCTAACTGAACTAATCAACACCAAGCCTAGCGTACCACTACATCCATCCCCTTAATTAAAATACCGATAGGCCTAATCCTAATGTAGAAGAAAAAAAAAAACGGTAGAAATCAAGGACGACCCTACCATTGTGGTTCACCAACTCTGCCTCCCTCACCTGTCACGTGACCTGTGGCTGCGGCACCCCAGCAAATATCCATTGACTAGCCTAATTTCTGATTAAAAAAAAAAAAAAAAAAAATCAAATTCGATGAGTAAGCAAGCGTGCAAATATCGCAGTAACTCGGAAATATCGGAAAAACTCAATTTTTCTGTCACCAATTTTCCCATGGATTTTTTTATTTTTCCCTGTTAGTTTTCATCAATAAAGGCTTATCCCTCAATACCTTCATCTGATCTGATCTGATCTGCTGTCTGGGAGTATTCAAGTTAAAGTCTGGGTACGCAAAACAGCTTGGAAAGTCTCGACAATGCAGGAAAGTTGGAAAATTGGAGCTCCCTTAAAAACATAAACACACTCCTTCTCCTTCTTCTCTCTCTTCATCTCCACGCCGTTGCTCTCTTCCTCTTCCTCCATCTTGGTTTCTCCCACCTCCTCGGTTTCCCTTCCCTGCCATAATAGGCCTACACATTTCGAGCTCAAACCCACTATTTAACGGGGAGCCGTATCGCTTTCCTCCTCCCTGTTGATTATATTTCGATATTTTAGTTACCCATAAAAATATGTTTTCTTATACAATGTTTAGAGAAAACGATTGAATAATATGGGTAACTAAATGGAACCGCGTACTATATATTTTTTCATTTTCGTTTATTTAAAGAATTTGCGAGTTAAAGTACCCATTCTTCATGAAATAGAAGATGCTATATTTAAGGTTCAGTATCCACTTACTATGAATCAGCGTAACAGCAAAAAAAAAAAAAAAAATATGTAGATATTATAGCCTACGTACCTGTAGGAGCTGGGAGCTATATGGCTCATTCGTGTTCCGAGTGTTGATTCATTAGCAGTGTATTGCTTCATACTCCGTTGTGTAGTAATTGGCGGTAGTATATAACGTTTTCTCAGCAGAGTTTTAGTCTTTTAGACTTTTAGTGATGACTTCCCACGATATAAAGCTGTATCCTTCAACGGATTCTGATGTAATAAAGCTACACAGCATTAAATATGCAGCCCCACCATCAACAAATGGTGATAAATTGCCAATTACATTGAACATTAAAACTAAAAACATTTCTAGAAAGTGGTTTAGAAATAAAAAATTCAAAAGACAAATTGAAATAGGTCTTGACAAACAAAACTGGATTGAAAATAATGGGACACTAGAATATAGGTTTGAGTCAGCGGTGTTTGTAAAACTTACAAAGGGTTCTAATATTATTCAACTCAAGTGGAAACGGGGGCAAAAAACTCTCCAAAAATGTATTATTAATATCAATAAAGAGGCCAACCTGATTACTAACGAGGCCAATCTGAATACTAAAGATCTTAGTACTAACAAGACCAATGAGAGTACTGACGAGGCAAACAAAATTATTCACGAGGCCATCCAGGTTATTGAAGTGGCTAACCTGAATATTTACGAGGCCAGGGTGGTTACCGAGGTACAAGCCCCAGAGGCTATTGGAAAGATCGATGCACTTCATGAGAACAATAATATGATGTTGGCAATGGGGCAAATTGACATTGGATTATACGGTGACTTGCGCCAAGATTTCATTGATAATACTGCAGCTGTCGAGGATCTTGCTGCAGACCTCAGCCAGGATATTGCAGATAGCAGACAGAATATTGCAAGACTTGTACAACACATAGCAGAACACAATAGGGATATACCTGGCCTCAGACAACATATTGCAAGCCTCAGGCAGAGTATTGCAAAGATCAGTCAGGATATTGTACATCACACGAAAGTTATTGCATTGCAACGAAATACGGAGTTTTACGAGACAGATTTCGGCCATTTGTATAAGTGGCGTTGGAGAGGATAGAATATTAGGGGGGGCACTCGTTTCTGTGTGGACTACCGCAGGTTAAATGACGCAACGATTAAGGATGCCACCCCATTACCCAGGAACGATGACTCCCTCGATTCCCTCCACGGATCCAAATGGTTCGCCACATTAGACCTCCAAGCAGGATACTGGCAAGTTCCTATTAAACCTGAAGACCAACAAAAGACAGCATTTTCCACCAGCGGAGGACATTTATATGAGTTCAATGTCTTACCATTCGGCTTATGCAACAGTCCTGCCACGTTTTCCCGCCTGATGGAATCTGTGTTGAAAGGTTTAACTTGGGAAACCTGTCTCGCCTACCTGGACGACGTCATCATCTACTCGGGAACTCACTATTTCCACCTTAGTGATAAACGAGGCAGCCCCGATGCGGTCTATGGGGTCGTCAACTCTGGGTAATGGATAGGCGTCTGTCAGGGATAATGCTTCCACACTCTTGCAATCAACACAAACACGGATCTTGCCACTTAACTCAGGTTGCAAAGTTACTGGCAACGACCACTCACGATATCCCTTATCCCTCAGACCCTTTTCCAACATGTAGTCGAGCTCTACTTTTACGACAGGCTGTCGAGCAGGATTTATACGGTAGGGAGCCAATTTGAGCCTTGCACTGTCTCCAGCCTCCATGTTGGATTCTACCCCGTACATCAGGCCTGGAGAATCAACAAACATGCGGATGTACTGCCACAGCCTAGTAAACAACTTCTCTTGGCGCTCAGGAACAAGAGGTTGCAACTTATCTCGAAGAACAGCATGCCTCGTGCCCTCCCACAACCCAGCCGGGACCATAGTTTCTACGCTATAGTCTCCCTCCTTCTCCACCTTTGTCCCTAGGACAGCCAGGTCATAAGAGGGACAATCTGTACCACTTGTGCAGTCACTCCCATAGTTCATAATTGCTAAGGCTTCCCCGCCGATACCGTACATGAGCACCCCCGCATTCCTTGCGACTACATCTGCCTGCGCAGCATCACCGCCTTCAGCGACATGGCCAGATACAGTCGGTCTATGGTAGGGCTGTTGCATTTTACTAGGGCAGTATTGGGAGGCTATGCGACGGCCGGGCGCATCCACTCCACAGCCAACCTCACCAATCTGCTCAATGTCCTGATTCTGACCACCACCCTTAGCAGCCATGGGTCGACCCTGACCTGACAACCATGCCAAAGCCTCGTCGCCCACCTTGAACCACTGAAACAACGAGGCCAACGGTTTACTAACACTCAAGTGACCTGCCAGCGGAACATCGTGCACCGCATGAGTTGTGAGGCCTGGGTGCTCGGCACAAACAGTGGGGTATGGACCGAGCAGGTGCTGGAGCGCTGCACACTGCTGCTCAGGCAGGTGCTCAAGCGCTTCCACAGCCACCTGACTCGTGTCCCCAGCCCACTGCTCCGCCGAGACATGACAATCCCAACTCTCCTCCACCTGTGTCCCACTGCCCCCCTCTCCTGATACTTTTTTTTTTTTTTTTTATCTAAAAAGAGTAGGCTACTGCTTTACTAGGCTACAGTGACACCAGGGCCATCTGTTGATACAGTATATTAACCCCTTGTGTGCAGTCACACTTTATTTCTATATAATCTCTATTTGGTGAATTGCATATTTAGTTACATATTCTGTTATATATATATATATTTGTTTAAGGTTAGGTTATCACACCTGGTAGCCTATTTCTGCATATTTCAATGTTATTATTTTCGGTTAGGCTATTCAACGCTGGTAGCCTATTGGTGCGTATTTCAATTTTTTAAAAACTTTTGGTTAGGCTATCGCCCCTGGAAGCCTAATTCTGCATATCTCAAATTTTTTGTTTTCGGTTAAGGTTATCACCCCTGATAACCTATTGTTGTGTATTTCAACATATTTGTTTTCGGTTGAAGTGATTGAAGTGTTTCTAAAGTGAGTGAAGTGTTTTAAAGTGAGTTAAGTGTTTTAAAGTGAGTTAAGTGTTTTAAAGTGAGTGAAGTGATCTGAAGAAACTGACTGTTACCATGCCTCGCACTTGTACGAACTGCGCCGGTAGGTTTGGTGAGTCCATGTTTGTTACTGTCGATCTTCAAGTCTGCCGTCTCTGCCAGCAACAAGAGAATTTGACAGTGAAATTAGATGAAGCCTACAACAAGATCAACGTCCTCACCATGAAGCTGGAATCACTCCAAGAGTTTGTAACACTCAACGTTGGAGTACCACAAACTGCAATTGTCACCGCAACTCCAGCAGCCACCAACGCCCCAACGTCAACTGCCAACAATTCAACGCCTGCAGTAGCCATTTCATCTGATGGTTCCGATACTCAAGAAACAAATAGTAACTCTCTTCCCCCTCAAGACAACTTCCGTGTCGTGAGGAACAACGTTTGCCCCAAGACCAGGAAACCCATACCGATTACCGAGTGTCAAAACCGCTTCCAGATACTCGCAGACTCAGATGACGAAGCGGAAATAGAAGAAGTCCGGCTCGTGGGAGACTCGATGATACGTGGTCAGCTCACAGAGTTTTGCGCCAGAGCACCTAAGACCAGGAAGCGTTTTTGTATCCCTGGTGGTGGTGTGGACGACGTAGTTGCTGCAGTTGACGAAGTATCTAAGCTGACCCCTGCTAATACAATGTACGTCATCCACGTTGGATCCAATGATGTACAGCGAACCCGGTCGGAAGATTTGCTTTTAAAGTACCAGCAGCTGATCAAGTCGTTTAAGGAGAAGTCATCAAGGATCATCGTCTCAGGAATCGTCCCCCGGCTTGGTGTAGAGAGCCGATTTTACAACATAGCCACCAGCACAAATCGTTGTCTAGCAAACCTCTGCAGGAAGGAAAACGTGGGATTTGTCGACACCTGGGACAATTTCTACTACGATGACTATTTGTTTTCGGACGATGGAGTTCATCTGAACCAGGTGGGAGCAGCACGTTTTGGGCGTCTTCTCAATGATGCGGTGAAGGATTTTCGGAGAAGAAATCGACTCAGCACAGGACAACCAGGAAGGAGGACTGAAGACAGCGAGGGCGGCAACCTGCGAAGGAATTAAATGCTAATCTGTCAAGAACCGCGAATTTGGATAAAGCTCCACCAACACGACCCAAATTCAAAACCGCCAGGGATAACGACCGAGGACCGATGTCAGCCATGAATGTACATGTAGATCCGATCAGAACCAAAAATTTGATTAAAGAACGTTCTGTGAGTTCTAAAACCGCAACTTTAAAGGTTTTCTATGCAAACGCTCGTAGCATACGCAATAAATTTTCAGATTTAGAGGAACTAGTGTTTACTGAAAATTATGATGTGATTGGTATAACAGAATCTTGGCTCAATACAGTAGATAGAGACTTTTTAGCAGAGTATTCACTTCCCGGTTATGTAATGTTTGAGAAAAGCCGAATAAATAAAAATGGAGGTGGCGTTTTATTTTATATCAAAGAAAGTCTTAACCCGACCCTCTTGTCAAAACCTCAAATTGTGAACGTCGACACATCTTTTGTGCTAATAAAGAATAATAAAGGTACAAAAATAATACTTGCATTAATATACAGACCTCCAGCTCAATCAGTGCAAACTGACCGAGAAATTTATGAACAAATTGCAGATGTAAGTAACTCACAAGATACCGTATTTTTTGGCGACTTTAATTTACCTGTGACCAAGTGGGGCGATACTCTTACTTCACACTCCGGACATGACTTGTATACGAACTTGCAAGAGAGTTCGCTTTATCAATTTGTTCGAACACCGACCCGTGGTAATAACGTTCTTGACATTGTACTTGCAACAAAAGAAGAATTAATAGAGAATTTGAATGTTGGTGATGAATTCAGTAACAGCGACCATCGTACGATAACTTTCACTTTAAACTTTACTAGTAACGAACCAAATAGTAGCATCGAAAAAGTCCCTAATTTCAAGAAAGCAAACTTTCATAAACTTAGAGCTATGTTTAAAGAAACTGACTGGAGCTTTTTAATTAACAATAACGACATAAATACATCTTGGAAGTTATTCGAAACCACTTACCTAAAAGCAGTGCAAGACTGCATACCATTGAAAATACGGCGTCCAGGCCATAATAATAAGCCCAAATGGTGGAATAAAGATATTTCAAACTGCCTGCTTGCTAAAAAATTTGCTAATGATAGATTAAAATCCTCACAAAATGACGAAGAACGGGTGAAATTTGTAGAGCTACGACGCAAAGCCAAAAAGTTAATTAAGCAAAGTAAAAAGACCCTAGAGTTACATATTGCGAATCAAAGTAAAACAAACCCGAAAGAATTCTATAGTTATATCAGAAAGAAAAAAGTCGTTACTTCAACTGTTGGACCGTTAGTCGATGAAAATGGAGAATACACCAAAGACGAAGTACAAATGAGTAATGCCCTCAATACCTTCTTTGCATCAGTTTTTACAACCGAAGACCTCAGTGATATCCCTACACCATCGCCGATTCAGATTGATAATTCAGATTTTCTAAGCAATATCACCATTACAGAGAGAGAAGTATTGAATTGTTTAGATAAACTCAAGGTAAATAAAACGCCTGGACCTGATACAATCTCGCCTAGAGTTCTAAAGGAAGCTAAGGATGAGCTCTCCAAACCACTGACATTGTTATTCAATGAATCCTTGCAGTCTGGGACTATGCCTGATCAGTGGAAGCTAGCCAACGTAACACCGATATTAAAAAAAGGCAGCAAATCCCTACCCAGTAACTATCGTCCAATTAGCTTAACCTCAATTGTATGTAAAATGCTAGAAACGGTCATAAGAGACAGACTCGTAAATCACTTAGAGGCAAATAACTTACTTAAAGATAGTCAACACAGCTTTCGTAAAAAACGTTCCTGTTTAACAAACCTCTTAGACTTCTTCCACGATATCCTCAACCTCTACGATGAGAGTAAAGCTGTAGATATTATATACCTTGATTTTCAAAAGGCCTTTGACAAAGTTCCCCACAAACGTTTACTGCTAAAACTAAAAGCGCATGGAATACAAGACGGTGTGTTGAAATGGATAGAAAATTGGCTCAGCGACAGAAAGCAAAGAGTAGTCATAAACGGTAATGCTGGGGTCACACATTCACGTATATGCTCCCGTATGCTCCCGTACGAAGGTTTATTGGTAGTTGGCAACCGAATACGTAAAACGTAAGGGCTTAGTACGCAAAACGTAAATTAAATTGTGTCTAGTCGTGGGGGTTGGTACGCATGGCGGGCGTAGCCACGCTGGTCTTGGAGGTGGTTGGTGCGGCCAAGGTCGCCCGGTATGTTTTGGAGTTCGAATCAGATACGGGGCTCGCGCTCACGTATGTCAAAAGTCGGGAAAGCATACGTTTGACCTGGCTAGCTGGTACGTCTTACGGGTGCAGCCCCGTAAAACGTAGCAGCTAGACAGGTAAAACGTAAGTTTCTCCCGCCAATCGTACAATGTGCACGTAAAACGGGAAAGTGAAAGTAAGTCCGGCCGCATCTGGCAACACCGCCGCACTGCGTGTTGGCGGGAAGACGCGGCAACGTTGTACGGGGGGTATATTAGAAGCAGCGGGGGACACTCCCGTCATACCTCTCACCACACCGGAGCAGCAAACAACAAGCCAACCCTGCCACCTGCTTGCCACCCTCTGCACCCTGCCCTGCCTTGCTTGCCACCCTTTGCACCCTGCCCTGCCCTGCTTGTCACCCTCTGCACCCTGCCCTGCCCTGCCCTGCCCTGTACCATGCAGAAGAAAGGCGTGAAGAAGGCCAGGAAGGCTTCCCCTGCCACCTCGACGTCTGACACATCACCTGGTGACCCCTCTCAGCCCGGCCCCTCCAACTCTGACCCCTCTCAGCCTGGCCCTTCCAACTCTGACCCCTCTCAGCCTGGCCCCTCGACGCCTGAAGATGAAATTGTTCTCGACCTCGGCCCCGATAGTGGAGAGCTCGAGGTTGAAGTGGATGATGAGACTGATGAGGAAGAAGAGGAGGAAGAAGTAGAACCTGCACCTACCAACAGCCAGGCTCCACCAAAGAAACGGCGCAGGAAGAAGACGAACGTGATACTGACGGAGGAGACGGAGAGGATGCTGGCTGATTGGATTGAGCTGGATGCGCCTTTCATTTATGACAAGGGGGACCCCAGGCACAAGAACAAGGAACATATAGAGTCTGTATGGGCGGAGAAGGCTGCGACCATGGACCCACCAATGACCGCCTTCGATTTGAAGACCTGGTGGGGATCTCTCCGCTCCAGGTTCGGCCGGCTCAGCAAGTTGAAGAGTGGTGATGGGGCCAAACGACTGACTGAGAGGGAGAAGTGGATCCTCAGCATGTTCAACTTCATGAAGCCACACATCGTCCGTCAAAAGAAGCCCCGGTCACTTGGCATGCCTCAGGTACGTTGATATTTTTTATGTTTTCAAACCCTTCCACAGTGACAGTGTCAGTTTTAGGTTATTTTCGTAATTATTTTGCTTATAATGATGCTATTATTGTGTTCAATTTATCGTGTTAAAACTTCAAATATTTGTTAATGAAACGCATAATAACTCAAACCAGTTTATTCATGTTATTTTAAAGGTTACAAGGATGAATGCTTATGTTGAATTTTATTTTAAATGTTATTTACATAAATAAGTACATGTTACTAATTCTACATTCATGTCACAACAGTCTGCTGCCCAGGCTGCAGCACCGGCGCCTGCTGCTGTTCCTGTCCCTGACCGCACCCCAACACCTCCTGTCCCAGTCTACGAGGTGGATGACCCCTCTGCCGGCAGTCAGGAAGAGGAGGACACACCCCCAGCCATCGCCCAGCCTGCACGGAGGTGAAGAAGGGGAAGCCTCCTGGTGCTGTCCCTTCAACGTCAACACACGGGACCCTGGAGCAAGTGAGTAGAGAAAATATTAGTTACATTGTTCATTGGTGGCACCCCATTGCAATTCCATGCTATTATTAGATAAAGTGTTTCTGTTTCCAAAGTTATTACAATAACATAAATTAATAATAATACTAAAGATGTCATGATTTCACACCATACTATCGACAATAACTTTGAACATATTTTGTTCCCAGAATACCACACCATTTCATTGGTTAAAATAAATTTGTTGTCAAATATGAAAATATTATGTTTCGTGTGTTTAATGTTCTCTTGTTTCTTGTTCAAGGTCCTCGCGAATTCTGAGAAGCTGCGCCAGAACCTGGGTCAGGCGTTCGATGTGGTCGAGGATCAGGACCATAAGTATTGGCGCTACTCCCTGGAGGGCATGGTGAAAGACTGTGTGGGGCTGCCTCCAGCTTATAACACCACACTCAAGTTGGAACTATTGGCAGCCATCGACCGGTTCAAGGTTGCCCATGCGGAGGGAGTGCCCCGGCCTGGTCCGGACCTCTTGCTCCACGCTCACAGGAGCTTTGGCTTTCTGGCGCCCCTACCCCAACCCATGGCACAGCAGCATCCGACAGTGATGTACCAGGGCACTCCGGCAACCACCCTGCCTCCTCCCACCCTGTCGACCCAGCCTCAGCCTGGTCTTGGGGGCATCGTGCTACCTGCACACCAGGTTGCAGCCTTGAAGTCGTTGTTGGTGCAGCCACCTGTGATGCCACCCCCTCGCCAATTCGTCCCGCCTACTGCCTCCACACCCAGCCAACCGTCTTTCGACCTGGGGCAGTTTGGCAACACATTCCTAGAAATGTTGACGGCTCAAAAATCACCTGCACCTGTCATTGCAGGTACGCCTGTGTCTGCCATAGATCCCCTGAATGAGACACAGGAGATCCCCAAGCATTAATAATACCCTCTGTATATATATATATATATATATATATAAATGTTAATGTGTATTTGTTAAAAATATATGTATTTGTGTTATGACGTGTGTGTTTCTATTTCCAATATTTTATCATAATTGTTGATTAATAAGATTACAAATAAAATCTATAATGAAAGTAATGAGCATACAAAATAAATAATCCATTTAAACGCAATAATGATAATATGGTTTATACTAATTATGAAAATCATTGATGGACAACTTACATTAAATATAACTGTTAGACATAAAGTACAAAACAAAGGTAACATGGAAAACATAGCAAAATTGAATGCAATTAGAAAGTCAAAGATGTAAAATTAAATAAGCACAGTACAATTTAAGTACACATATAATTTAAACTACATAGGAAGAACCTAAACATTAGAGAAAATGCACTTTCAAAGATACAATTACAATACAAAGCAAACTAGCAAAGCCTCGATGTATTTAAAAGTAAATGTAACTCACCTAAATCCGGTCATCCTGCCAAGACACAGATCCTTGAGGGGAATTGAAGTAGGTCTTGAGGTAGTTGCGTTGAGCCTTGGCAAGCAGGGTTGCAGTGTTGCGGGTCACGGGTGGGATGTTGTTTCCTACAGGTGGGTCAGTCCTCCAGGCGGCAGGTATGAGTTGGTGGGTGTGTGGGTCCTCTTGATCTACCTCTGATTGGGGTGGGCATCGGCCTCGTAGGATGTTGTGCAGAATGCATGAGGCCAACACAACAACCTCTACACGTTCAGGTTTTAGAGATATTGCAGTGTGGAAAACCCGGAAGCGGTTGGCAAGAATGCCAAAGGCGTTCTCTACCGTCCGGCGGGCCCTGCTAATTCTGTAGTTGTATATTCGTTCCTGCTTCGTGAGGGATCGTAGGGGGTAGGGCTTCATCATGTAGGCACGCAGAGGGAATGCATCATCACCTACTAAGAAGTATTCCGTGGGTGGTCCAGTGGGATCGGTAGAGATGACCTCGGCGGGTGGCAGATTTGCGTCCTGTTTCTCAAGCAAGTTAGACAGACTGGTGTGTGCAAAGCCACCACCATCAGACTCTGACCCTATGGCACCAACGTCGACGTATATGAACTTGTAGTTGGAGTCAACAATTGCCATCAGGACAATGGAAAAAAACTTCTTGTAGTTGAAGTAATATGTGCCACCAAAGTTTGGGTTTCGGATCCGTATGTGTTTGCCATCAATGGCTCCTACACAATGCGGCAGATTCCATCGTTCCTCATAGCCGCTAGCAACCTCCTTCCATGCAGCAGGCGATTGTGGCGTCTTGATCTCCTGATCTCCGTAGACAGAAATGATGGCCTGGCAGGTGTCGGGAACAATTTGGCTGATGGTGTTGTGGGCAACACGAAAGTTGTATTGCAGGCTCTTATATGAATCACCCGTAGCGAGGAAACGTAGGGTGATGGCCACCCGCAGACCAGGAGGAATGGGGTTCCGCCAGAATGTAGGTTTCCTCTGAATGAGGGGTGTGACATGTTCCACTATCTCATCAAATAGTTGTTTGTCTACCTGGGTGAAGTTTTTGTACAGTTGTGGACATTCGGTGACCAACTCTTTCATCAGCTTCTCATAATGGCCATGTTCAGGCCTTCGTTGTAGATATGGCCACACCCACACTGTCCTCTTGCTCCTTTCCTTCTTCTTCTCTTCTTCTTCTTCATGGATGTGGTTTGCTATTGCAAGCAGTTCTAACATTTCTATGTAGGAAATGATCCATTGCATGAGCCGGGTGTTATGCCTGTTCTCCGGTTTGATTAGGGAGTTCACCATCTTGAACTCCTCCAGGATGTATTCCGTGATGTTCTTCATGGTGCCGAGTCAGGAGTGGGAATGGGAACGTTGTGGCCAGTCATGCCCTTTTCTAGTTCCCAGATTCCAACCAAGACATACGTGGTTGACAAAGACTGTCTTTGTCTGTGTTTGGACAGACGGGGTGTGCCTACGATTGTCCGGACACGGTCCACGTAATGCCTACAAACTCACAAGACGTACGGCCTCAGCTACGTAGGTCTTGTAGGCCATGGGCGTGGCCTGTGTTCCCTCAAATCGGGCAGCCCAGGCGGACTAACGGGGACATGCTTACGCAAGTCGCAAGCACGTACGTAGCTCCATACGACTACATTACGTCTGACGTAACACGGCCCCGTTACGGTACGTATGTCGGGAAGTGCAATAGTCTTCCTCTATACGGGCGTACACGGCCGGACTACGCCCGTCATTACACAAAATTGGCGATCATGCCTGACGGGAGCATACGGGAGCGATATACGTGAATGTGTGACCCCAGCATAAGGCATCTAAATAGACCAATGTAAGTAGCGGGGTACCCCAGGGATCGGTACTACGACCAATTCTCTTTCTAATTTACATCAACGACATAGATGAGGGTCTCACCTGTACAATCTCAAAATTTGCTGACGATACAAAAATTGCAAATAGCGTACTCTAAAAAGAACAAGTTGACGATATGCAACACAATCTAGATAAATTGTCATGTTGGGCCCAAATTTGGCAAATGAGTTTCAATGCGGATAAATGTAAAGTACTACATATCGGATACCTAAATGAGAAAGCAAACTATTCGATGAATGGCACTCAGCTTAAGAATGTAAACAGAGAAACCGATCTGGGAGTAACAATATCGAGTAACCTAAAACCGAGTCAACAATGTTCAGAAGTTGTTAAGAAGGCAAACAAAATAATTGGCTTTATAGGCAGGTCATTTGAGCATAAATCCAAAGAAGTTATCCTAACCCTTTACAATTCCTTAGTCCGCCCTCTTCTGGAATACTGCGTTCAATCCTGGTGCCCTTATTACCAAAAAGATATAAACAATTGTGTTTGGAAATAATTACAACCCTCGGAGAAACCGTTTTCCCTATTATACAACGTAGTTTGTACTTTTGTAGATGTTTAGGTGACAATCACCACGGTCGATCTGGGGATCCGCCGCTAATGAGCTCATCCTGGAATCTTTACGACTCTGAATCTTACGATTCTTTACAGGACTGACCATGCCATTTTTATCGGCACTAGCTCAGAGAAGTGTTGAGGGGGCGTTGGAGAGAGAGGAAGGTGTTGGAGTGGCTTTGTTATGCGTGTTTAGTCTGTATACGTCGTCAGGATCAAGATACATAGACTAACAGGTATGTTCACTTTGGCCCAAATATTCGTCCCGCGCGCGCCGGACGTCACTAGGTGATTTTTCAGTAGGGTTCACCAGGTGAGGAGCGGTCAGTCCCGTCCCGACCTCTGGCCAGTTCAGGTCAAGGCTTGGGTCCCGGTCCAGTGAACCCACTCCAGCCATTAGACTTAGATCTCCATCCTGCCTCCAGATTTACTGATAACTTTTCAAATAGCTTACTTTGCTTTTTTTTCCAATATGCCCTATTGTGCTATTGCTGGATGCAATTCAAATAATAGCAATAAAAATGTCTCCCATCTACAGTTTCACCGCTTCCCCCCCAATAAAGAAATGCAGAAACAGTGGATTGCTCTTTGCAACCCCAAAACAACTATTAATGTCAAGACTGCACGGGTCTGCAGTTTGCATTTTAACCGTACATCATACAAGAGACACCTTATGTATGAATTATTAAATAAACCAGTCCCCAATCGTCTGATTGTATTGATGGATGATATTCGTCTTAAGCTAAATTTGTCTAAATTTGGTTACAATAAAATATAGCACACGTTGCCGATACTCAAGGGTTAATATAGCACACGTTGCTGATACTCAAGGGTTAATATAGCACACGTTGCTGATACTCAAGGGTTAATATAGCACACGTTGCTGATACTCAAGGGTTAATATAGCACACGTTGCTGATACTCAAGGGTTAATATAGCACACGTTGCTGATACTCAAGGGTTAATATAGCACACGTTGCTGATACTCAAGGGTTAATATAGCACACGTTGCTGATACTCAAGGGTTAATATAGCACACGTTGCTGATACTCAAGGGTTAATATAGCACACGTTGCTGATACTCAAGGGTTAATATAGCACACGTTGCTGATACTCAAGGGTTAATATAGCACACGTTGCTGATACTCAAGGGTTAATATAGCACACGTTGCTGATACTCAAGGGTTAATTCTACAGTATAGTCAAGCGGTGTGGCAAACAAAGTTGGACTATGGGTAACCCTCCCCCCCCATTTCCCATGGACATTCCTTGGCTAGTTAAAAGTTCACCGCTACATATAAATGGCGCTGATAAGCCTCCCTCTCACCCAACCCCTCAGGAGTAGATATTTTTTGTTTTTACTTTAACTTAAGTAACTTTCTATGTGGGTACTTTTACTTTTAGCTGAGTAACCTTTCAAGTGCATACTTTTACTTGAACTTGAGTAAAATTATTCGGTACTTTGTACAACCCTGATTAATAGATATATACAGTATATATTTATAGGTGTGTGCGTGCGTGTGTGTGTGTGTGTGTGTGTATGAGCGACTACAAGATACACTACCGGTACTATTTTGTAAAGCAAAATCATGTTCACACAGAGGGTTCTGATGTTGCCAGTCAAAAGACAGGGGTGTGTGTGTGTGTGTGTGTGTGTGTGTGTGTGTGTGTGTGTGTGTGTATGAGCGTGTATGAGCGACTACAAGATACACTACCGCTACTATTTGTAAAGCAAAATCATGCATAAATACACAGTAATAACAAAGGACAAATAATAATAATAATAATAATACAAATGTTAGCATACAGGATTATTGAATATGAGTTTATTTTTGTTTACCTTCTACTCTCCATTTTCTTTCATATCCCAAGATTCAAGGATATCAGTCTTGGGTATAAATACCCCATTTTCCAACTGGAGAACACCTACTGACGTCACTGACCTGCGCACCAGGCGGGAGTGAACATACCTGTTAGTCTATGTATCTTGGTCAGGATGTCCCCTGACTGGGTGCAAGCATGTGAAACATGCTAGGACGTACTACCGCACGGCTTACTGACTATTCCGCCCTCAGACCATTCCGACTAGAAGATCCCGCCCGAATGTTGTGGGCGGGAAGAGCCAAACATCAATCCTTCCTTGGCTGATTCCGCCTTCT
The DNA here is from genome assembly GCA_032716605.1 of Paralithodes platypus. Taxonomy (NCBI): domain Eukaryota; kingdom Metazoa; phylum Arthropoda; class Malacostraca; order Decapoda; family Lithodidae; genus Paralithodes; species Paralithodes platypus. Next base: position 53,139,005 of record CM064580.1, read on the forward strand.
AAGATTAGACCGTCCCGCCCGTTTGTAAGGTTCGCGCATACCTTAAACTGTGCTTGCCTAAATGTGCAATGAAAAACCTGTAGCCTTGAAATTTGTGATTGTATCTAACCTTGTGTATATATATATATGACGATCAGACTAAAACATGCTCATTAATAGGAAAAATCACAACCAATTAATTTGCCAATTGTCCATTTTCAGCCGATGATGATTAGCATATTTCCCATGTTTATAGAAATCAGTTACTTTGCAAATACAGTAGAGTAGCGAATAATTGAGTGATCATGAAAACTTAACATTACCCCTTGAGGTTTATGTCACCTTTTTATTAATTCCGGCTGTCATTAGACGATCTCATACAGCTTAGGAAGGATCTGTGATAGTTGAAATGCTTAAGACTGTCTCGAATAACCTTCCTAATTGAATAAAATTGCCTCATAATAGACAAAATATAGGCCTATTATGCAATCACGAATTTCAAGGTTACAGGCTTTTGCATCGCACATTTAGGCAAGCTCAGCTGAGGTTGTGTAAACCATACAAATGGGCGGGACGGTCTACTCTTGGAGGGCGGAATCAGCCAAGGAAAGATTAGCTTGATTGCTTGGCTCTTCCCGCCCACAACATTCGGACGGGAAGGACCTAGCGAAGTGGGCGGGATCTTCTAGTCGGAATGGTCTGAGGGCGGGAAAGACCTGCTCTCCTACCGCACCCACTAAATGTCCGCCGTGGCAGGGATTCGATCGTCTTTCAGATTCACACGCGAGCGTGCTCACCACTTGACCACCACAGCTCGGTTACTTGAGGATATTTTAACGGGACCATAGGTAAATTTTTACCAAGTCAAGGTTCAATGGCCTTGAAATAGTAGTGGCTAATAATGGTGACGAAACGTCCGAAATCGCGGTGACGAAACGTACTGTATCCATTTACATAGTTTTATAAGTTGCCATTTTCTATGATGAGTAGCCTATAGCCCATGTGAGAAAAATACATTTTGAGGATAACTTAGGTTTACTAGTAACGATTTAATAACGATTTTAATGTGGTTTTCGACGAGAATAGGCCTAAAGCCCCCTCTTAAGAGTCAACAAATAGGCCTACTGTATCCCGCGGCCTAAATGTTATTGAAAATTAGTTAGATCCGCGAAGTAGCCTACTACAAAACTGCCATGGGGCGGGCTTGACGAGGAGGAGTGTGAGCAATTTTGCACTTTAACACACACTCTCCTTTCTGAGCTTGATCCTGGCAGTGAGGATGCCATTACCTGTGAAGACCCCAATTGTGTTAATGCTAGTCATCGAGAAGAGGTCAGCAAGCTGTACAATAATATTATATCTTGTCTTACTAAGGCTAGTGACAGTATTTCACAAGCATAACAAAAATTACTCTTTTAACAAACCTGGGTGGAATGACCATGTTTCAGAACTATACCAGGCATCCCGAGATGCTCGTAGTGTATGGCTGGATCATAACAAACCGAGACAGGGACCCATTTTTGACATGTTCACCAGACTAAAGGCTAGATGCAAGTATGCAACCAGATATATAAAAAACAATGAAAATGTGTTAAGAAGAGAAGCATTGGCCAAAAACTTTGCTAGCAAAGACACATTGGCCTTCTGGAAGGATATTAAAAAAATGCATAATAGCTGCACAACTCTACCCGTTAGTGTAGATGGGATCTCTGGTACTAATAACATAGCCAATCTTTGGAAAACACATTACCAAACTTTGTTTAAGTCTGTTGGGCACCAAGGAAATACCATTGCTGCTACAACAGAGTGTAACAAAGAAGAAAAATATGACACAATTAAAGTTACAAGTGAAAAAATCAAGGCTGCAATAAGTAGGCTAGATGCTAACAAATCCTGTGGTTTTGATGGTATATATGCTGAACATTTGAAGTACTCCTCCACTCTCCTCTTGGAGAAACTCAGCAGTTGCTTTACCAGCTTTCTAATCCATGGTTTCCTACCAGAATCTATGATGTCCGTTACCTTGATACCAGTAATTAAAGACAAGGCTGGCAAAATTACATCAAAAGACAACTATAGACCTATTGCCCTTACCAGTATTGTAAGTAAGATACTAGAGTTAATAATTTTAGACAGAATCTCGGTGTATATCTCAACTAATAGTAATCAATTTGGTTTTAAAAAGAATCATGGTACGGACCAGTGCATCTACACTCTGAAGGAGCTAGTGGATGGGTACATCAAAATGAACAGCTCTATTTTTGCATGCTTTCTTGATGCTAGTAAGGCATTTGACAGAGTCTGCCACAATATCCTGTTTGATAAATTAGCAACAAGGGGAGTGCCATCCTATATACTGAGAATCTTGAAGTACTGGTACGCCAATCAAACATTTAATGTAAGATGGGGTAACATTATTTCGGATTCCTTTACAGTAACCAATGGAGTAGTATTCTCTCACCTTACTTATTCAATGTATATATGGATGAATTAAGTGATAAATTGAATAAAGAGCAGATTGGATGTTATGGTGGGAATAAAATCATCAACCATCTCATGTATGCTGATGATCTGGTCATTATTGCACCGTCTTCTGCGGGTCTGAGCAAACTTCTTGATATATGTGAATCTTTTGGTAGTAAACATTGTGTTAAATTCAACCCACTGAAAAGTGCTGTTCTTATATTTAGATCAAAATTACTGTATAAAAGTAAACTGCCAAATTTCTCACTCAATAATCAAATTATTCAAGAAGTAAACAAAATAAAATACCTGGGACACATTATCTCAAACGATTGCTCAGATGATGCAGATATCGGCCGTCAGCGCAGAGTTATATTTACGTGGTAACACTATCTTGAGAAAATTCCACATGTGTAATTGGGAAACTAAAGTCACTTTGTTCCGGACATATTGTTCCTCTATGTACACGGCCCATTTGTGGTGGAAGTATAAGAGAGCCACCATAAATGGTCTGTGTACATCCTATCATAATATACTCAAGATGTTCATTGGTCTCTCTAAATATGAAAGCACTAGTATGGTGTGCACACTGTTGGATGTGCAGTGCTGTCGGGCTGTCATCAGGAGACTGGTGTACAGCTTTTCGCAGCGACTGCAATCCTCCAGTAACACGCCGATTGTAGCTCTTTGGTCTAGTGATCATATCTATGAATCCCGTATTATATCTCACTGGCAGAAGCTGCTGCACACATAGTATGTAATGTAATATATAGGTCTAATTGAACTATGAGCAATGATCTGTGCAATAGGTGTTAATCAACATTGAGCAATAGCCTTAGTTAGCCTATCTGTGTTATATTGTGACAAAATGTGATATGTGCTCTATTCTGTAAATAGGCCTACTGTATATTTTATTTTATTGTTTCTTTATTAATATATCTTTGTGTATAATTATTATCTGTGCTCTGACGAGAAGTGTATGTGATATGGACCATTAGGTCGTACTGTATTTATACTGTATCTATCTTATGTGTCTGGAATAAAGAATTATTATTATTATTATTATTATTATAACCTCGAGTGCAATGTAACCAAACGATCGACCAACACCACCCACTACATGGCAACACATTCACAGACACCAAGAAATGTTAAAACCAAGACCAATAGTACTATTGGTCTTGGTTAAAACAACACCCAGCACACGCTATCACACACAAATAGGCCTACTATCTTCTCTCCCTCCCTGCCCACCCCAAACCAGCTTCCATATATCTCGCCGTTCCATCCACTCACTCATAAACAACACGCAGCTGCAGGCACGACCTCCCGAAATCCATCCTTCTGAATCCTCCCTTCCTCGCGAGGACAGAGTCCACCTGGCCAGGCCGAGATGCGGACACCATCCAGCCCTTCTGAGCTATTATAGCCTATCAGATGAGACTGGAATCTGGATGAGGATGATTTTGACTCCGTCGTCGAGTCGTCGACTCCTGCGGAACAACAACAACGATCGACGTTACTCCCGCGAGGGCAACTTTAAAAAAAAAAAAAAAAAAAAAAAAAAAAAATCCCGCGAGCGCAACTTTTCCACCGAGTTAGCTTTGATATTTCGTTATTAATATTAAAGTGTCCCCATTGTTTTGTTTAGTGTTTCGTACACCAGAAAAGGGTGTAGCTTTGTGTTGGATGCGTGGAAACCGAAACCTATTCTGTATTTACACTCAGTATTTTAATCCTTGGTGGTAGCCTACCTGTCAAATGCGCGCCCCTATTTATTTATTTTTTTTTTTTTTAAAGAGACAATGAACGGAGGAAGGAAAAACACAGATAAAACAAAAAGGTCCATGTGCCTAAAGGCATCCTCCATTCATAAAATGTTTGTAACAACTGGATTTAAACATTTGTTGATTGTAAGTTTGTGGAAAGCAATTCGAGGGAAGTGAATTCCAAAGAGTAGTAGCTCTGGGGATAAATGAATTCTGATAAGCAGAAGTTCTGCATTGTGGAGGAGAAAGTGTAAATTCATGGGCGCTCTCAGCTGCCCTAGTTCTACGGGGAAAGATGTGGAGAGGCGGCACAATTGAAGCAAGTTCCTCGGAACAATTGCTGTGAAAATATCTGTAGAATAATGCAAGGGATGCAACGTTTCTTCGTATGGCTAATGTAGGAAGGTCCTGTGTGATTGAAGGGTTATTGATTAATCTAATAGCTTTATTTTGAATTTTGTCCAACTGCCTCAATGCAACCACTCCACTTCCACCCCACAGAGGTGAACAGTAATCCATCTGAGAGCGCACATGACTTTTATATATTACGGCCAACTGCTCGTCAGTGAAGAATATAGTAAAATCGCACATTAACTTTATTATGGAACAATGCGAGTACTTAAGCTCTATGTCCAGAGGTCCCAGTCACGACCCTCTATAATCTATATGTATGTAGAGGGTCGTGTCCCAGCCTCATATTATAATATGGGGGTACACATGAGTTTGGGCTAGGGCCCACAAGTAGATAAATCTTGTGTGACGTGCTATTCTTCCTCGTGACAGAGTGACAGGTAAAAACAACCCATATACCTATCATTTGAACCACGGGGAAGAATACCACGTCACACCGGCCCTGCCCTCACGTGAGTCGTGGTGCGCCACCGCTGCGTACTATAAACAGAAATATAGTGAGGGTAGCTATATACACACACAACAAAACACACATGCATTACAAAACACGCATGCAATATACATAGATAGCCTACACAATACATGTTACATGTAGGCTACGCACAAGTAGGCTAACACACAAAAATGTGGATATAACTGTATATGGCCCATCTGAAGGTGTCCATTTTATTCTTCCCTGAGGATACATTCAACACTTAACACTAATCGAGCAGGACAAACTATAGTACCCAGGGGAGGCCTCAAAGGCATGTGATAAGGGGTTGCTGGAACTCCTGTTTGTCTTTAAGCTTCCCTCACTGTTTCTGTTAAAGTCTCACATACAGAATAATCCAGTTAGCTCTCACAAACAACTCCTCTTATCCATTTCATACACTAAAGAAGCACACCATTCTTCTTTCCAATATTGTAGGCTACACCAAAAAAAAAAAAAAAAAAAGGCTATATGGATCTCATCACTTTCAACTTGTTACAGGCAGCTTTGCCTTCTTTTCTGTTTCATTCACATATCAAAACAAAACAGACACTCCACTTAATTCTTTGTTGAGTTAAGGTGGTGTCGCACGAGCGCATTTTTCGTCAATTTTCGATGAACATGTTTTTGTCTCGTACTATTTTAAGAGGGGATGGGCCGGTTTTCTGGACCACTTTCTCTCTCATGTTTAGCCCCATTAGTTTTAAGATGTTAAGATGTGTCGATTTTTCCCCTGGCAAACGATAGTGAGCCTGTAATGTTGGAAGAACCGGCCTTCGGCTGGGACATTATACGGACAAAATTACAAATTAATCTGGAAAGGGGATCTAATGATTTTTTTTTTTTTTTTTTTTTTTTTTTAATTTGATGGAGGTCAAGGGAGGAAACTAGAAAAATAATGAATAAATGAAAAAAATCGCCCAAAAAGTGGAATCGGAAACTAGATCGATGGTAGCTGACTGGCAACTGGTGGAGCATCTGTAAATTGGCAAATGGCCAGTCCTGTATAGAATCGTGAGGTTCAGAGTCGTAAAGATTCCAGGACGAGCTCCATAGAAAATGAAAATGAATGAATGAATGGCGTTGCTCCGATACCAGGCTTTGAGTAATTTCCTCAGATAAAAAGAGTTACCATAGAGTTACCATAGACCTCCGGATCGTATGGGCCGGCAAGCCCTGGCTGACACGTTGACTCAGGAATCTCGCAGAGCCTCCAGACGATCTGAGAAGGAGAGAGAGGTTATTCGACTATTCGACCAATGCTACAATAATTTTGACAATACCGTATTTTAATGTTTGTTTTAAGGGGAGATTTCCACTTGAGGGAGTTTTTTCTTGACTCCTTTCTCCCTCATGTTTAGCCCCATTGCTTTTCTAATTTTAAGACGCTCGCCCCATTATTTTGATGATTTTAAGAACTTTCAACCCATTTCTGTAAATTTTAAGACCTTTCGTGCAATTTAGGTGTCGATTTTATCCTGGCGAGCGATAGCGAGCCTGTAATTTAAGAGGAACCGGCTTTCAGCCGGGATATTTTTCTACCGAAAAATGTACAAATTTATCTTGAAAGGGGCTCAAGGGGGTGTAATCTTAAGCTTGATGGATATCTAGAAACCAAACTAAAAACCTCCCCTTAATACCAGGCCCTGATACAAGTGTCTGTGTATACGATGCAATAGGTTTGGGTTACTTTTGCCATTTTCGAGCAATTTGTTTTTTAATTTTGCCCCCATGAAAATAAAGTAGAACATAAACGAAAATTAAAAATTATTAAGTAAATAATTAGAACATTTACCTTTAATAAACACTGACGCCCTAGATCCCCCCCCCCCCCCTTGAGGTCCTTCCTAAGCTATACAAAATCGTCCAGTGTTAGCCCTGGATACAATGAGGAAGAAAAGCGTCATGGTCTATAGAAAAAGTTAATTACTGTAGCCTACAAAACACTAATATAACCTTATTATACTAAACAGGTTAATTATACTGTACACACACTAATATACTCTAATTATGATAAAAGGCTAATGACTCTACACACACTAATATACCCTAATTATACTAAAAGGTTAATTACTTTATAATATACACTAAGGTACCCTTACTATACTAAAAAGGTTAATTACTGTATAAACACTAATATACCCTAATTATACTAAAATGTTAATTACTGTATAAATACTAGTATAACCTAATTGTATTAAAAAGGTTAATTACTGTATAAACACTAATATACCCTAATTATACTAAAATGTTAATTACTGTATAAATACTAGTATAACCTAATTGTATTAAAAAGGTTAATTACTGTATAAACACTAATATAACCGAATTATACTAAAAAAAAAAATTACTCTATAAACACTAATATAACCTAATTATATTAAAAAGGTTAATTACTGTATAAACACTAATATAACCTAATTATACTAAAAATGTTAATTACTGTACAAACACTAATATAACCTAATTGTATTAAAAAAATTAATTACTCTATAAACACTAATATAACCTAATTATATTAAAAAGGTTAATTACTGTATAAACACTAATATAACCTAATTATACTAAAAATGTTAATTACTCTATAAACACTAATATACCCTAATTATACTAAAAGGTTAATGACTCTTGAAACACTAATATACCCTAATTATACTAAAATGTTAATTACTCTATAAACACTAATAATTATTATCCTAAACATATTAATTACTAAGCACATACTTCCATTACACCCTTATCATCAGTAAAGGTATATTGTGTCTGTATAGCCACTGACGTGTTTCTCTACCTGTATAACATCGTCTACGGTTGGCCAGAATAAAAGGAATTAGTAAGTCATATTGCTGAAAGGATTAACCCCTTCTGTACTGGCGACGTCTTTTAAGTTATATTCTAGCTTTATTTAGACGATTTTGCGCAGTTTAGAAAGGTCCTCCAACAATGACCAGGCTTTGTACTATCTCACTTAACACTTTTAAAAAGGTCCTCCAACAATGATCAGGCTTTGTACTATCTCACTTAACACTTTTTACAACCACAGCTCCTTCTTAAGCTGCACAAAGTCGTCTAAAACTGCTAGAATATTATAATAACCCCCTTCGAGATATATTTGTACATTTTTCGGTAGGAAAATGTCCGATTCCTCCCATTATTACAGGCTCGCTATCGCTCGCCAGGATAATATCAACACCTAAATGGCACGAAAGGTCCTAATATTGAAAAATAAATGGAGTGAAAGGTTTTATTAAAATTGCCAAACTAATGGGGCGAACGTCTTAAAATTTCAAAACAACTGGGGCTAAAGATGAGGGAGAAGGTATACTGCGCCTGTATACCCCCGAGGTGTTCCTATAGATGGGTCGGGAGAAAGTAGACCCCTCTGGTACACTTTCACCTTCCC